>BSBM01000247.1:845000-1347500 GCA_027924585.1 Larix kaempferi
GCAGAAGTCAGGTATGTGTTCAACAGATGTGGTTATAGTCGAGATTTGACATGTTGGGGTCAACAAATGAAAGATTGAGCAGGGATGTCGATGGTTAACATGCGTCGAATGACGACTCCGACAAGTTTGGGCATGATCCAAGCAAGGAGGAAGGGGAGGACTGGAGAAGCCTTAGGTTGTGAAAGGAAGCTGACAAATAGTATGGCCGATGTGACAGATTACTGTAGCCTATTAGAAGGACGCGTAGAAGTCAAGGAGAGTACTTGGAAACAATTCGCGGTTGATAAGGAAGTTAATGGCAGTTATTGAAGGTAGTTGGTATCATGACAGATGTCAACATAGGCAGATATTGTGCAGCACGGTTGAGGCGCAGACAGTTGCAGGTCTGCAGGATCTGAGGAGATTGACAGACAGAGGATACATGTCTCAGGGGTCAGGGTGATCTCGGGAACAACAAAAGAAAAGTAGAAGGCCGAGGAAGGGAGATCAGTTGCATCATATTCGTAGCGTAGAGTTCGGGGAGAAGATAGATAGATTGGAGAGAACAGTCACACGTCTTCCAAACAAAGAGAAGATATTGCCATATCTCAGAGTTTTGTAGTGAACCAAGAGAGGGTGAGGTTGGCACGCTGAGATAGCACACAGTTACTTCTTTATTGTAATGGCTGAGGCCGATTGTTAGTTATTTATTACATTCTTTGCAATTTTCATTGTAACTGATTCGATATAAGTAATATAAGCCAGCTTCTGGCATGTTGTTTGCATATTTTCTATGTGAACCTGTGTGTGGTGTGTATTGTTAAGCAAGAACCTTATCCCATAAGGTGACTTGCGTCAGGTGGTATCAGAGCAGAAGAATCCTATGAGCAGGAGAACGTTAGGTGGTATTGAACCTATGAGTGTGTTCACAGGTCCAGCTACAGTTGGGTAGAGTTGTACACAACTTGTTGAAGTCTGGTTGCGATTGGACAAAGTGGGAATTTCAGCCGAGGTCAAAAATGGCTCACAGAGGCATCAACGTTTGAGGTGCTGGACGAAGAGCGCATGGCGCAACAGTCACCGTTCATCGTGAGATGTTCGACAAGTGCATCCGAACAATGAGAAATTTGACAAATGAACTCGCATTGGTCAAAGAGAACCAAAGGCGTGGTCGTATTCCTGATGCGTTAGACCACAACGACAAGGAAGTCTAAGAAGTGGAAGCACGGGAAGCAGTGGGAGTGGAACCAGAAGACAAACTCATCAAGCTTCTAACGGATATGAGAGGTCAGACAAAGATAGATGTACGTACCTACTCAGGAATTCTGGATCCAAAATACTTGATCGACTAGTTCAGAGAGATGGAGAAATACTTCGACATAGAGCAAAACGAGGATACTAAACGGGTTAAGACTGCATGTCTGAGGTTGAAGGGTCATGCCTCATTGTGGTGGGACAATGTGCAGGCTGACAGAGTCAAGCAAGGCAAGGATAAAATCAAGTCTTGGGATATGATGATCTCCAAGATGAAAGGGAAGTTCTTGCCAAATGACTATGTGATTTCCTTGTTCCGGAAGTTACAGAAATTTTGACAAAATGAGATGACTGTGAAGGAATACATGGAAGAGTTCTACAAACTGTTGATAAGGTTGGTTCAGAATGACGAAGGAGAAGATGTTGTCTCTATATACGTGAAAAGCTTGAAATATGCCATTCAGGATGAATTGAGCATGTCAAGATTCAAAGCAGTGGGTGAAGCCTACCAGTTAGCTCTGAAGGCAGGAGAGAAATAGTTGAGGAAATCCGCAGTGACCAAAGACAGGATGACTGGTCGGGGTGCGAAGGTTGTTTCCACGAAAGGTCAAAGTAGTGGTTACAGGAAGGAATCTGTCGAAGAAAATTAACAAACGGAAGGGACATCGACAAGGGAGAAAGTGCAAGAAAACAGATGTGATGGTCATGAGAAACGCGGTCGAGGTTCATATGGTCGAAGTGTTCCATCCAACAGAAAGGGAGCTAACAAACCAACCATAATCTGTTACAAGCGTCATGGAGCAGGACACAAGGCATATGAATGCCCAGAGAACCTACATGCTGCAGACGAGATGAAACCCAGACGTCAAAAAGATAAGCAAGTCGACAAGAGGGAAGAATCGGCATCCGACAACAGTGAGGATGGTAAGAAGAAAAGTTGGGCCATGACAGCCAGGAAGACACTGGCTTTGGACAACAAACGCGACGAGCAAGGGCCGGGAGAGCGGAAGGTGATCTTTCAAACCAAAGTGCGAATCGGAGAATGGCGTTGCAAGACCATAGTTGATGGTTGAAGCACTGAGAATCTTGTGTCTACAGAGGTGATCGACAAGGCAAAGTTAAAATGTTGGGAGAATCCACACCCTTACAAGATCTCATGGTTGCAGAAAGGAAATCATGTGAAGGTGACCAAACAGTGCTTGATTAACTTCAGAGTTGAAGGATTTGAAGACAGTGTACTGGGCGACGTAATCCCAATGGACGCATTCCATCTGTTGTTAGGGAGACCATGGAAATATGATCCAAAAATGATCTATGATGGTCAAGCCAATAGAGTCACAGTGTAGAAAAATGATGTGCAAAGGACTCTTAAGTTGAGGCCGAAGGAGCAAGCCGACTATAAGCATGGCGAGAGAAACTTTTGAGAGAAGCGAGTGTTGATGTGTTCAACGAAGGAATTCCTTGCGGAGGAGGAAAAGTAGTCGGAGTGTTATGCTATCATTCCGAAAGGACCATGTGTCGAGAAGGAGATAATGGAGATGATTTCGGTTTAAGTAGGGAAGATGCTTGATGAGTTTCAAAGCATAGTAGTCGATGAGATGTTGATGGGATTTCCACCGACAAGAAGCATATCCCATCAGATCGACTTGATTCTAGGGTTGAGTTTTCCAAACAAATCACCGCATAGGATGAGTCTGACATAAGGTCAAGAACTCAACCGACAGGTCCAAGAGTTGTTTGACAGAGGGTTGATCAAATAAATTATGAGTCTGTGCACAGTACCAGTGGTATTAGCGCCGAAGAAAGGTGGGGAATGGAGAATGTGTACAGAGTCCAGAACCATTAACAAGATCACGATCAAGTACCGGTTTCCATTGCCAAGGATGGATGACTTGATGGATTGCTTGAGTGGAGAGAAGTAATTCACAAAGATAGACCTAAAGAGCACTTATCACCAAATTCGTGTTAGAGAAGGAGATGAATGGAAGACATCATTCAAGACAAAGGAAGGGCTATATGAGTGTGTTATCTCTAGGGTTGTATTCTAGATTACTTTAGAATTTTGATTTTACATAGTTATTTTTCCTAATTTCACCCTAGCTTACCTTTCAAATTCTGATTTTGCTTTTCCATGTTTTACCTTAGTTCTTATGCATTTTATCATTTGTTCATTTATTAAACCAAAATAAGGCTCATTTCTATTTGATTTTCAAAGTGTTTTATTTCTTGATTGAAACAATGAAAATGTTATCATGATTAATGTTATTACATTTGGAACATTAAGAGTTTTATTTCATATATGATTTTCAAATGTATACTGGCAGCATGTGGAGAAATGTGAAAGGTAATAATGTTGCCAGTTTCGATTTCTGTAATGGAAACAAGTGGCAAGGTTTGGTATAAATATTTTAATTGATACAATTGTTTCATTAAAATAAGAACAAAAAACCTGAGGTCGTGTCATGCAATGAGTGTTAATCACTCATCTCAAAGATGTACCTGTAGCAGTGTGACATTCACAAAATATGGACATGGATTTTCAATTTTCAAGCTAACCCTATAGCGTTCATTCCTTTGTTGTGGCTTGTGTTTTGTTGAAATTGAAAGGCATTCAAGGTAAAAGGATAAACAACTGGTGGGAAATTCATCACACCATGACTAAAACTAAGAAGTCGGGTCGAATAATTTGTAGACTCGAACCAGATAATCTCCAGTGGGACGATCAATATCCCAGATCTACAGAGATGATGAGAAATTCGGGCCGGTTCCCCTTCTGTGAAAGAATGCAGGGTCACAATGTGCAAGTAACAAAGGATTTTGTTAAAAATTACAAAGACTAAGTGGTACATTTTGAAACCATAGAGATTGGAGTGGACGAAGACACCATTTCAGAAGCCATTGGAGTACCATAACAGGGTGAGAAATGGTTCAAGCAACAACCATTTGAAGCTGATTAGAGTAAATTCTTGTTGCCAGGGTTTGAATAACTAAGTTGGAAAAATGGCTTTCATGTAAGTAAACTCAAGCCAGTGTGGAGAACTCCATTGAACATGGTTCAGAGTTATATAACTTGTGAAGGTCGCTATGATAGGGTTCTCAGATGTCATTTGTGACTTTTAATGCATTTCAATGGAGATTTAATGTTAGATTTGCCATTTTATTTGTGTAAAACTATGGAAAAGATGATTTCTAGGGTTTATAATCATCAGGAACACACATCTCATTCTCTTTTTCATCAAGGATTGATCAAGTTATTGATATTTTCTCATCTGAATAAAAGGGGACAAAATTGGTACCATTTCCTCTTTTGGTCAGGATTTGAAGCTAAAAGATAGAAGCATCATTAGGATAAGGGAAAAAGGAAGAAGCTCAAAAGTTTAGGGCACCCGATAAAAGAAGTAATGGAGTCAGCAGATGGACAATCTAAAGAGTTCGAAAATGAACATTCAGAAAAGGAGTTTGATGTTGTAAATAATGAAGTTTCAGAAATGAATATAAAGGTTGTACCTAATCCAAAACTGAAAAGGAGTAAAGGAGTAAATTGGAAATGAATATAAAGGTTGTACCTAATCCAAAACTGAAAAGGAGTGAGGTGACTGTCATACAGGATTCCTCTGGTGAGGAAAATGTGCGTGTTGCAGATCAAGAGTATCTCAAAACAGATCAGACTTTGATGGGAATCCAAAGAGACAAATAAAGGCAGATACCAGAAGAGTTCTGTTGGGATAAACAGAGGGTCACTGACTATGAAATTAGTGCAAATTCAAAAGTATCAGAGACTTATGAAACCCCTGTACAGATGGAGTGAATAAAATCAATTTTGGAGTTAAATGAAGACAAAAGATCTTTGAAATTTTTTAAAGAACAAAATGAATGCCTCCAAAAGTCAAATGAAGATTTAATGATTGCAAACAAGAGACTCCGAGAAGATTTACAGGAAAATATGGAAAATATCAAGAACTTGTCACAATTTGTAAGCAAATCTTGACAAATAAAAGGGCAATACAACAACAATATGAAGAACTTCATGTTCAATTTCAAGCTTTGGAACTAGAACGATCTTCAACTGGTGGAAAGGATGCAAGAACTATTCTCAAGAAGCCAGGTCATCTTTTAGATAGGCTTGATAGATCAAATTCTTTCTAGATACACAGCTATTGGTTAGATTAGGATAATTAAATCATACAATTGTCAGTTCTTTAGTTGACCCTGTTGTTTGAAGATATTCGAACTAGTTTGATCTAATCAAAATTGTCTATTTTTGGTTATTCGGGTCCATAAAAAATGGATCGTAAAACTATTTCAAGTTTGAATAGTTTGGTATATAAGAAACAGTAAGAAGTCATGTAAATGGGTTGGATAGAGCTATGGAGATCATACTGTTAGCATGATGCTCAGGCATGTATTTTGTTTATCTTGATATGAAGAGACACTTTGAAATGATTATAATCGAATGAGCCCATTTTTGTTTTAATATATGAATTGACAAAGCTTGCATGTGTTTATGATTTGCTCTTTTTATAATCTTATTCTTTATAGCAGAACTCTTATAAATGACATGTATGTTTTTGATGATCTGAATTCATTCTTTTCATAAATTCATGCTCGTAGACCTTCATATTACAGTAAGTTACATCATATACCTGTTGTAGTCATATCTTATATTATATTCTGATCTCAGTCCTATTTTTACCTTTTATATACAATCATCCCTAAGCTATCCTTTACCTACTATCAATATTTCTCTAGGCTTGAACCTTAGTAGTCTAGGTCCAACTCTAGTGATAACATCTTCTAGCGCCATTGCTGGGGAACGAAGAAACGAAAGTAAATCTTCCTTGGGTATTTTACATCTTTACATCTGATTTTGAAGGGTGAACAAGATCAATATAATTTGCAGACTACACAGTCACCTCATATTTCCATAAAGTTATAGTGGCTTCAAGACAGATAGGAACTAGAGGAAATACTTTATCTCCTCTACACTCAGGGGTTTCTGATCCATAAAGTTTTATAAGAGAATATAGAAGAAAGAAACTTGATTTCCCATCATCCAGTAGCCCACAACATTCTTCTGCTACAGCCATATCACTTGATGTAAACAAAGGTTTTTCCTCTTATGATTTGTTGGACACTCAGGAAGAAAGAAAATCATATTTATCTATGTTTATTCCTGAATTTGAAGATTTTAACCCTACTCAAGTTGATGATTTTAAGGTTGATTCAAATCATTTGACATCTGAGCATAAACCCATACCAGAAGAAACCTTCACTTCTGACTGCTTTGATTCTTTAAAATCTTTCTCATCACCTTATATACCTCTCACTAGTAGAATCTTTATTGGTCAATTGAAAGTTTAAGTGCCATCTCCTTCACAAACAAAGCCACCATCTCCACAAAATAAGCCATCTTCCTCACAGATTTTAGTATCCAATCCACCAAATATGGCAGGCCAACCCCCAAATAGGATGGATGCCATAGTGGCAGCAAGATATGCCCCTCTAGTATTACCCCATCCTTTAAATGCTCTCCCAGTAGGAGACTATCAGAAATATCTCCCAAGATTCAATGGTCAGGGAGGTGTTACAACAGAGGAGCATTGGAATACATACCTCAGTTATGTTGACAATCAGAACTTTGAAAATCAGGATGTGTGGATGAGGGTTTTTGTTCAGAGTCTAGATGGTGAAGTAAGAAAGTGGTTTAGAGAACTACCACCAAACTCTATAGATGGTATAGATGTTTTAGAAGAAGTGTTTATGAGATAATGGGGAGATACTAAAGATTACCTATATTACATCACAGAGTTTGGAGCATTGAAAAGAAAGAATGATGAGGTTGTCGGATATTTTTCTAAACGTTTCAATAAAATGTACAGTAGGATACCAGCTGAGATAAAACCTTCTGAAACATCAGCAAAATTAACCTATGCAAATGCTTTCGATCATGAATTCTCTTTGGTTAACAGAAAGAAAATCTCTATCTCTCTTGAATATGTAGGATGCATCCTTAGAGGTTGAGTCTAACATACTGGCTTCAAATAAACTTAAAGAAGAGGTAGAGTGTCAAATGCCTGATAAAAAGGGGAAAAAGGAAATGATTCCATCTACTTCTACAGGAAAGGCCCCAGACAATAAAATGGATGAAATGAATAAAATCATCAAAAATTTATCTGCAAAGATTAATAGGCTAGAAACAGAAAATAGAAGTCAAAATAGGCATGTTTAGGACAATGATAATAGAAACCCAAATCAATTTAGACGCCCTATTCCCCCTAGATTTATTCCAAGAGAAAGAAGGAATAATGATATTCAAAAAGAGAGAAGAGAGAATGATGATAAGAGGGTACAACCACCTTTAGAACAATTTGATAAGGGATGATGAGTCTTATGAAATATATGAAGGAGAAGTTGAAGATTTAGAACCTGACATTAATCAATTAGATGAATTTTCTTCTTCTAATTTTTTAACCAACGCTAATTATCATGGTGCAAAAATGGCAGATTATTTTGAGACAGATTGTTTTGAACAGGAATCAGAAATTTATTAGGAAGTGCAGCATAAGTCATATGGTCTCAGGTCAAGAATAAAGCAAGCAGCAGTTGGTAAAAAGAAGTTAAGGATTGTTCCTACTAAAGAGAGTTTGTCTTTTGAGAAAAAGCAAGAATCACAAAAGGATAAGAATAGAGTCACAGAAACATAAGAGTTAGGAAAAGTGGTCAATTTTAATCTAGAGCATGAAATCAGAAAAATTAAGATTCTTATTACATTGACTGAGCTGGTCAGGAACAAATCATATAGAGAGCCTACTCTTAAAATATTGAATTCTTCAGCTACCTCCATTCCCTCAGATGTGATTAATTTGTAGGATGAAGATCCAATTGTTATTATTGGTTCAAAAACAGTTGATCAGCCAAATGACAAATCTCTTTATCCCCCTCCATTTTATATCACTGTCACTATTCATTATCAGATGTTACATAATTGTCTCTTAGATTCAGGTGCTTCACACAACCTCATGCCTAAGGAAGTCATGGAAGCTCTCATGATTTCTGTTACTAAGCCTTATCATGATGTGTATGCCTTTGATTCTAGAGCAGTAACATGTCTAGGAGTCATTAAAGATCTGGTGGTTAGCCTTGGATAGCTTCCCATGAAAAGTATCCTTATGGATGTTGTTGTAGCTGATGTGTATCCTAAATTTGGTATGCTATTATCACAGTCATGGTCAAAAAGGGCAGGAGGAACTCTTCAGATGGATTTGTCTTATGCTTCAATACCCATACTTGGAGGAGAGTATAGAAGGATTTATAAAGAAGTGCAACTGTTAACACCTAAAAAGTGCTCACTAGCTCATTCCCTTACTCACATGACCCATTTGTCCACTTTTCCACCATCTGAGCCTCTGAAACCAACAAAAGGTCACCAAAAGACCTTAGTACACCCCTTTTTCCATTAAAAAATATTATTTTTCCAAGAAAATCATAAAAAACCCTCAAAAAGGGTCCAAATTCCCAAAAATATTAAAAAGGGAATTAAAATATTATTTTTATTCAAAAAAGGAAAAAGGAGAGAAAATTACCTAAACTATGTTGGTCAATACCATTGGTTTCCACAAAACCACAAATGGTATTCCTCACCACCAAAACCTATAAAAAGGTGGTAGGGGCTCCTCATTTCACATCCTTCCATTATCTCATCCTTATGCTGCTGAAATCTCCCCTGAGCACTTTTAGCCATTGAAGCAACCTTGGAGAAAGAGACCTATTGGAGTTTGGAGCTACTCATCTTGGGAGTTGCTCAACATCAACCTTCACCATTGAAGGTAATATCGCAAGCACTTGCTTGCCCCCCACTTTTCAATACAAAAATTATTTCTTATGTTTCTTGTTCTTGATTTTTGAAATATTTAAATTATTTGCTTAGATTCTTGCTTAGATCCATGAAAAGTATTGTTTATTTAGTTTATTGTTTTTATTTCTATTGAAACTGCTACTACTAGTTAGTAGGTGCCCATAGCACTAAGCTTGGTTGCAAAACCGGGCCAACAGTTTTTGGCGACTCCGCTTTGGTTTGAACTTTAGATCTCTAGCTTTGCCATTAAATCTTAGTTTTTATGAGTTTTTAGTCTTTAGATCCATAGATCTACCATCTTAGACAGCAGATCCATTGCTGTTCTGAGATTTGGCCCCTTAAACAGCCCGAAATTTTCAATTTTCGGGTTCGTTTCTCGGTTTCCGTGCACGGCTTCCGCCTCGCGGCTTTTTTCCAGACAGTCGCGCGGCCCATCGCGACTTTTCTGCGTTTTTCCGCGCGGTCCATCGCGGATTTTTTACAGACAGTCGCGCGGTCCATCGCGACTTTTCTGCATTTTTCCGCGCTGCTCATCGCGGCTGCGCGGCCAAAACCTGCGCGGCTCATCGCGACTGTGTGGCCCAAACCTGCGCGGCTCATCGCGACTGTGCGTCCAAAACCCGCGCGGTCCATCGCGACTGTGCGTCCAAAACCCGCGCGGTCCATCGCGACTGTGCGTCCAAAACCCGCGCGGTCCATCGCGACTGTGCGTCCAAAACCCGCGCGGCCCATCGCGGCTGTTCGTCCAAAACCCGCGCGGCTGAATTTTTTCATTCGGCCATCCCGATTTTGAAAAATATTTTTTACTGTACTTTCTGCCCATAGCACATTTTTTACAGTACTAAATTCTGCATAGTTTACAGATTTGAAAAAAAAAAAAAAAAATTTTACTATTTAAAAAGTGCATACCTAGAAATCTTGTTAAAAATTTTCAAGAAAGTGAAAGAAAGACTCATTTTGCATTCTTTATCTAGATTCAAAAAATTTTCTTGTTTACTTCTTTAGAATATTGCCCTTAGCAATTTTTATTGAAACAAAGAAATCCATTTATTTCTTTATTTGCTTTCATAAAATCCAAGAAATCCTTTATTTTTTGAGTCATTTTTTGAAAAAGCATATTAATTCCTTTTCGTGAAAAAAGTCTTAAATATTTTCTTTGTATTTTCGAAAAGTCCTTTATTTTTTGAAAATTTCCCTTAAAGCATTTAATTTTTTCAAGTTCAGTTTACAACACCTCACGTGCACTCACACGATCACTTAATTGAACAAAGACTTAAAAAGTACCCTAATTTGAACACATTCTTAACCCCACTTGGGGAACACTAAAAGAATTCTTGTAGCTAGGTAGTATTGGGGGGATAGGTGTTCCAATAACACCCCTCAGTTCATACATCTGAGACATAGAAGTTGTCCAATTAGGGAGCTAAAATCTCTTAGTACTTTTTGGCGCGGTCACAACCGGTTTGTGGGAAGGCCTCTCCCTTAGGAGGGTTGAAGTCGCGAGGATGGTTCCGGAAGCCTGAGTGGGATACCGAAACCCATTCAGTAACCGAAGGGCTACCATTCGCAGTTCTCGGGATATCCCTGTATTGGGATATTGCGATCAAAGGACCAAACGGCAGATTTACCTTTTCTCGACGCGTCATGAACGGAGTATCCTAGTAGCCTGTCTTTTTAGGATTGATTACCCGGTGTCCCTCCCGGTAGGGGGATATCTAGCCGTTGTCTCTACATTCATATTGTCTGACTTGGATTTCATCACCTTGCAGGGGATATCGTCTGTTTGAGTCACAATACTTTTAGATTAGGTGTTTGCATGATCTTTACCACCTATTGAGTATAGTTACACCTATTTTTTCTAGGAGCCGCTTGCATGTTGGTATTCTGACCGGTTGTTGCATTCCTCCACTTATTGTAGCACAGCTGCTGGGATAAGTGCATTTTTGAGGATTGATTTTTTGGCCTGTGAGCCTTCTTTTTTCACTCCCCTTTTTTATGCACCCTTGGTTGCATTAGGGTTTTGAGTCTTTTACATATATATCACCACCTGATACCTAAAACAATCTTTTAAAATAAAAAAACATATTCTCACCATTGAGAATTCTAGACGTTCTCGTCGTCTACAGGGCGAACTCCCAGAGTTTAGTCCACTTGGCTCTCCACGTCACGGACGCAGAGCATTATCCCTTGATTCGACACATCGTCGATCATCTAGACGGTCATCCGATTCTGACATACCCCACTTCACCTTTGATTTGGAGGTAGAATCCGAAAACCCCACAGAGTTACCACCAACCACAATTATGTCTGGAACACCAGTTGATCCACTATATACATTAACCATAGGTCAGACATCCGCAGACCCTTCTGCGGGAGTACCATCAACGGCAACAGCCACCCCCTTGGGTATGCCCAATATGGGTAACACTCCACATTCAGGAATGCCTAGCACAGGACCACCACCTGTCATGGGCATGCCCAACATGGGGGTCATACCCCCTTCGGTTTCCACAAACCCTATCCCAGGAATCCCTAGTGCGATTCCTAACCCAAGTGTAACCCATGTTGCACTCGGTAGTACTATACCAGGAATCCCTACTGCGATTCCTAACCCAAGTGTAACCCAAGTTGCACTTGGGAGCGCTAACCCATATCAGGCCACACCTTTTGGAGGGCACATACACTCCATACCTAGCATACCTATAGGCGCTACTGGACCCCTACACCATACCACAATGGCTAGGCAGGTCCCGGTTCCGGTCACCACATCCGCTAGTCTACCATACATGGCAAGTCTCAACCTGCCAGATTTAGCTAGGCTCACAAATGACCCCATCAGGCATGATCCTGCTTGGCCCCATATGCCCACTAAGCTTCCCTCTGACATCCCTAAGTTTGAGGGAAAGGCCGGAGAAGACCCCCAAAACCACATCATGTCCTTCCATTTATGGTGTTCCTCCAACTCCATAGTGGACGACTCTGTCCGACTCCGTTTATTACAGCGCACCTTCACTGGCTCTGCAGCCAAATGGTATATCGAGCAACCCCATGGGACGCATTCCACATTTACCTCCCTTGCCTCGACCTTCCTGCAGTTCTTTCAGCTACCAGTCCGCTATGATGCGGGCGTCGAGATCCTACTGTCTTGCAGACAAAACACGGCCTCGCATATCACGGACCATATTCATGATTGGCGGCGGCGCCGAAGCCTATGCAAGATCAAATTAGACGACCGAATCTTTCTAGACTGGTTCCTTAAATCCCTCCTTCCTCTCATTGCAAAGGATGTAGCATCTGAAAGACCCCAGTCTGAGGAGGAGGCCATCCTTAAGGCCCAACAGTTAGATCTTATCTATGCCCAATCAGGTTACCTATACACCATCATACCTGACGCACCACGAGGTGACTCCGCACGCGGTGACACACCGGGGGCATCACATGCCGTTGATGGCATTATTGGCCAAATCACACCGCAAGCCAAACCTTTCAGTATGGTGAGCACCATGCCCGCCCCAGACCTTTCTAGGGCTACATCCAGTTCCGGAGCGACAACTTCTTATGCTCCAACAAACCAGACCCATCATGTTCATGGACCCTCTTGTCCACAACATTGTTATGGCCAAGCGCCATCAGCATATGTACCTCCTACATACTATGCTCAACCTACGGTACATAACCCCATGCAGTTTCCACAACAGCCCATGCATTACCCACAGCAGGTTGCACCGGCTAACCTCACACCTCCACTAGCTCAGGGGTACCAAAAACCCCAACAGGCAACTGGACCACCTCCAGCTCCACCTGCATACTATCCACCGCAACCTGCTCCCGCACCTGCGGCTCCTCAGAATCCCCCCAATGCTCAAGGACATGTCTACGCACAACAACAGCAGCCCCAATACCAAAATAACCAACGCAACCAGGGTGGGCAACCAAACCGAGGAAGAGGACGAAACCGTGGAAACAATCAAAACCGTAACCAAGCTCCACAACCTACCCATCCTCCGCAAAACAATAACGCGGCGCCCGCTCATCAGAATCCTGATCGGCCACCTAAGCAACCCAAAAATGCTAATTTACGAACAAACCATCCTTGTTCCATTTGCGGTGTCTATGGCCACTATACCCACGCTTGCCCACATCTGGAGCGAGCCCGAAAACTATGGACAAATGACGCCCATCGTCAAGGGCAGGCGGCTCCTCAGCCACCACCCAACCCCCCACCACCCCCACAACAACCTTTGGTCCTCCAAAACCCTTTTCCAACACAGGGAGTGGTAAACACTCAGCCGTTAGCCCCCCAACAGGGCAACGTGCAACCACAACAAATAACTTATACGGCTCCGGACCAACCCATGTTTGATTCAGGAACCCACCACTTATTGATGATGTCCACCGCTGACGTCAATATCCAAACCCGTCGGAATCAATACGGACCGACTTCTGAAGCCCCCCCCACCGAAAAGGATACTAATGCTAATCCAAC
The DNA here is from genome assembly GCA_027924585.1 of Larix kaempferi. Classification (NCBI taxonomy): domain Eukaryota; kingdom Viridiplantae; phylum Streptophyta; class Pinopsida; order Pinales; family Pinaceae; genus Larix; species Larix kaempferi. The sequence goes on from BSBM01000247.1 coordinate 858,575, forward strand.
TGATCAGACATTGCGTATACCTCAGGTTCCACTTGATGGCGCTTCTAAAGCACCTCGCTTCCCCCTTCGCCGAATCAACAACAACCCCAATGCATGGGCTGCGTCCAATTACAACATTGTAGATGACTTAGCTCAATCTCCCGCAGCCATGTCTGCGTTAGAAGTCTTAAAAACCTGTCCTACTCAGCGCAAGACTTTACTTTCCGCCATTGGGGCGATTGACCCAAATGATTCGAACTTGATGACCTTTGATTTAGACCAATCTGAACCACGACTGCCTTCTACCATAGCAGTCCAAGTTTCCGTTTCTATTCGGAATCTTGTCATCCATCGATGTATCATCGACGAAGGTGCCTCCACATGTGTCATGTCCACTTTTGTCTAGCAAAAGTTGGGATCCCCTGCTCTCCAGCAATCCACCACTGCATTGCGGGCCTACGACGGCCGGTCAGCTCAACCTCAAGGTTTATTACCCAAGGTACCCGTCCAATTAGGTGGGAAGACTGTACTCATCGACATAGAAGTCATTAACGCCCAGCTTGACTATAACCTTTTACTTGGCCGCAGTTACATGTACGCCATGAAAGCGGTCGCCTCCTCCGTCTTCCGCACCATGATGTTCCCCCACGAGGGCCGCGTGGTCAAAATTGACCAACTCACCTACTATGATCCCAACGCCCCTGCAGCACATGAGAATGTTCTCCCCATGATTGAACAACCCGCTTCTAGTGTAGTTACCTCTTTTGTGTCTTCTGTGGCACCCAGACTTTATTCGGATACACCCATGACCTCTACATTCCAGGCCATCCCACCACCATCACCGGAGACCCAAGTCGCAAACCTCTGTACTGTTTCGCAGAATACGCAAACATCCGGCGGTCAACCACCATTGATCCCCAGTCACATTGGTGTCACACCCATCCACACCATCCCCTTCCTATTTCCTCCTTCGGGTGTAGTAAGCGCCCCGGTTATGGCTACCCTTAGCCTACCCGGGCTAACATTGGGATTGCCCGTGTGGTATATTCCGCCTCCCGTTCGACTACCGACACCAGACGTCATCCTCCAACCGATACAACCTATTGTTACCACAAATCAACCTCCTCCTGGCGTCGCGATCCCTTCGTCGGCAACGACACCTCCTCCTAACCTCAATATTCCTTCATCGTCAATGAAACCTCCTCCGGGTCTCACGATTGCTTCGACGTCAAAGGATCCCCCTCTCCTTGCTAAGCCCACTAGGGGCAGAGGTCCACAACCCTACACTGCTATACCACCTCCTAAGGCAGCCAAACCCCCACCGGTGTTTCGAGCTCCCCCCAAATGTTCATTATGCGATGAAATTGGCCATCCAACTCACCAATGCCCACATTTACCGGCACTCCAAGAGCATATGAATATGTTAGACGATGACATCGGCATCCCAGTAGTCATATTAGAGCCACCTCTACAGCCTCGCGACAAATCACTGCGCACGAACCATCCTTGTGCTATATGCAGCGTTTACGGCCACTACTCTCACCATTGCCCTGATCTACCTGACTATATAGCAGCATTGTACGAGTTAAACAATGCCGACTTAGAGATATCTCCTCCCCTTATCGAGGAGATTCACCCTCCACCATCATCCTCGTCAGAAGAAGTCAATACGATATATATGATTTCGACAACCTTCAAACCAGAACCCCTCGATTTATGGTCTGATTACTTCAGTACTGACGAGCAGATTTTGGAGACACTCACTGCACCCGACTACCCTTGGGATGATATGCATCATCGCTCGTACTTCCTACCGGAGACATCTACCTCCACCGCATCCGACCAGCTATCAGTCGAGTCGAAAGACTTCATACCCGCTAAGGTCAATTGGTTAAAGGACCCCATCCCAGCACCAGATGCCTTTGAAGAAGGGAACATGTCCAACATTTCCCCCACTATCCAGATAGACATTTCCACAACACCAGGGAAACCTGAGCTCATATCGCTTGGCGCATCTTGCACTCAAGCAGAAACTCAGGCGTACAGAAAGCTCTTTCAGGAGTTCCGCGATGTCTTCGCCTGGTCCTATACCGAGATGCCTGGTCTCGACCCCGCCATTATTGAACACCACATCGATACATGGCCCGAAGTACCCCCTGTTCGTCAGAAACAACGACCTATTCACCCTGCCAAGCTCCCCGCTGTTAAGGCTGAAGTCGAAAAACTTCGAAAAGCAGGTTTCATCTACCCTATTCCGTACACCACATGGGTGTCGAACCCCGTTCCTGTCAACAAAAAACAAGGCACCCTTAGAGTATGCACTGATTTCCGCGATCTAAACCACGCTTGTCCAAAAGACAATTTCCCCACGCCATTCATTGACCAACTCATTGATGAGTGTGCGGGCAATGAGGTCCTATCCTTCATGGACGGTTTTTCCGGATATAACCAGATCCACATCCGCAAGGAGGATCAGTACAAGACTGCCTTTACCACCCCATGGGGCACCTTTGCCTATCGCGTCATGCCATTTGGCCTTAAAAATGCTGGTGCCACTTTCCAGCGAGCCATGACCTATTGCTTTCATGACTTAGTCCATATCCTGCGAGTCTATCTTGACGACCTCACAGCGCGTTCCCGAAAACGATCAGACCACCTTAGCGACCTCCGGCAAGTTTTCCTGCGTTGTCGCAAATATAAAATCCGCTTGAACCCACACAAGTGTGTCTTTTGCGTCCCAGCGGGCCGGTTGTTGGGTTTCATTGTTTCCCAAGATGGGATCACTGTCGACCCCCTGAAGGTCAAAGCCATCTTAGAACTCCCCCCTCCTCGCACGCTTCGACAGCTTCAGAGCTTGCAAGGGCGGTCCAATTTTCTTAGGCGCTTTGTCCCTGATTATGCCACCAAAGTCCACGGGTTCTTACGCTTGCTTCGTACCCACATACCCTTTGTTTGGGACGAACAAGCAGACACGGCATTTGAAGCCCTCAAGAAATCTCTCACACAAGCCCCCTTGATATCCCCACCGGATTTCTCCCAAGACTTCACCCTTTACGTCTCGGCATCCGAATATGCCGTGTCCAGAGTTTTGGTCCAAGAAGATGCTTCCCACAAAGAGCATGTGATTTATTACGTCAGCCAGACCTTGTCTGGCCCACCTCTACGTTACCCCTATGAGGAAAGATTAGCACTAGCTGTAGTCTTTTCCATGCAAAAACTGCGACACTATATTTTGCTTAGTCATACCACGGTTGTCGCCGACTCCAACCCCATGGTCTACCTCCTTACCCGGCGGCTCCTTCAGGGTCGTGTCGCTAAATGGGTCATTATCCTCCAGGAATATGACCTTACTTTCAAGACCCCCAAGAGCACCAAAGCCCTCGCGCTTGCTCACCTCATTACAGATCTCCCATCCTCTTCAACATCACCCGTCATCCAAACGGACTTGATTGACGAGCAGATATTCATCATTTCGTCTGACGACCCTTGGTATGGAGACATATTGATTTACCTGCGTACGCAAAAATTCCGACCACACATCGATCGTGATGGACGCCGTCGCATACGACACCACGCCCCCCGATACCTGCTTATTGGGGATGTACTTTATCGACGAGGCGTTGATACTATCTTACGCCGCTGCCTATCCAATAGCGAGGCAGAACAAGTCCTCAATGATTGTCATAGCGGTGCCTGTGGAGGCCATTTCTCCGGCATGGCTACCGCCCAGAAAATTATTCGCGCCGGTTATTTTTGGCCATCATTGTTTACTGATTGCATCACCGCAGTCAAGCATTGCCAGAACTGCCAGCTATTTGCCCCCAAGGCAAGAACCCCCCCTGCCCCCCTTCATCCAGTCATCACTGTTGGACCATTCTGCAAATGGGCCATAGACTTCCTCGACTGCAATCCCCCGTCAGCCGGCGGTCACAAACACATCATTGTGGCCGTAGATTATTTCACCAAATGGGCAGAAGCCATGCCAACCTATAATTGCAAAGCCGACACTGCGGCACGATTTTTCTTCAACCATGTTATCGCTCGTTTCGGAATACCACAGCAGCTAGTTTCTGACCACGGCTCTCACTTCGAAGATGCCGTCTGGAAGGAATTATCAACCATGTTGAAGTTTGAACACCATTTCTCTTCCGCTTACTACCCCCAAGGAAACGGCCAAGTCGAAGCGATCAATAAAATCTTGAAGACCATTCTCCAACGTACTGTAGACAATCACAAATCCAATTGGCATCACATGCTTTTCCCTGCACTCTGGGCCTACCGCACATCAACCAAAACCGCCACCGGTTTTACCCCTTTCCATTTAGTTCACGGTGTCGAATCCGTCCTCCCTATTGAGTGCCAGATCCCTGCTCTAACCATCGCCGTTGAACTCCTACCGGATACTTCCCCGATCGAGCAACGTTTACTGCTCCTAGAGCAGGCCGATGAAGATCGGCGCACCGCCATTCAAAACATGGAAGCTGCTAAACAACGATCGAAACTAAGTTACGACAAACGCGTCCACCCAAGAACCTTTTCAGAGGGAGACCTTGTCCTCGCTTACGATCAAGCTCATGATAAAACCGGAAAGGGAAAGTTCGTGTCTATGTGGCAAGGCCCCTACATCATACACACCTGCCTCGGGCAGGGGGCATACATTCTGACCGATTCAGAAGGCAACACCTTACGCAACCCACGCAACGGGTTGTACCTTAAAAGATTTTACCCATAGAAAATCTCATGGACACCATCGTCCATTTTAGTATAGGCATACATTTTTTCCCAAAAATTTTTCAAAAAACCTAAATATTTGTTTTCTCTGCATGACCACAGATGGAGCCTCTTCCACTCTGCCATGTCGGTTTCGCTGATGGTGCAAGCCGTTGGTCTCCCAATCTCGCCTCCGCAGCTTGGGTAATATACTCCCCTTCACATGAGTTAATTCACATTGATGGAGTGTGTTTAGGTGCCGCCACCAATAATCAAGCTGAATATGATGCCGTGACCGGTCTCCTAGCCGCTGCTCTCCAGATGAGCATACGTCACCTCAATGTTTTCTTGGACTCACAGCTCCTAGTCTCCCAGCTCAACAACGATTACCAGGTACGCGATCCCTGTCTATTCAGAAAATTCCTGCGCACTAAACAAATGGTTAGACAGTTTGAATCCATCACATTCACACATGTCCCAAGACACCTCAATGGTGTAGCAGATAATATGGCCAACAGTGTCCTCGACTGGCACACCAATCACATCATGTCATATCCATAAACAAAAATGCATCCATGTGCAGAACATGTGCCTCCATGGGCATATACAAAAACCAATATTGCATCCACGTGCATAACATGTGCCTCCACGGGCATAAAAACAACCAAAATAATGCATCCATGTGCATAACAAGTGCCTCCACGGGCATACATAAATCAATAAATACACTGCATCCACGTGCATAACATGTGCCTCCACGGGCATATAAAAAAGACAATGTGCATCCACGTGCATACACGACAATATATCCAAAATATATATCCACATATATATACAAACCAAATAGTCTACATGTCATAAGTGCCCTCAGCACTCGATATACAAAAAATACATCTGTCATACAAAAAATGCTTCCCCATATGCTCATAAGCATTTGGGGGCAACAATGACGTCTACTCATCTGGATCCTGCGGATCCTCAGGCTCCTCCTCCGGCTCCTCCTCCGACTCCACCTCCGCCGGCCCAGCCGGGTCAGGACGACCCCGAACTCGCCGCTCTGCTGGCCCTGCTGGATCGTCCCTCAGACGTATCCTCCCCTGAGCCGGCCCTGCCGGAGCATCCCCTCTACCACCCCCGTGTCTCGCAACAAACACCGCTGCCCTCAACAGAAGTGACTGCCACTCGAGCGGCGCACCTAGACATCCCTGCAAAATGTCCCGATCAAGGTCCCTCCAGCCATCCTCGGGGAGCCCATCTACGATCCGGGCTAGAGTCCGCCGGACACCATCTATAGCATCGTCGTGAGGGCCAACCCCTCGCCCACGGGCTGCATACCCTCCACCACGAGGAGGACGTACAGGTACTGGGGGACGAGCAACCACCATCGCCCGCCCCTGCCGACCCACATAGTCAGGTGGTGGTACTAGACCTATATCTGCACAAAGAAAATAAAACATTCAGATACTATACAACAGATATCATCATGATCAATCATAATACATATGATATAACATAACATAAAAACAAAAACATACCGTCTAAGCTCCAGGCCTGTCCTGGGGCACGTGGCATCTCTGGATCTCCCCGGTAGTCCATGCCAGCGTATGGATAGTCCTCGATCACCAGTGGCATCTGCTCCCACTGTTGGTAAAAGTCCTCTGTGAAGAAGCCACGGATACCACCGCCAGCACGGGGCATCATCTGCCCCCACCTCATCATACGAGGCTCACTAGGAAGACCAGCACGAACGGGTACATGTGGCCGTAAGGTCGGCACCCGCTCAAAGAAAAAACAGCATAAAAAGGAGGCGTAACAGAACTCACCTCCCTCTCTCACGGCCTTGTCCAGATCTCTCCTGACACCGGCCAAGAACATCTGAGCCCAAGCGTAGTAAGTACCCCGTAGAACGGAGTCCACCATCATCGTCTGCCCCCCAGACATACGATGTGGTGCAGCAGCACCCAAAACCCTCAGAACACAGGCACCAACAGCCCGCATATCCCACTCACGTAGGAACTTCAGGCTAATAGAGCTGTTTACCAAAACAGCGTCATCCACACAGAAGGTCTGCAAGAGGTCCTCCATATCCACACCTGGAGGCAACCTCGGAGAAATATCACCCACCTCACCCAAGCGAGGCAAACCGGTCAAAAAATACACATCAGTGAGAGTAATCTCCAACCTCTCACCACCAATAATAAAGGCACCCTCTGCCGGCACCCACCACTGCACAAGCTGGTTCAGGAGTCTCTTCACTGAACGGATAGGAGGTATCTGAGCGAACTTCAAGAGTCCGCTCATGGCTAAGGTCTGTCGCACCCCTCCATCATTCTCGATCCTCAACATAATCTCGGCATCGATCTCTCTCTCCCGCCATACGGACTGAGCCCTCCGCAACATCCTGCCAAGAAAACACAGAAAATTTTTAGCCCAAGCATAAAAATTTTAGAAAAATCCCATCGCGGCTTTTACACAAAAAGCCGCGATGCCCATCGCGGCTTTTCCACAAAAAGCCGCGATGACCATCGCGGGATCCATGCAAAAACCCGCGATGAACATCGCGAGTTTTGTCCAGACAGTCGCGATGAACATCGCGACTGTCACCCATGAACACGCGATGAACATCGCGGGTTCCGACCTCACAGTCGCGATGAACATCGCGACTGTGAGTCTAAAACCCGCGCGGTTCATCGCGGGTTCAGACCCGAAACCCGCGCGGTTCCACGTTGGAGAGTCAACGTGGAGTTTCGCGGCCTTCGGGGGCCCACCGCCAAATAAAAAAGACATAATTGACTAGGTTAAGGCGAATAGAGTTACCTGCAACTCGCTAAATAAAAAACCAACGGTAAAAAACTCCCGGAAATCGAGAAATAGCTCTGACTGCTCTATCAAACTCGCCCGTAACAATGACATGTCATATTGGGCCCCACGTCCTATTTATAGAAATTCCACAAATTTCAAACAACCATTACAGTGTCATACGAAGTCCATTTCTCAAACCGTTGGTACCGTTGGGATCAGCACAGCAAGAACTTCATAAAGGTTCCTTCCGTTTCCCGTTTTTCACGGGGTCATTTTTTGACCATTTTTTAGCCCCTCTCGTGGCCTCGGTTTGCGTGCCACATCGGCCGTTCACCGTTTTCGATGAGTCTTATATCGCCGGATTCAGTTTTCCGCGCTCGTGATAATGCTTGAGACCATTTCTCGCTCTCACCCTTAGATTTTCCGGGCGTTTTTTCCACGCCCCCCCCCGTCGCCTCGGTTTGCGTGCCACATCGGCCGTTCTCCATTTTCGATGAGTCTTATATCGCCGGATTCAGTTTTCCGCGCTCGTGATAATGCTTGAGACCATTTCTCGCTCTCACCCTTAGATTTTCCGGGCGTTTTTTCCACGCCCCCCCCGTCGCCTCGGTTTGCGTGCCCCATCGGCCGTTCTCCGTTTTCGATGTGTCTTATATCGCCGGATTCAGTTTTCCGCACAGATGACGATGCTTGAGACCTTTTCTCGCCCTCATCAATCCATTTTTTGCTCGGTATAAGTTTATCCCTTTTTCGGGCCGAGCAACCCCTCTTACGAAAAAGGCACTTAGGGAGTTTCTGTTAAGCTCTTTTCTGACTCCTAAAACAATGAAAAGATCGCCGAGCAATCTTGCTTCCTTTCATGCTCGCTAAACGTATCTGAAAGGGCGTCTACCTGGTATAAGTTTACCCCTTTTCCGGACCTCGTAGACTAATTACGAAAAAGGTATACTCTAGTCACATCGGCTAGAAGAGTTCTCCATCCGCATCATTTTATGCTTTTTTGGGCCTTGGAGACTAAACCACGAAAAAGAACACCAATAGAGTCCACTTACCGCTTTCAGACTCTCTAAACATGATAGCAACCATGAACATGCGCCGTCCTGGGCTCACAAAATCCACAAGACAGTACCATTTCAGAGCACACTTTTATCCCTTCTTGGAGCTCATTAAAACTACGAAGAAGGAAGAAGGGTGCCTCTTGGCGCCACGACAGATCATATCTACTCACATAGCAGCTTCCCCATTCTGGTCACCTTTGTTCAGAGTATTCTGCAGTATGTCACCCGGAAACTCCCTCGACAGCTACCATCAGCTTCACCCCCCCAGAGTCAGTACATACCCTTCAGTCCCTAAAAGATGATCCCCACACCTACAAGTCAGTTCCCTACGCTGCCAGGTCAACCACATCATCTTGCTCTGAACAAAGGAAGTTTGAGTCTACCCATTTTTGACCCAGTTATTTCCCATCCCCACAAGTATGTCAGTCCTACCAGCAGTACTACATCACTTCAGTTTACACCTCGCGCTCCCAGCAAGGAAACATCATTGCCTTGTTAGTTGCTGGTCTCCCTCTGTCGACGACAACCACATTGATTCCAGAGGATAGACCTAGAGGTCCCTGTGTCTTGGACTCATTACCATTTATGATGAGTGCCTACGAATCATTTCGAGAGGAATCCTCAGTGCCTCTCCGAATGGTTGTTTCTCACATGCTCGACTTCAACACCTTGATCGCATCGTTGAGACTCGCACAGGGTATTGGTCCGTTCAGTTATTAGTCGAAGACCCCGGATACCACCTGACTCCTCCACATTTGAGAGTCTACCTATGGATACAACCAGTTACATTTTTTCTAGAGATATCCGGGTTGCGTATGGCGACAGTATTCAGATGTACCCCAGTTTTATACTCCCTTGAGTATACAGTTACATTATTTCTCAGAGATGACTCATAGTCTTTGAGTCCCTACAGATGTTGGACACCTTCAGTTTCAACAGTTCCACAGTTATTCCAGTGTATCAGTTATTGAGATCAGTCATGATCATGAGTATATCCCACAATAATGTCCCCTCTGGACCATTATGATGTACCAGTATATTTCTTTACGTATTAGATCCCCCTTCTTGGGACTAATTGTTTTGTATATGTCTTGATACGAGCATGGGAATGCCCGCCTCGTCCTTTATCAGAGATTATACCTCATTCATATTGAGGCAATGTAATATTTTTTGTTTTTGCAGCTTCCAAGGGCCGTGGCTCCAGTCTCCAACCGGTCTCTTCTCTCCCCCAAAGCCCAGAAAAAGGACAAAAGAACTATGATGTCTATCGGCCATACGATGAGCTCCTGCCCTCACACATCAGGGGGCAATCTGTTAACACCTAAAAAGTGCTCACTAGCTCATTCCCTTACTCACATGACCCATTTGTCCACTTTTCCACCATCTGAGCCTCTGAAACCAACAAAAGGTCACCAAAAGACCTTAGTACACCCCTTTTTCCATTAAAAAAGATTATTTTTCCAAGAAAATCATAAAAAACCCTCAAAAAGGGTCCAAATTCCCAAAAATATTAAAAAGGGAATTAAAATATTATTTTTATTCAAAAAAGGAAAAAGGAGAGAAAATTACCTAAACTATGTTGGTCAATACCATTGGTTTCCACAAAACCACAAATGGTATTCCTCACCACCAAAACCTATAAAAAGGTGGTAGGGGCTCCTCATTTCACATCCTTCCATTATCTCATCCTTATGCTGCTGAAATCTCCCCTGAGCACTTTTAGCCATTGAAGCAACCTTGGAGAAAGAGACCTATTGGAGTTTGGAGCTACTCATCTTGGGAGTTGCTCAACATCAACCTTCACCATTGAAGGTAATATCGCAAGCACTTGCTTGCCCCCCACTTTTCAATACAAAAATTATTTCTTATGTTTCTTGTTCTTGATTTTTGAAATATTTAAATTATTTGCTTAGATTCTTGCTTAGATCCATGAAAAGTATTGTTTATTTAGTTTATTGTTTTTATTTCTATTGAAACTGCTACTACTAGTTAGTAGGTGCCCATAGCACTAAGCTTGGTTGCAAAACCGGGCCAACAGCAACTGCCATTTTCGGTAAGTGATGATAAAAACCCTACAAACCATCCCATTTACTCAGTACAGGAAGATATGGGCTCTTTCATGTTACATTTGAATGATGATTCTACAAGGGTTTTACAAGTGCAGAAAGATAATCCAGTTCAGCATAAGAAGGAGGAGCAGGAAGGTATATGGCAAATGTACTTTGGTGGAGCAACAAGTAAGGAAGGAGCAGGAGCAAGTGTTGTACTAATTTCTGCTGGAGGTGAGTTTATTTCTCTCATGTATTAGATGGAATTTCAAACAAATAATAATACTGCTGAATATGAGGAATTAGTTCTGGGATTGAGGGCTGCAAAAGACTTAAATATTCAAAAACTTGAGCTATATTTGGCGACTCCGAATTGATAGTTCAGCAGGTCAAGAATGTTTATCAGGTGAAACAACATTTGTTGAAAGCCTATTTAAATGAAGTTTGGGATTTAATAGATAATTTTTTCTTAGCTTTCAACATAACCTATATCCCAAGAGATTACAATGAGACAGCAGATTCATTATCTTTGGCAGCAGCTTACTTTAAAGTTCCAAAATTAACACATCTGAAGTATCCAATTGATGTAAGATACAGACCATCTGTTCCAGATGACATCAAACACTGGAAATTCTTTCATGATGATCAAGAGATAAAGGAATTTTTGGAATTAATAGCTGAATTTGCAGATGATTTAATTGAATAGGATCAAGATGTTGACTTGGCTGAAAAAGTTTCCTATGCAAAAGATTCAATTGAAGATCATAAAATTGTTGAATTAAAAGGAAACTTCATTCCTAAGGGACTTGTCCCACTTGAAAGGTTGTTCTCAAAGGATGATACCTTGTTGAAACCTACATTACAGACCACTGAAGAAAATGTTTTAAGTTTCAATATTGGTTCTGAAGTTGAGCCCAAAATGATCAGAATATCTAAGACACTTTCAGAAGGGGAAAAGAAAAAATATATTAGTTTGCTGAAGGAATTTGTGGACATTTTTGCTTGGTCATATAAGGATCTTAGAACTTATGATACCAACATTATCCAGCATAATATCCCATTGAAACCGAACACTAAGCCTTTCAAACAAAAACATAGAAGGCTTAATCTAGCGTTACTGCTAGTCATTGAAAAAGAGGTGAAAAAATTGTTGGATGCAAAAATTATTGTTCCTCTTAGATATTTATCTTGGGTAGGAAATCGTGTGCTAGTACGCAAGAAAAATGGAGAGATAAGGCTCTATGTGGATTTCCGTAACTTGAATAGATGTTGCCTTAAAGATAATTATTCATTGCCTAAAATTGATCAGATCTTGCAAAGAGTGGTAGGTTCCCAGAGGATTTCAATGATTGATGGATTTTATGGTTATAACTGGATTGCAGTACAGCCAGAGGACAGAGAGAAGACATCCTTCACAACCCCCTGGGGTACATTTGTGTACGATAAAATTCCTTTTAGTCTCATGAACGAAGGTGCCACATTTCAAAGGGATATGGACATATCCTTCGTGGGGGAAATGAAAAGTTTGTGGTGATATATAAAGATGATATTACAGTGTTTTCTAAATCTGATGATGAACATTTGAAGCATTTAAAACACACTTTCCTTAAGTGCAGAAAATTTGGTTTATCACTAAACCCAAAGAAGTCTCATTTTTATATGACAGAGGGAAAACTCTTGGGTCATATAGTCTCTATTGAAGGAATAAATATAGATCTAGAATGAGTAAAGGCTATCTTGAAAATCACCATCCCTAGAAATAAAAAAGAAACTCAATCTTTCATTGGGAAAATCAATTTTTTAAGATGGTTTATCCCTAATTTTGCAGAGATTATTAAACATATCACTGAGATGCTTAAAAAGGGCAGGAAAGTTAAGTGGTTAGATCAGGCTAGACAATCATTTGAAAGGATAAAGCAGGCACTCATAGAGGCACCAGTTTTAATAGCTCCTGATTATACTAAATATTTTGCAATTTTCTCATTCGCATCTGAAGATACTATAGCTGTTGTTTTACTGCAAAAGAATTCAAATGGCTTAGAACAACCAATTTCTTTCTTTAGCAAAACATTAAGAGATTCAGAGCTTAAATATAGTACAATGGAAAAGAAAGCATGCGCACTGGTTAAAGCTCTCAATTTTTTTAGAATTTTTGTTTTGCATTAAAAAATTCTAGCCTATGTTCCAAGTTCAGCAGTTAAGGAAATCTTGGTACAGCCCGACAATGAAGGAAAAAAAGGCAGATGGATAGCCAAAGTTATGGAATATGACGTGGACATTAAACCTACCAAGCTGGTGAAAGGGAAGGGTTTATCCATGCTTCTAGTAGAATCAAATTGTAAGGTATTAGATCTTCATCTGATGGCTGAAAATTCAGATCAGGATTTGTCAATAGAGCATAATGAGCAAATTTATAGAAGGTATTATGATTCTCCATGGTATGAAAAAATTGTATATTTTTTGCTGCATTTACAATGTCCTCCAGATCTAAATAAAAGTGAGTATAGGTCATTAAAACTTAAAGCTCTCAAATATGTTTTAATTGATCAAGTTTTATAATGGAAATATCCTGGAGGTATATTGATGAAGTGTTTGGATAGGTCAGAGGCTGATGTTGTTACTCCAGAGTTACATGGTGGTGTATGTGGGGGCACAAGTACTGGAAGGAAACTGCATTTAAAATCTTAAGAGCAGGCTATTATTGGTCTACACTTTTTACAGATGTGTATCATCAGGTCAGAGCTTGTATGGAATGCCAAAAGTTTGCAGGTAAGCACAAGTTACAGTCTTTACCTTTAAAATCCATAGCAGTAAATGTTCCATTCCAACAGTGGGGTCTAGAATTTATAGGATAAATTCATCCTGCTTCCAGTGGTTAGCATAATTGGATTTTAACTGCAACTGACTTCTTTACTAAATGGGTGGAGGTAATCCCCACAAGAAGAGCAACAAATCAAATTATGATGAGTTTCCTTTAGGATAATATTCTCAGCAGATTTGGATGTCCTAGGAAGTTAATCACTGACAATGCCCCAACTTTTCAATCCAAAAAGATGGTGAAAATTTGTGAAGAGAATAACATTAGCTTCAAACAGCCACACCTTATTACCAACAGGGTAATGAATTAGCATAATCCAGTAACAAAAGTATTGTGAGCAGTATCAAGAAGATGTTATTGGAAAATAAAAAGAATTGGGACACCAAATTAAAATTTGCTCTTTGGGATGATAGGGTAACCATAAAGAAATCAATTGGGACATCACCTTTTCAATTGCTATATGGACTTGATGCATTGTTTCCTATCCAATTAAGTTTACCAGTAATAAAATTTTTGCAGGAGGTTGAAGAAGAACCTGATGAAATAAGAAGAAGAATGTTTCAGATAATCCAATTGCAGCAGGAAAGAGAATCCATTTTGGAAAGAGCTGAAATGCACCGAAAAAAGGGTAAAAGAAAGATTTGATAAAAAGATTAAAAAAGATGTTTGCTCAGTTGTTGATGCAGTTCTTAGGTGGGATGCACGGAATGAAGATAAAGGTAAGCATGGAAAGTTTGATAATTTATGGCTAGGACCTTTTACAATAGTTAAGATCTTGGGAAACAATACCTTTGTCTTACAGAATTTGAGTGGCGACAAAGTTGCAGGTCCAGTAAATGGACGATTTTTAAAACATTTTCACACATACTGAGTTGCAAAAGGTCAGTGTACATATTCATTGTATATATCATTACAGTTTTGTAAATAAGACTCCATCCCAATAAGACAAAAATATGATTCTAGCAGGTTTCAGAAGGAACAGGTCAAGATGTTCTTAAAGCCTCATAAGTAGAGCTTTATCCCCAATTGGAGTCAAATGTTATCTCTAGGGTTGTATTCTATATTTACTTTAGAATTTTGATTTTACATAGTTACCTTTCCTAATTTCACCCTAGCTTGCCTTTGAAATTTTGATTTTGCTTTTCCAAATTTTACCTTATTTATTATTCATTTTATCATTTGTTAATTTATTAAACCAAAATAAGGCTCATTTCTATTTGATTGTCAAAGTGTTTTATTTCTTGATTGAAACAATGCAAATGTTATCATGATTAATGTTATTACATTTGGAACATTAGGAGTTTTATTTCATATATGATTTTTAAATGTATACAGCATGTGGAGAAATGTGAAAGGTAATAATGCTGCCAGTTTCAATTTCTGTAATGGAAACAAGTGGCAAGGCTCAGTACAAATCTTTAAATTGATACAATTGTTTCATTAAAAGAAGAACAACAACCCTGAGTTCGTGTCATGCAATGAGTGTTATTCACTCATCTAGAAGATGTACCTGCAACAATGTGACATTATCACAAAATATGGACATGGATTTTCGGTTTTCAAGCTAACCCTGTAGCATTCATTCCTTTTCTATGGCTTGTGTTTTGTGGAATTTGATAGGAATTCAAGGTAACAGGATAAACAACTGGTGGGAAATTCATCACACCATGACGAAAACTAAGAATCCAGGTGGAATAATTTGCAAACTCGAAGCAGATAATCTCCAGTGGGCCGATCAGTTTCCCATATCTGCTGAGACGATGAGAAATGTGGGTTGGTTCCCCTTCTGTGAAAGAATGCAGGGTCACAATGTGCAAGTAATAAAGGCTTTTGTTAAAAATTGCAAAGATTCAGTGGTACATTTTGAAACCATAGAGATTGGGGTTGACGAAGACACCATTTCAGAAGCCATTGGAGTACCATCACAGGGTGAGAAATGGTTCAAGCAACAGCCGTGTGAAGCTGATTACAGTAAATTCTTGCTACCAGGGTTTGAAGAACTAAGTTGGAAAAATGGCATTCATGTAATTAAACTCAAGCCAGTGTGGAGAACTCTGTTGAACATGGTTCATATTTATATAACCTGTGAAGGTCACTATGATAGGGTTCTCAGATGTCATTTGCAATTTTTAATGCATTTCAATGGAGATTTAATGTTAGATTTGTCATTTTATTTGTGTAAAAGTATGCAAAATATGATTTCTAGGGTTAAGAATCATCAGGAACACACATATCGTTCTCTTTTTCATCAAGGATTGATCAAGTTATTAATATTTTCTCAACTGAATAAAAGGGGACAAACTTGTATTGTAAACATGACAGTGCAGAGTGTGCAGGTTGTCATTGATGGAAATCAGATGAGACAAGGCAGCTTGCCATGCAAAAGAGTGGAAACTAGATGATGACAAGAGAAACAAGCAGATTAAAGAGCCATGGATGAGAATGAATTCGAAACAGATGGTGGTGACATGATTGTCTGAGATTACATCACAAAGATTACTCCACAAACAGAAGATTTTGGAATTGTTCAAATCCCTCTTCAATATTATGTGTGCTTAGTTATGTGAAGAAACAAAATCGAGTAGCAAATATGTTAAACATATTCGAAATGCAAAAAGATCCTTAGAGCAATATATTGGAAATCGTGAGAAGATCAAGAAATTTGAGGTGCTTATACCTAGTGTCATGGAACTCAGGCCACGTTTCATGGTTTCATGGTTTTGTTTTAAGTGATCGTAGAACACATTCATGATGTAATTTCCAAACACACTCACGTTGAAATTGCTCAAATTGTAGATGGCTACCTTTTGAAATAAACAATTGATCATGAAATTGTGCAATGAAGCTTTGGGGTTTGTCTATTATTTGAAATTGCAACTCTCACATTGATCACGATGGATAGCATTTGTGTGAAAACAATGAACATAAGTGAACATGTAAGGAAAGAATGAAGTGCGTAGGGGATCTATATCTTCTGTAATTGAAGGGAATTTTTTTTAGCTATGAATGAAAGTATGAATGGAAAATAAAGAATTTTTGGCTCCATGTGATGTCGATGTATTCGCCTATGATAGTTCAGATGAGGCTTCATGGAGAAAAACTGCTGAGCTGCTAGTGGAAGTTCCCACCCATGGGGAAAACAATTGCTTTGAGGTTCAATGTGTTATGGTGGCTGCAAAAGAGGATTTAGATCCACATCCAGTGTCAATAACATATTCAACAAGGGTTAGCCAATATATGGGAGTGGAATCCCCAATTACAGTCAGTATGAAATTGGGAGACATAAGTTATTGATTTCATCGGATCATCAATGTAAAACCCACAAGCAATATCGTCGACTAGTCAATCGGTCCTTCATGTTTGTGTCTGGGGACAAAGAAAATAATAGTCATGCATGAAATTCTGGAAGATGGAGTCCATAAGATTTTGGCAAATTCTTCATGTCTATACCAATCCTACATAGAACATAATAATAGAGATACAATTTATAGTGTTCAATCTCTCTTCATAAGCCATCTAATAAATATGGGATGATCGTGGAAATGATGCCCGCATGAGGAAGATGATGCCAACGATTTGGGAGCTCGTAGATGGAAGATGGAGCTCACAGAGAACGTGAGGAATCGCGCAAAAAACTCAACCACACCGTCATGACTCAGGGGCCATTCGATCATGCCAATCAACGGTTGTGATTGAGTTTCTGCTTTGGGGTTTATCCCACATTGGGTGTGCAAATAAACTAATGTATGTTTATATAAGCCATTCAATGCTAATCCTATTGACGCGGAGTGCAAATATAGTGGGGAGCTATGGGTGTTTGGTTCTCCATGAGAAGAACACTAGCCTGGAGCTCGGGACGCCTATGTGGCCCCCTATCTTTTGTTGTGCGTGGCTTCTTCAATGTGGACGATGACTAAATATGATAATAACGTGGCATCAATGAGGACAGACTTGGCATCAATGAGGACAGTGACATGGATTCAACGAGGACGAACATAGCACTAAGGTGGCCAGTGTGACAATCTCATAAGTTAGATGAGGGCCAGGACCTGAGGTTAAAATCATATGATCAAGTGCTAAAGAGATGATAAAATAAAGAATTAATAAAGTAATAAAATATGCACAAAAACATACTTAGAAACCATTTCATTAAAGGATAAAATTAAATCAAAAATAAAACTAAATTAAAAATGTATTATATTTTTTTTAAAAACATTTCTTATGAAGAGGTGTGTGTAATGGTTGAAGAGTTGTGTTAGTTCACATGACTATTGAAAAAGTATAAATTGAGAAAACAACGTGCTTTGAAAATATCTCTCTAAGTCTTTCATCTAAAATGCATAAAGAAGAAGAAAGTCCAAAAGGAGAGATACAGTACAAGCATCTTGTGAAAGAATCAATATCTTAAGGGAGGCAGGGTGGTGCTAGGGCAGGTCGTTGCCTGCAAAGAGGAGAAGGTGCTCCTTGTCAGTCGCAACTGACCAAATAAGGGAGTCGCAGCTTCCTACCAGTTGGTGCTGGTGAAGAAGGGTGTGGGTACATCTCGATCAATCGGTGTTGATCTAAAAAATCTTCTATTGTATAATTGTAAAAACAAAGTTTTGCAGATAATAGAAAAGCATTGGTGGTTTACCTTATTGGGTTCCATGATAAATTATTGTGTTCAGTTCTGTTCTTATGTTTGCTAAAAAGTAAAAATTGTGTATAAAGATGTGTCACTGATTCACCCCCCCCTCTCAGTGACAGAACCTGATCCTACAACTTGCTACGCTTTCCTCTTTTGGTAAGGATTTGAAGCTGAAAGACAGAAGCATCATGAGGATAAGGGAAAAAGGAACAAGCTCAAAAGTTCAGGGTAGCAGCTAAAATAAGTAATGGAATTAGCAGATGGACAATCCAAAGAGTTCGAAAATGAACAATCAGCAAAGGAGTTTGATGTCGTAAATAACGAAGTTTTATAAATGTTTTTTACAAAAATGCCAAGAGGAGTATTGGTTGAGTCTACAAGGGAAAGCTTAAACGCCCCTGACACTCCCAAGATTGTTATAGAGAGTGCAAGTCTGAAAGAGGTTTCAAAGACAGCACAACGTGAAACCCTAATGGAAAAAAACATGGAAGCTAGTTTAAGGCCAAGGACCCGAGCAAGGAGTAAATTTGAAATGAATATAAAGGTTGTACCTGATCCAAAACTGAAAAGGAGTGAGGTGATTGTCATATAGGATTCCTTTGGTGAGGAAGATGTGTGTGTTGCAGATCAAGAGTATCTCATAACAAAGCAGACTTTGATGGGAATCCAAAGACACAAATCAGGGCGGATACCAAAAGAGTTCTGTTGAGTTAAACAGAGGGTCGTTGAGTATGAAATTAGTGCAAATTCAAAAGTCTCAGAGACTTAGGAAACCCCTGTACAGATGGAGAGAATAAAATCAATTTTGGAGTTAAATGAAGACAAAATATCTCTGCAATTTTTTAAAGAACATAACCAATGCCTTCAAAAGTCAAATGAAGATTTAATGATTGCAAACAAAAGACTCCGAGAAGATTTACAGGAAAAAGATGGCAAATATCAAGAACTTGTCACAATTTGTAAGCAAATCTTGACAAAGAAAAGGGAAATACAATAGAAATATGAAGAACTTCAAGTTCGATTTCAAGCTTTGGAAGCATAATGATCTTCAACTGGTGGAAAGGATGTAAGAACTATTATGAAGAAGCTAGGTCATCTTTTAGATAGGCTTGATAGATAAAATGCTTTCTAGATACAAAGCTATTGGTTAGATTAGGATAATTAAATCATATAGCTGTCAGTTCTTTAGTTGAACTTGTTGTTGGAAGATATTCAAACTAGTTTGATGTAATCAAAACTGTCTATTTTTAGTTATTTGGGTTCATAAAAAATGGATCGTAAAACTGTTTCAAGTTTGAAGACTTTTGTATATAAGAAACAGTAAGGAGTCATGTAAAGGGGTTGGATAGAGCTATAGAGATTAGACTGTTAGCATCATGCTCAGGCATGTATTTTGTTTATCTTGATATGAAGAGACACTTTGAAATGATTATAATTGAATGAGCCCATTTTTGTTTTAATATATTAATTGATAATGCTTGCATGTGTTTCTGATTTTCTCTTTGTATATTCTTATTCTTTATACCAGAACTCTTATAAATGACATGTATGTTTTTGATGATCTGAATTCATTCTTTTTATAAATTCATGCTCGTGGACCTTCATATTATAGTATGTTACATCATATGCCTACTGCAGTCATATCTTATATTATATTCTGATCTCTGTCCTATTTTTACCTGTTTATACACAATCATCCCTAAGCTATCCTTTACATACTATCAAGATTTCTCTAGGCTTGGACCTTAGTAGTCTAGGTCCAACTCTAGTAATGACAGAGTGGTTAGTCATGTCATTCGGATTGACTAATGCACCCAATACATTCATGCGATTGATGAATGAAGTACTGAATCCATTCTTGGGAAAGTTTGTCATAGTCTATCTAGACAACATTCTTATTTTCAGTTGAACCAAGACAGAGCACTTGGAGCACATTCGACAGGTATTGTAGAAGTTGCAGGAAGAGAAGTTGATGGTGAACCTGCAAAAGTGTTTCTTCATGAAGGAAGAACCGGTGTACTTGGGATTTGTAATCTTGGGTAAAGGGTTGGTGATGGACCAAGAGAAGGTGAAGGAAATATTGGATTGGCTAGAACCGACAAGTACGACTGGATTAAGGAGTTTCCATGGACTCGTTAGTTTCTACAGGAAGTTCATTTGGGGATTCAGTCAAATTTGTGCACCTTTGACAGAGTGCATGAAAAAGGGCAAGTTCAAGTGAACGGAAGCAGCCTAGCAAGATTTCGACAAGTTGAAGGAAAAGGTCACTGAGAGCCGAGTGTTAGCGCTCCCATATTTCAACAAAGCTTTCCAGGTCGATTGTGAAGCAAGTGGAACAACAATTGGAGCAGTGTTGAGCCAAGAGGTTTCAACTAATTACATTCTCCAGTGAGAATTTGGATGATTCGAAGCGGAAATATTCGGTCTATGACCAATAATTTTATGATATTGTCTAGGAATTGAAGAAGTGGAGGCATTATTTGTTTCCCAAGGAATTTGTGTTGTACACAGATCACCAAGAACTGAGGTATCTGAATACTCAGTCGAAGTTGAATCAGCGGCACATGAAGTGGGTCGAATTCCTACAGGGATATACTTTCATGTTGCGACATAAGTCAGGAGAGTAGAACAAGGTTTCCCACACGTTGAGTCAAAGGGTTGCATTGTTGAACACAACAATGGTTCAGGAAACAGGCATAGAGTTGGTGAAGACAGAGTATGAGACCGATGAAGATTTTGCGAAAGCATGGGGAGCTTTCCATGAACCTTATAGTGTCGACGGGACTCCATACTTGGATTATTTTATCCAAGAGGGATACCTATTCAAGGGACAACAGTTGTGTATTCCCATAGGATCCGTAAGAGAGAACCTAATCTGAGAATTGCATAATGGTGAATTAGCAGGTCATTTTGGCATTGACAAGACCAAGGAATTGGTTGAAGAGAATTATTGTTGGCCAGGAATGACAATAGATGTCGGAAAGTGGGTTCGACAATGTAGAGTTTACGAGTTGGAAAAAGGGAGAATCCAAAACATGGGGTTGTATACACCATTACTTATACCGAATACCCCATGGGAGCACCTGAGCATGGATTTTGTGCTAGGATTGTCGAAGGTGTAGCAAAGGGAGCGATTCAATCTTTGTTGTAGTCGAAAAATTTTAAAAAATGGCACACTTTATTCTGTGTCAGAAGACAAGTGACGCCACAGGCATTGCTGTACTATTCTTCAAGGAAGTAGTCAGATTCCATGGGTTGTCGAAGAGTATCACGTTGGACATAGATACCAAGTTTATGGGTCATTTCTGGATAACCCTATGGAAGAAATGGGACACGAGGTTGCAGTTTATCTCGGCATATCATCCACAGACAGACAGACAGACCGAGGTGGTGAACAAAAGTTTGGAAAATCTTTTGAGATGTTTGACAGCTGACAGAACCAAGCAGTAGGAAAACGTGTTGGTGAAAGCAGAGTTTGCATACAACAATTCTGTGAATCAGTCGATAGGGTTGAGCCCATTCCCGATTGTTTAGGGAAGAATCCCACATGGAATGGTGGATTTGGTTGAGTTACTGACAGAATTCAGGAAAAGCGCAGATGCAGAATCATTTGCAGAGCATATGAAAGAAGTGCATGAAGATGTGCGAAAGTGCATGGAGAAGAGTAACACAGCATACAAGCTAAGAGCCGATAGGAAGAAGATACTACAATTGTTCAACGAAGGAGACTTGGTCTATGCACATTTACAAAAGGAAATATTTTCGACACAGACATATAACAAGCTGAAGCTGAAGAAGATTAGACCATGTAAGATTTTGAAGAAAATTTCGAACAACGCTTATGTGTTGGAGCTGCTGAATGACTTGAGCACTACACCAATGTTCAATGTCTTAGATCTGTACAAGTTTGAAGAAGGTTCAAGGAGTGGAAGCGCATAAGTGTCAAATATCGACTAGACAATGCAGATTCCAGATCGACAAAAAGAAGAAATCGCAGAAGTAATAGAGGAACGTGAAGTCGGGCGTACATGCAGATCGCGAAAGAAGGAATAGTTAGTGCAATGGGAGAATGATGAGTTGCAGGAGGCGATGTGGATTTATGAATAAGAGTTCAGGAGACTGACAGAGTAGATGACTTCTTTTTCACCTGAGAGTCTGATGCAGGAGCATCAGGGCCTAGGCAGATCAGTTGCAGCTAGTCAACTTGAGGAAATCCGACCAGAGGGAGTGCCGATTACCACTGGTGCGGAGAGCATATTGGATTGTTTAAGTCAATAAGTCAAGCAGGAGCAGTCAGGTATGTGACTAATAGATGCGGCGAAAGTCGAGAGTCGACATGTTGGGGTCGACAAATGACAGATTGGGCAGGGACATCGATGGTCGACATGCGTCGAACCACAACTCCGATAAGTTTGGGCATGACCCAAGCGAGGAGGAAGGGGAGGACTGGCGAAGCCTTGGGTTGTGAAAGGAAACTGACAGACAGTATGGCCAACATGATGGATTACTGTAGCCTATCAGAAGGACATGTATAAGTCAAGGAGAGTACTTGGTAACAGCTCAGGGTTGCTAAGGAATTTAATGGAATTTATTGAAGGTAGTTGGTAACGTGACATATGTCAACATAGGAAGAGATTGTGTAGCACGATTGGGGTGGTGATAGTTGCAGGTATGCAGGATCTTAGGAGATCGACATGTAGAGGATGTGTGTCTTGGTGGTCGGGGTGATCTGGGGAACATCAGCAGCAGAGTAGAAGGCCGAGGAAGGGAGATCAGTTGGATCATATTGGAAGAGCAGAGTTCGGGGAGAAGATAGGTAGATTGGAGAGAACAGTCACATGTCTTCCGAACACAAAGAAGATCAAGCCATAGCTCAGAGTTCAGCAGTGAATCAGGAGAGGGTGAGGTTGACACACTGTGATAACACACAGTTACTTCTGTATTGTAACAGTTGAGGTCGACAATTAGTTAGTTATTACATTCTTTGCAATTTGCACTGTAACCGATTTAGTAGAAGTAATATAAGCCAACTTCTGGCATGTTCTTTGCATCTTGTCTATGTGAACGTGTGTGTGGTGTGTATTGTTAAGTAAGAACCTTAGCCCATAAGGAAACTTGCATCACCTTATGCCTTAAGTTCTAAACCCTTAAATCCCTAGATGCCTGTTGATGCCTCGGATATCGTAGCATCAATTAGAAAGAGATTCTCCCCGAGAGATGGTCCCAATTAGACTATCTCCCGTTTGGTATAGGGAATCCGTCCGGTTAGCGGTTCTGGCAACCGTGGGTTTGGAATTTAATTCCGATTTGTACCGGTTATGGCCTGATCCACCTTTCTTTTGGATTTTATGTTTTTTTTTTATGAGATGCAAGTGCCTAATTTATATCTGATCTAAATGCAAAATTAAAACAGATCTAATGCTAAAACTGAAGTAAATCTACCTATCCTTGCAAGGAACACATTTACAGGATGAGCAATAAGCTGTAACAGATATCATAAAGAAAGAACAGGTAGCCATCGATTCTCACAGGTAAAGCTACAGCAAGTTAAAAGACCTTTAGAAGATAGCTTCTAATTCAATATAACATGCATCTATTGCTCATGAAACAGAAAAGCAAAATTATTTAATCTAAATGGAAAGAATAAAGAAACAGATCTAAACGTAAACAAACTGAAATAACTCTAAAGATCCCTGCAAGGAGCAAATTAAAGGCATGAACAATGAGCTATATGAGTTATCTTGAAGAAAGAACAGTTAGCCATTTACTCTAAAAGAGAACTCTACAGCAAAGATAAGATATCAGCAGATAGCTCCTGATTTAATATGAAACACATTCACTGTCCATGAAATGGAGAAATCGTTTACACAGGAATAAGAAAAATCATTCGTTGCAAAGAAATAGTTCAAATAACAAGAAGGATCTCACATTACAGGATGGAAATCACCAGAACAGTCCGATACACATCCCTCTTTCCTTCCCATGCAAAACGTCCATCTCCCTGGATTTTATTAGAAAGTTTGATTTTACAGAAACGATACAAGATAGCTCGTAAAGGTTTCAAAATTTCATTCCCTGCCAAAAGTCCTTCTCTATTCTTCCTAGCTTCTATTTATAATTACAAATCTGCCCTTTGGGATGCCACCTAGCACCTTCCACTTGTCATTTACAGAAAATTCTCTCCTATAATAGACAAAAAATGCGATTCCCTTTCTTTTACAAAAATTATTTAAAAGAAAATAGGGACAGTTGTCCCATAGTTTCTACGCTTTACACATTTGAGAGTCAAATACAAAAATAATAGAAATAGTGCTTTGAAATCAGTGATTTCACTCCTGTGCGTGAGCTTCTGCTGGCAGAGGATCGCCCAAGTTAATTGCTGTTGATGCTACCTGGGAAGAGACACTCGAACCCATTGTTGCAGCTGCTTCTACTTGGGAAGAAGGGATTGAGCTCACTGGAATTTCTGCCACTGTTGGGGAAGAGAGAATCGAGCCCACTGTGGTTGCTGGAGTGGCTATTGGGAGAGAAGATTCTGGATCTGTTGATGCTCCTGCTACTGCTGCAGCTTTCTTCTCCTCCTCCGCTATGTAGCTATACCACATACTTGTGTCCCTTATGACTATGTTTGCTGCAGCAGGGAACAAGATTTTCTGAGAGGTCACATTCTTCCCGAGCTCTGCTCCAATGCTTTGAACTTCTGCTACTACAGCTTGATGCACTTCTTTCAGCAGATGGTTGTGGAGTGATGACAATCCAATATAATGTTGGAGGTCATCAATAGCCAGGACATCAATCCTCTTCACATACTCCGTTTGAATGCCTAGTTCTTCCTTTAGTTGAGACAAACGTTGTTCCTTTTCCGGAAAGTCCTCCAGGGTCTAAGGGAAGCTCAATTTGCATTTGTCATGCACCCCTTGGAGCCTTTGGTATAGACTGTTAATTTTATCTGTTGTTCTTTGCACACTGGCTATCAGCTTAATGGCACAGTTCCTGCCAAACTCCAACAGGGCTATGTCCTCATTAAAACCGTCCACAAATTTAAATGGGAGATGCATGGGGAAACCCCCCTTTCCCTCTCTCCATGCCATCTGACTCATGATATTTTCCTTGACATGGGTATTCTTAGCTTTGAGCCTGTGGGCCTCCGCATTAATTTCTCTTAACCTGACTACCATGGCCTTGAGCTTGCAAACCTCATCGGTGATTAGCTCCTGAGTGTCATGCACTTGCTTCAGGATGCTGCAGGACAGCTCATGGAAGGGAGACATGTCCATCGTTCTGCTCTCAGCTTGCTCTAACCGGTCAACTAATGCCCGCTTGTCTGCTTTTAGCTGGGATGCCTTTTCTTCCACTACGTTCTTCTCTGCTTCCAAAATCATCATTTGGAGTGTTAGTTGGTCCTTCTCCTCCTCCAGCTGGTTATATTTGCCTGACATCTCTTTATGCTTGGCATACAAACAGTTATACTTGTTCACCACAAGATCCCTGTGGGCTTGCTCATTAGCCACAGTTTGTTGTAGCGAACGAGCTCTCTTCTTTGTCAATACATTTTCTCTAACTATAACCCCTACATTATCCAGTGATGCTTTTGTTGTTTCTACAGCTGCGGATGCCATAGAAAAGGGATCTTGATCTGTATTCTTCATTATAGTGACCTCTCGGTGGGTAATGATGTCCTCGTGGAAGGGACTTTTGATCCTTTCTTCTGATTTGAGGACCATTGCTTTCCTTTTCTTGTCATAGACAAACTCATTCCACCTGGACACCGTATGTTTTCCCGATGGCATGTACGGGACAATTGGGCGGTTCATGATGTCTATGTCTTCTTCAGCAGGTGGGGTCCAGACTTCCTGAGCTGGATCTGCTCCCATATTTTGGGTACCAGAGCCACCTGCTTGAGATGCGTCTATTTCCATGTCTTGGACACCGGATCCACTTGCTTGGGAATCTTCCCTTGCTTTCAGCTCTTCTTCCGCCTTCCTTTCTGCCTCAGCTTGCTCAGCTTCAGCCTCTTTCTGCTTCTGGGCTTCCTCAGCCTCTTTCTGCAGGCTTTCTTTTTCAGCTTCCTGTTGCATTCTTGCCACTTCATCTTCCTGCTGCAATCTTGCCACTTCAGCTTCCAGCTGCCACCTGGCTTCCTCCGCCTCCCGCTGCATTCTGGCTTCCTCAGCTTCCTGGAGTAGCCTTGCTTCTTCTCTTAATCTGAGCTCTTCCTGAGCTCGAGCATCCTCATCTTCTTTCTCCTTCTGCTGGCTGGTCTTCTGGACCTTGGTTGAGCTAGAGCTTGCTCCAGTGCCTTGGCGACAGACCCGTAGCTCAGCCATGTTGCTGATGCCTCTGAATGCCTCTTCCTCGGCATCAGGATAGTGAGAGTACTCGAAGTGAGCATAAATCTCCTTACAGTGCTCAGCAACTTTTCCCTTCCTGTCATTCCTGTGGAAGATTACCTCACCGAAGTGGAAGGATTTTAGCTCTTGAACAAATTCATCGGCTGAGGCAACCCCCGAGAACTTGTAAGCACCTATGCAGAAAGGTAGAGGGGGAAAGGAAGCCTTATGTTGTTTGTGGAGCATTGCTCCAATTCCATCCAGGAAGATTTGTCTTACTGCCTCCTTGAGGACCACATAATCCGTGGCATACTGCGGAAAAATGTATGGGGGCTTAGTCCCTCCAAACATTCTAAGGTAGGTGCCTTGCTCTGAAAAGTAAAAATCCCCATAATCCTCAAGGACTTCCACAGCGTTCTCTGACAGGCAGTTGGGCTCCTCCTTGAATAACTTCTCATATAAGGCCATGATGAACCCCTCACAGATGAGTTTGTAGTTAGGTTTGTAATTCTGGGCCCACATCATCCTAAAAGCGGTATAAACCGGGGTGGTGGCCTTATCCCATGTACAGCCCAATTTGGGGAATTCCACCTTGGTCAACACACAATAAATCAGATATGAGGACATGAAAAATTCTTCCTTCTTCAAGGCTAGTCCTTCTCTTACCGCTACTATCATTGAGGCCAAACTATCTGATAAGAGAGTGTCCCAGTCAAATACAGTTCCTTTAAATGCCACAAAGTGAATAATAGTGACCCACTGAATCTTATACACGGTGCCATTGGGCATGCCGAAGATTCTGCACAGCATCAGGGCGATCATTCTGAAAGGAGATCTCAGATTTTGTACGTCATATTCGTCGTTTCCTTTCTTTCTCAGATGCTTGCCTGCTACTAGTAGCTTTTTGGCCATCTCAACGTTGTTCATCTGGCCTAGCCATTCATCAGTCAGAGATTGCTGGGAGCGGGGAAATTTGTAGGTTGCTGCAAGATATGCGGGTTGAAATGAGGCAATGGCCACTTTCCCGCTGTCATTTATCACTCTTCCTTCAGCATCGGCATGTTGGAGTATCCATCCGATTACTTCAGCACAGGGGAAAAGTTCAGGGCGGGTAGTAGCTCTGGTTATGCCTGAGGCTTTGATATTTAGATAAATTGACCCCTCTTCTAACAACATGTCCGGGATATCCTGGTCTCGGATCATCCTGTAAATGTCACCCCATCTGATTTCTGGAGGAACACCAGTGGTACACCTAGTATCTTGGAGTGAGGTCTCAGTTTTAAGTGGCGTAGGCTTCTTTTCTGTCATTTTAGCCTTCTTCTTACCGGCTTTCGGCATTTTGACTTATCCCTGATAGCACCCATATACAAGTCATCATGAAATTGAGCAACATACTATGAGATTTTAACAGAGAGCATCATTGTTTTAATATGTGAATGAGATAAAAGCAACGTGAGGTTGTATGTTTAGGAAGCAAAATACACCATTTCAACATGAAATACAAATTAAAACACTTGAATCTTCTAAAGGGATGAGTTTGGAATGCTCCCGAGAGGATAGGTACGTCGCGGAAACAATCCGCTCTCGAGCTGGCCCTAGGAGAAAAGGTGATCTTCGTCATTGTGTTTTTTTTCAATGGCTAATGGCGGGGAGGTTTGGGGTGACATAATTTTAATACGAGACCAGGGAGGAGCTCCTGCGTTGACACAGGCGAGGGGTTTCAGCCCAAATGCTGTTGTTACTTATAATATTTGACGGGGCGTCGTACGGCTGGTTTGATCAGGGGTGATGGTGCCCGTCTTAGGATTTAAAATGGGTAGAGGTCACGCCGGGACTGAGGTTTATGAAAAAACTCGGGGGGCTACGTTTTAGCTTTCGGTTGGGGACATGAAAAGTCCATGGGGCTTCGGCGGTTTTTTGAAATAACGAGGTACGCGGCCCGGGGAGGAAATTGGAACAAGTCTAACCATCCAAACTAACTGTCTCTACCACTATGCAAACATTTTATCCTGGCTCTGTTTTATATGACGAGAAGAATGCAATTCAAATTGTATTTGATGGGCAAAATAGCCTATGACGGGCATTTTGCCCATCAAAATCCAACCAATGCCCATCATTTTCAAACAAAGGACAACCCAATAGCAATTTGAAGCATAGAAGGGAGAAATTTCAAGGTTAAAATCCTACCTGGCACCGACGAGGATAGCTGACTGAGGTGGCCGCGAACGTGGTCGAGCAAGCTGAGCTGGAATGGTCGCGCGGCGTCCAACAATGGTTTTCCAATCGACAAATAACAATGCATTGGCTCGTACCCCCCACCGCTTATTTAAATAAAACGGGCACGTGCGAGCATTTAATTTTGGTGGGTGGCACAATTAACCGTGGTTTAAATATCGGTACGTCAGCGTCAAATCAAGTCGTCTCGGTTTGCGTGCGACCGCCTCCTGTGGGACAAACTCGCGAATCTCATCCATCGTTTTGGAAGGATATAGTGGAAGTTTCCGCCGTTTCGGGGAACAAAGGAGAATGGCCACCGCAAAAGGCCTCCGCGACGCGGAAGAGAAAACGTTCCGCAAAGCTCAACTCGTTCGGGAGGATACCGCGGGAGCTTTCGCTGTTTCGGTAGAGGTTGGTGAATTGCTTCCGCAAGTTGGCACGCGGACGATTAAGTTCTTTTGGCGGCCTCTTCGGGATGAAAACGTGAAGGCTCCCGAAACTGCGGAAAGCTTTCGTAAGTGGCCTCTGCAGTTTCGGAAGACTTTCGCCAACGCTTCCGCAAAAGGTTCTCGCGAATTCGAGAAAATTTCCAAGTTTTGGCCACGCTCGTGAGAATTGCGGAAGGCTTTTTCCCTTAGCCTCTGCTGTTTTCGGGTAGGAAAAAACAAAGGTTCCACAAAGTTTGTTTCACTGATGTTTCGGAACGGTTCCGCGAAGGTTTCCACTGTTGCGGAAGGCTTTGGTGAATGCCTTCCGCGACTTTCGAGACTTCAAAAAATTGCCAAAACTTAGTCGTTTAGCGGCCCCGGGGAAGGTAGATGGATGACTCCCGCATGTTTCGGGCGGCTTCTTCGAATTCCTCCGCCATTTCGGAGATAATTTGCCAATGATTCCCGCAGCTTATGAGCAAAAATTAAGTCTCTCTTCGGGAAGCTTATGCCAGTGGCTTCCGCCAGTTTCAGAAGGTTTCCTTGAGTTCTTCCGCGATCTTTTGGGAAAAGCTTCCAAGTTCCTTTTCGGAAGGCTTAAACAAGCGGCTTCCGCCACTGCAGGAGGATAGCCCGAAAGATTCTGAAATTTTGGGAGACAAAGCTGAAAGGTTCCGCAGCGTTCGTTTCGCAAACTTTCAAAAACTCTAAGTCCTTTTCCGAAGGCTTAAACATTTGGCTGCCGCAACTGCAGGAAGATAGTCTGAAAAGGATCCGCAATCCTGGGGAAAGTTTCTAAGCTCCGTTGATCCTTTGGAAGAGGTTTGGAAAGGTTTATGGCAAGATTTTCTGTTGACAAGCAAAGTTAAAAGCTGGGAATGGCTTTTAAAGACGCCTTTCTAAAAAATAAAAAAGGAGGGGCCCCAATATGTACAAAATTTTGGGGGGATGTTGCTGCAACAACAATGCCTTAACCCCCTTCTCTTTAGCCATTCATTTATCAACTTTTGAAGTATAGTCCAATGTATGCAAATATTTTCGCAGTGGAGGAAGGTTTGGCATGGAATGGTGTAAACGTTGGTTAATAAATGGTGTAAACATTATGCAAGGGCATGTGCACGTGTTTTAGCTCCTGCATGTGTTTTAGCTCATACACACTGATGACATGCATGCTCTACAAACACGTGTGCACACGTCTGCTGCTAGTTAAAAAAACATAATTTCCTGTTCCCAGGAATGCTACTAAAAAACACGGGATTTTCTGTCTTTCGCAGCTTCAAGCTCTTCCAGGTTGCTTATTGGATCACATTCATTGATCTTTTGGACACTCATTGATCTATTCGATACAAAATCACTCTTGGAATCTAACAAACATCTTCAGTGGTCTTGGAATCTAGTGGATACATTCAAGCTACCAATTTCCATTGCAAGTGGAGATCATTTCTATAGGTATGGTGAATTGTAAATAATTCTTTTCATTCACAAGATTTGAGATTATCCCATGCCTTTTTGTTTTTATCATATGCCTACAACAATATCCATGCATAGACAACAATGAATTTGACAAGAAGAATTCCCAAGTTCACATCTAAAAAAACTCATATTCACTAGACAAGATGAAGTATGCAATGTAAACCAATAATTATTACCATGAATATATTTTGATTTCACACAAGGATTGTATGGATGAGGTTCTCTCTTGAGACTCTTCAATTTGAATAAAATCCTAAGAAGCAATCATGGGAGAGTGTCCATATTGATTAGTTCATGAAATTGTGTCCATGCTCTCATCTTCATGCTATGTTTATCATAATGTTTCTTTAATATTGTTCCTTTGAGCTTGACTACTTGCCTATACCTCATTGAATTCTCCTTCCTTGGGGGAATTTTCAGCCTCCTCATTGTATAATTAGTAAACTTATTCTCTTTACCTTATTTGATGTAGAAAAACTCTCAAACTATTCCCAAGGCATCTCTAGCCATCTTTGTTGTAGGGTGTTACTACCAATTTTTTTATGAATTCATGGCTAGGAAAGAAACTAGTTTCTCCATTCTACACTTGACCAACCATCATCTATATTGATTGGAATTGTAAGGGATAATGATGTTTATTCGAACAAAAATAAACCAACATAGTTTGTAGAACCATCAAGGAGGTACCTCATCAAAGAATCATGAAAGTGCTTGTACATCCAAGTAAGTAGATAATCATCTGCCAAGTGCATACAAGCATCAAGTGACCAATCAAATATGCTCCAAGGAAATATATGAGCATCCCATGTACTATAATGCTTCTCCAAAATAATGTCAGATGCATACTAACCATGTGTTCTTTCATCCAAGAAGTGAATGAAAAACCTCCACAAAAATCTGAACTAAGTAAGGAGAAAAGAAAACAAGGAGACTTCATGTGGCTCAAATAAGTCTCATCCATATACCAATGAATGTGAGATTCATGAAAAAATAGCAAAGTATGTGGCTTCCAATAAGAATGTGCTCCAATCATAAATCTCTTCACTAAAGTATTGGATGAAATTCCTCCAACATCAAATGAAATAACAAAGGAGCAAGCAAAATCATGAGTCTTCAAGTGACACAAGTGAACATCATAGGTGCATCCATGTAGATGTGTATCATCATAAGGTAACAAAGGATGCTACTGCAAATTTAAAGAATAAGGTGCTCTAGTCATGTAATCATCAAAAGGAGAGATATGAGTTTCGTACTCCTCATGGGGCACCATCAGAAAGAACCCTTTCACCCATACTTCATTAGGATGAATGCTACAAAATATGGAAGTGTAGGATGTAAGAGAATGAACCAACTCACCCAAATTATCAAAAAGTGTATGAGTTTCATTGCGTGAAAGATCCATAGGGGTAGGATCATGCACCTCCCTTGAAATTGTGAAACTTCTCTCATAGGTTGGTTCCAAGGTAGACGAATCATGCACTTCTTCAAAAAGTGCATAACCATCATCAATATGCAACTCAAGTTCCTCTTCCACCACATCAAGTGCTTGGATCTCATCAAGCTCATCTTCAAACACATCAAGCACATGCAAATTTCCATGTTTCTCATGATCCACCATGTCATGAGAATCCTCTAAGCAATCTACTATATGACAATTTGAAACATCGGAGGAAGAACACGTATCTTGCAACCTCTCAAGAAGTTGCTCATTTTGAATTTTGAGCTTATGAATATCCTCATTATTCTTCAAGTATGCATCATGTAACAATTCATTAAGCTCAACCAAATTGTTTCTATAAAAAGTAAAAGACATGAAATTACGTTTGATGTTGCACATTGCTCTTTGAATCTTCTCCATGTATTCAAGGAAGGATGGATCCTCCAATGAATTAGCTCTCCAACAAGAATTTTACACAATGCTTGAGTGTCTTGGAGAGTCTTCAAGACCTCTTGAATCTTCTTTTCATCCATTTTCAAGGACATTGAACAAGAAAATTAGGTTCTTGCAAATGAACCTCCTCTTCTTCTTCCTTCTTTCTTGGACCAACTTCATGAAGCTCAAGTGGTGATGGGTAAGTTGATCTTAGTTCTTCTTCAATTGATACAAGGTATCCATCTCCATGGTCAATGGAACTTTGGCTTCCAGCAACACCTTCAAAAGTGATCTCTATGTTACCAACATAGAGTTGTGAGCACCCATCAGCAGGTACTCCTTCATAGTTCAAGCATCGATCTGTAGATGCTCTTTGATCCATGTCCAAAGTAGAATGTGTCTCAGAATGATATTCAATAGTTTCAATGGAATCTTCTTCATTATCATGTGATGTTTCTTCATATTTTTCAAATTCACTTGGGAGTGAATTTCGATCCTCTTCATGTGATGCTTCTTCTGCTTCACCACCTACAAAACTAGGTGGCTCATGGGTCTCCTCATTTTCACTCAAACATATATGATTTTCTCTGCAAGGTATTTTGCAAGAAGGGAATAGACATTTCTTCACTAAATCCACATATTCATTCTTGGGCTTATATCCAAACACCCAATCGACAAACTCTTAAAAAAGAATGGCCTTCTTTGTCTTTCCCATCAAAGCAAGATATAGCTGATATTGTTGAGGCAAAGTTTTACATGTTTCTCTCAATATTTCTAATTCATTCATAAGATTAGCCTTTGGTGGTATAAAACATTCATCTTCATCATACACAAGTTCATAAGAATAACCCTCATTCCTTATGAAATTGTAAGAAGTGTTGCAAGATGCCACCTCTTCCTCATACCATTCACATTCTTCTTCATATTTCCCACAATCATCTTCATACTGCTCATAAGAATTGTACTCATAGGAGTCATCATAATAGTAAGACGTGGCTGCAACTTCTTTTTCAATGGACGATATTAATGAACAAGTTCAAGGAACATTCTATGATACCATTTTAATGTTCCCAATCATAAATTAGGAATATTATCTCCAAGGTTCCAACTTTAATTATGTTGATTTTCAACTTTTTCCCAAACAGGGGCTTATGAGGCTTATGAGATGCTCTCATTCAACAATAGTGAAGTGTATGTATATTTATGATTTCCATTAAAGGTGTGAAGCCCATAAAAGTGTTTAGAGTCCACCGATATGTGTCCCAAATCAAATTTGATATAAAATTGGAAGCTGGTAAAGAAACTAGGAACACTAGTTCAATTTTGGCCACACTGAACACGAGGTTTCCAACTCTTCCAAAACACTACCAAAGAAAATAGAATTCTCCAAATATAAATTTAATGGAATCAAATAGAATCAAATGAAAATATATGACCCACCGATAGACTCCAGATAACTTCCTAAGAAGTATGAAAGACACCCTCTCAAGACTAGTGAGAAACTAGCTCGATTTCCCCCACATTGGAATACTAGTTTTTCAACTTGACCCAAACACTTCCCAATCAGCCCAAGTATTCCCAAACATATCCAAATAGACCATGGTACTCCCAAATCAACACAAATAACTTAATAAAAGACTTTAGGTAGCTGATATGAAAATTTAATACACATTGTCTTATGATTGCTTAACCATACTAGCAAATTTGCATATAAATCACCTAGAAGCTTGAACATTGAACACCATATGATGAAAAACTTTGTAAATATTTATTATGAATGTATGGAGTCAATAAATATACTTATTAAAACAATATATGGCTCTTACAGAAGCTCTAAATCCAAGAAAGATAGAGATATAAAAGTAGTGTTGTGCCCCTCCACTAGAAGAGATGCCCAATAGAGAAAATTTAGTAAAATGATGATATATCGGCCATACATAAACCTTTTTGAGTGAAAAAAAGAAATTGTTTCCCACTGGAAATGATGCTCTGAATGCAATGGAAAAGGTCTCACAGCCCCAAAATTCTCATAAGTATAAAAAACATAACCTCCATTTCGTCCCACCAACATTGGTCCAAGCTCTAAATCAATAGAAGGAAACTCCAAATGATAGGAGTTCAACCCCTATACTGTATATGAACATATAACCAGCAATAAATATATCTATAGAAATATGAAAGTGATTTCACCCCTCAATAATCAGCTGCAATGAAGCACAATGAAAAGATTTGGATGATCTCCTCCTCTGTACTAGCTTTGGTAGAATCTTTCACCACCAAAACTATATCAATGATAGGGAAGGTAAAAAACCACCATGCAATGGAAAAGCTAAGCTATCAAAGAGTGAAAAACAACAACAATGATCCAAAATCTCTTTCACTTGTGTCTTCATCCCTTTTATAAATCTTCATGTAGCATTTCCCCCTCATTCTAGAATTCTCTGACAAATATTTAATAAAATATTAATAAATGTTATTTTTATGAGACAAGGATGCGTTGGGACCTATTTAATTCCTCTCTAATGTTATTTGTCCAAGCAATAACTCCATCTACCTTGGAAATTCAAATTTGAAAGGCTTAACTTGATTTTGGGGAAGTTGCATTAGCATGTGGCCCCACCCTTCTCCTCTAGTGCCTTCCTTGGCTAAATGTAGGACCTGCAACATGTCATAGGTTGTCATAAGTTGTCATAGGACCCAATTCTTGTCATAAGTTTTCATATATGACATAGGTTGTCATAGAATCTATCATTGACTAAAAATAGCCCTATGACTCTTCACCTTCCCCATGGGAGTTACTTATCCTTCCAAATTCGAATTTGAGGATGGTGCCATGTATAAAGGAGGAATATTCCCTCATGTGGACCCCACATATCCACTTATGAGACCCCAAGTCCAACTAAGACCCCATGCCACTTCATTTTGGAGCAATTAATGATTTTCCATAATTTATTGGCTTATTTTCCACCATCAATTTTGAATTTCCATGAGAACCTATACGCCTTGGGGTTAAATATCAATATTTAAATTTTCCCACAAAGCCCTTAGGAATTAGATAGACCAACTTAATTGTTTATCTAAAAAATATTTAATTGGGGACATTCCAAAACTTCTTCTATACAGATTCGTCAGAATATACAATAGTATCTCTCGTGCAAAGATCCAAAACCAAGAAGACTCCAAAAGCAGTTACTCCAGATCACTCTATCTCTCATAATGATGCGAGCTCAATATGTGAGTGATGTGACCAAATGAGGAGTTCAACCTCCTCATTTATACTAGACAAAACACTTAACCTTTTTACTAATTAGGTCATCTTGAGTCACCTAATTGGGCTAACTTGTACACTTTACAATAAAATATTATTTTCTAGATCTAATTTCTAGGCTGACCTAACAGTTAAGGCAGTTAAGGTTTACATTGACTCTTTTTATTGAATTTTACATGATCAATTACATTGATAATAATCCCCATGGGGTGTACAATACAAATAATACGAATGACACAAATAATACAAATGATAATATATTCTGAAGTTACATTCTTCAACAATTGGGTCCCATGTGGAGGGATGCAAGTATTTTATAAGTTGTTGTTCATTCAGGCCCAATGCATGGCTGGTTGAGATGTCGACTTCCTCATTTAGGTTTCACAGGATGTGTTTGATTTGCACCTTGTTCATATTATGTATTTCTTGCCTAATTTGATCAATTATTATTTGAAGATATATGTCATCAAGGTCATAGTTGGTGTTCATGTATCATATTATCAACATAGAATCTCGTAGGATTATTGCAGAGGTGATGTTGTCTTTTCGAAATTTTATTGACTCCGAGTCCTTAATCAAATTGTTTTATGAGATGTCCTTTGGGGTTAAAGATCAACACTAGAAAAGTATAAATTGTTACAACTATGTCCAAACCTATTTATATATAATTTAGTCATAACATATGTCAACCACCATTATTGACCATAATTATTTACTTGTGTACATCCATGTTAACCGAGGATTTACTATGCTTGGAGATGCAGTTGAGATGGGATCTATACTTGTTTAATATGTAAATCTCTAGTATCTACTGAGATCCCTCTTATGTAAATATTGGTTTAATGATGACTCAACTACCATACGACAAAGCAAGAAGTATCCAAGTTTTATTAAATTTTTAGTTTTAATTAATTGGAATATATATCTGGTTGGTTTTGAAGTATATGCTAGGAAGTATATTGTAAAATGTTTATTTACTTCATTTTTATTATTTTATTAAATTGCCATGAGTTGACTTCACTTTTAGATTTTAGTTTTAGGTCAGGGTTCACATTGTAAAATTTTATTTACTTAACATTTTCTTATTTTATTAAAATGGAACATGTTAACTCCACGTTCAACATGGAATTACGATTCTCCCTCATACTCTATCAGGTGGCAACAACTACCCACCTACTTTTTTCTCATAAATTCAATATTATCATACTTAAGCACCATTTAATTTCGGTGTAGTCTAAATATTCTACATTTTCAATCTTTTCTGAATATATTTTCCATCTTATTTTGTTGGTCTTCTTAGAATCACATATATTAACTGTAGCTATGGAAATTGCATAATTTAGGTACAATGGAGATATTAGAGGGTGTTAATATATTTATGGATTCAAAAATACTATTTAAACACTTCTAAATTTAGATTTTACCAAAACAATTTCACTATATTCCAACAAAATCCTATTATAAAGTCCAAAACTTAGAACAAATAAACTACTTCTTTAATTTCATATAACTAAAAATAAAAAAGTTACTCACCATAGCAACGTTTTCAAAATTATGACTTGCAAATTAAGTTAGCCATCATTGATGACCATAAAGGTGTGCTATGTACATGGACGACAGAAGAAACTAAGAGATTGTATCGAAATAGAAGATCACCATCTTAGATCTGTTTCACATCAATAGTATTTCGGATCTTGTCAATTGTCGTCTTTTATAGATTCATGAATGTTAAAAGGGTTGTATATCGTTCTACCTAAATAGAAAAATATTAATTTAGATTTATTTTTAATTTAAACTAATGTGTTTTTTACATTTATGGATGATGATGTATTTGGCATTTCGGGTCTTGTCAAATGGGTCGTCCCTTCTACATTCATGAATGTTAAGAGGCTGTATATCGTTGCATCTCTGTAGAAAGATATTCAGTTAGATTTATTTTAATTCAAAGTAATGATTTTTTATTACATTTATGGATGGTGCATTTGGCATCTAGTCAAATATTCTATCTGAAATTTAGTAAAATGTTCACTTTTCTACATTCATGAATGAATGATGTTAGTATTTCGAAACGAGTTAAATGTTTTATTTGATAAGAAGTTGAATTAAATATTATATATTAATTTAACTTTTATTTTCTTTATTTTATATATATATAATTAGTAAAATATATCAATAAAATGAATCCTAGTCCTTATGATTGAAGACTTTTATCCCCTTAGTAAGTTATATTCGAGTTGAGTGGCACAAGTCTATTAATTTTTGAAGCCGTAGATAAAGGTTTAGTTGGTCATAGCTTGTATTGTTATCTGAGTTCTATTTTTTTGTGTATGGTGTCATGAGAAGTTGACTGGAAGCTTAGGGTTATCTTAAAAGCTGTGACTATGAGGAAGGAGACCCTGGTATAGGGGCCAAGTGTCTTAGTCCTGAAGAGGCTAAAGTATTGTGTCCAACTACCTAGTTAAGGTGAAAGTTTTTGAACAACAATAAGCTATAAAAGGAGCTATGGGTCAGCAGAGAAGACTCAAGCAAGTCAAGAGAAGAAACAAAAGATCCATAACATAATATTTTGTAGAGGTATACGAAGAGGTCTAAGTTGTAGCTAAGGACCCCAGAATCCATGAAGTTGATAGATTTCACGTCGAAGATGATGGTTGTAGAACAAATCCAGGATAACCCCACATTCCACTGGTAAAAATTTTAAATTCTTGTCTATTAAGATGGCAACGTTCCTTCATTATGAAGGATTATTGAATTTTGTTGAAAATGGATATTGTGACCTCTGAGATTAGCCTATGTTTTCCTCAATGCTATGTTTCATCCAACAAATCTGGATGACAATGTCTTTAATGTTGTTGTTGAAGCCACCACTGCTAGAGAAGAGTGGGAAAGTTTGAGAAGAAAGTTTAATGTAATGTGGCATGGTGAGTCTATTGTGCAATCAATAGGAAAGATGACAGATGCATATGTAGATTGTGAAACTTTTGGTGAATCCCACTATGTGGTTACACCAGTGGATGTTAATGTTGAAGATGAAGTTCTCGTTGTTGAAGCTAAGGAGAAGGTTGATGCTGAAGAACTCCTTGTGGTTGTAGTGTTACCGGTGGATAAGTTTGAATAAATTCGTGCATGTGTGTGTGTCACTGAGCATGCACACGAGGAAGGTGAATCCCACTATTAACATACAATAATGGATGATGTTGAAGATATAGAAAAGGAAGAGGTTGTTTTGTTATTTGTGACGACAATAGAAGATTTTGAAGGTGAGATAGACTCTATTGAAGTAGAGAGAACTGTAGGAAAGGAGGATTGTGATGTCTCTATTAGCAAAATAGAGCATGTGTAGATTGCAAAAGGTGAACCCCACAATGATCAGTTACTTGTGGAATAATATTACTAAAATTCCTTTATAGAAATCTATAATTTGGTGAATCCAACAAGGTGTATTGCTGATGGTCAGGATGATGAAGCTCCTAATGAAGAAACCAATGTATTTGACAATGCAGATGTACATGTGGATGATGAAGCTAACGCAATTGAAGAGGATGTTTGTCAAAACCCAAAATTTCCGAAAAATTTAAAATTTTTAAAATAGCATGTAATATAATTAAATGCAGTCATTTAACTGTTTTGATTAGATTAAATGAACATAAATGTGTCTAAAGTATCTGTTATTGTACTTAAATTTTAATATGAGTTTTTATTTACCGTTATTGATTGTTTTCTGTTCTGCAACCACAAGGGGGATTTGCCATGTCAGACTGGGATTACTTAGCTTCCGAGCTAATGCATCAAATTGTCTTTCTCTTACAGATATACAGGTAATGTGCGGGTTGCTACATTTAAATCTTTAAAGTATTAAAATTCAATTAGTTGTACCAATCGTTCAGTAAAGTGTCTAAGCATGCTAGCCAGGTTATCAAGTGTTTAAAGGTAGAACCCTTCCTGTGATCTTCAGTTTTCACTCGTTCAGTTATCACATCATGCCAGTTTTAAAGTTAGAATGTATTTTGATTTGCAACTGCAATGGTAAGGGATTTGGTGTGGTCAAAATATAATTTGCTTGTTTCTAGCATTTGCAAGATATTCTATCAGTTACATATCTCCTCTTAACATCTTAGGATTTATATGGATTGATAAAATATTCTTATGTCTATGATTGATAATGGTTTAGGAATTATAATCTACCTTGAGTAAACTCACCTACTTGTTATAAGAAATCTGAAACAATGTAGTGATTGTTAATGTATCGTAACAATAAGTGAAAAGGTTTTAAGTAACCTTGATCCAAAGTTAAGAACTATGAAATTGGAATCCTAAAAGTGGAAGTCACCTAAGAAGGACTGGCAAGTCCTATACCATCTGTGTACAGCTATCGCATTTAGCATCATGGTAGCATAATTGTAATAGCTAAATCCAATATCAATTCATTATCTCATAGACTTAAGGAAAAGATCTATGTCCTTCACATGAGATTAGGGTGATTGGCAATGTCGTGGTAGGTTTTTATGAACCAAAAAGAGCTTGCATTGCACCCTTATCATTATAACTTTTCTTTTATGCAAATACATTTTTTTCTATGTCTAGAATACACCAAGGTTGAGTTTTGAACGATGTTTATATCGCATGAAATAGTAAGTCAAGGTTTAATCTATACAATGCAAGATTTAAAGGTATTATCCTAATGTTTTGATTGATAAAGGGATGACATATGAACTATATTATTTCAACCTTTATGGATAACCATGCGAATAATTCTATTACTCATGCTATGATTTTTATTTCTGAAACAATGATGAATCCTCATCGTAATTTTAAACAGTATTGATAATGCATAACTTTGTTGTTGTAGGGCAAGGTATTTACGTCCATTAGGCAAACTTCGAAGGCATTGTTTCACATGGATTATATGATGGGTTTAAATTATGGTGTCTCGGCCATATTAAAATATCCAAGCTATGATTATCCCTTGATTTGGTGTACCCACGCTATGATTTTAATTTGAATCACAAACAATTTGAAACTCATCGAGGAACATTGGATCATCGACCCACTGCATGGAAAATATTTAAAGTGCTACGTGGTTGATCTTGAGCCATGCATTTGGTGATATATAACAGTTGACTAACCCTACTCTGTCATTTCCCTTTGCCTTCGGGCTTGGTCGCTCTGCGAACCCTTCTGTCTGAATTTTTCTATTACAATGTGCTAGCAGCTTCTATGCTTTCACAAACCTTCGTATTTGTCCACTGTATCGTTTGGAACTCGTTGTATTTTTGCTGTCGACAGATATAATCTTGTTAAACGCCTAGGGTTTACCTGTGTTGCTGTTTCTGTGGGCTATCAATTTCTATGCTGCTCCCAGCCCTCGTGCTTGTTCATTGTATCGTTTGGAGCCTTTAAATTTGGCTGTTGAAAGCTATAAGTGTGTTGAGAAAATCTAGGGGTTATCCCTTTTCTTCCTTTACAGGTCTGGTCATGGCATGAGGGTAGCATCTGACTTGATTTTGTCCTGGCTCCCATCGTGGAAGGTATCCTTTGATATTACCAGCTCATTCCTTTCGTGACCGGGGTGGGGTTTTTCATTTAAGCAGCTCATGGCTTATCAGGCCATTACCGTGGTTGCAACTTCTCTAAATTTGTTGGTAAGCTATAAAATTGCTTTATCGTTTTTCCAGTTTTAAAAGAATTTGCTTTGTTTCTAAGAAAGAAAATTTAGTAACTAAATCGATTCTGTCCTATGCATGTGCTGGCTACTCTTGAAGGTGTACAAGGCACAACCTTCGGCGCTTGGCTCTTACCGGGTAAGCCTGGTTTAACCATGGCCTAACCTCCTTGGTGGTTGTCTGTATGGTTAGGGTTTTGTTTTTGACTGAAAAACCACAGTGACTACGGCAGCCTTGCTAAATCTTTTAACTGTATATTTTAATGAAATATTAGGGGTTTAACCCTGTGTTGTATTTGGATGTTATGGCTTCGGTTCACTTAGTATTTACTAGATCTACTTTCGTGTTGACAGACTTCTGTAGATGTAACACGATGTATAAATATAAATAGATGATAGAAATCGTGGGTCTTCCTGTAGATGAGGTTACGGCCTCAGTAAGTTTATTTTGTTACTGTTATGTTGAAACGTAAAGGGTTTCACTCAGGGTTTGGTAATATATTTTGTTATAAATCTTACTGTGTAAATGGGCTTTGGTGATATGACTTTTTATCAGTGCTCCTGTATAGTTGAGCTGGTGTGGCGTGTAATTTTAATTCCAAGTTTTTAAATTTACTTATATTGTGAACTGGTACTACGACCGTAAGGGAAATCGTTGTTTTAGATCTTAGTATTTATTTTACTTTGGAAAGTTGAATGATAGGTTCCAATTCGAGTTCTACAGTTGTGAGGTGGTTTAGTTGTTCTTTCTGTCATTACGATTTTACTCTGTTGTTATTTGAGAGTACACAGGATAATGATATTACTATGATGTTTAAGCTCGATAACAGGGTTCTGTTAGTTCGTTTGTTTTTAAAACATTAACTAGATTATTTAACAATGATAGATTCTTTGTGATAACTTCCTACTAGGGTTTTGCTCAAAAGTTTAATTGTTATGTAAAGACTTTTTCAATCTTAATTAGGGTTTGTTTATTAATTTAATTAATAGACTACGGTTGGTTAATTTTTGTCTAGGGTTTATACTCCAACAAAATAGATGTTGAACTATGGATACAATTCTTCTGCAGGTTATCGATAATGATAATAGCACTATAATTTAACTGTTTATATTTTATTTCAGTTCATATGATTGTTTAAACGAGTTTATGTTTCCAGAGAATAATTACTGTATACTTAAACCCTACTTATCTACTTAGCTATTATAATTAATCTAGGTTTAAAAATTACAATAATAACTATTGCTTACAATATTGCTATTTTATAGCATGCATTAAAAATACCTTATCCGTAAGATAATAATGATGTTAAGGAATGCTGAAACACAATAACTCTACCAAATCTATCTACTGCTACTCTGATATACTATTTTACTAACTAATTACTCTTCAGACATATAGAAATAAACTTATCATACATTTATTCAGACTTGACAAACATAAGGAAATAAATGGCAGAACCTGTTTCTGTGGACAACAACAGCAATGGGAGGCTGTTCCTCCCTACCAACTCCTGGAGAGTGCCCAGACAGCACTTCTCAGGACCCCCGAGCTTGCTTTGGTCTCCCTGGCTGGAACTAGGTGCAGCAAAATAATTCACTCAGCCCAAACAACTATACTGGAACCAAGTTACTACAACATTCCTCTCAAACAACTTCCTTACTGTATATTTCCCTCTTCCTCAATGGGACTCCTAAATAGAATTCACCTGAATGTATTCTCCCTCTAGAACAATTCAAACCCCCAGCTCAGTTCATTGAGTACTATTTAAAAGATTGCCTAGGTCTTTGTTGGGTTACTGTAATTAATGAGCCACCTGCTCAGATTCCACTTTCTTGGGGAATCATGACCCCAAATATAGGGAAGTTGCCACCTGCAACTTAGGAAGTGTTTGAGGATGCTGCCACTTGTATTTTTCCTTTCCACCTAGTTCCATCCACCAGTTTGACCAGTAACCTCTTTTTAACAGCTCTCCCATGTTGTTGTCTCCATAATTTATTTATTAATAATAAAATATTCTGAATTACATTCCATTTCCAGTGACTCTGCTGAGTCATCCATTCCTACTTAGCATTAAATTTAACATAATGTCTCAGAAATATAATAAAACAATTACATTATTTTTTTACAAAATTGGGGTATGTGACAATGTTGAAGTTGTGAGGGTAGCATCTCGTATTCTTGTGAACCCAACAATGTCAATTTCTGTTGATGAAGAAGATGAAGAAACTTCTCTTGAAGCAATATATATTATGAAAACATTGTAAATACCACTGTGCATGTGGATAATGAAGACGAAGAAATGGAAAAAGAATATGTTCTAAGGGGCACAATTGATTTTATTAATGATTTATTTGATTTTACAGGTATAATCAATGAAGATTGCATCCAGGTTAAGGATGTTGGAACAAGAAATGTTGAAGTTGAGTGCAACATTGATGTTGCTACTAGGTTGAGCCATGGAGATGTTGAAGGGCCTGCTATAACAGAAGAAGAACATGAGTATGAAGTGTTGGCTTGCAGGACACACACAAAAGAAGATGATTAGGGAAGAAAATGAATTTTTGTAGCAGTATATGATGAAGAAGACTTGTTAAATAAAGAACTGTTGCAGTTATAAATGAAATTGATTAATGAGTTGTTGAGCAGTGGAGTGAGCCCACCTACATATGTAAATCAAGTGGTTGATTATGGTTGTAAAGACAATATAGCAATGAATTTTGTTGATGATATGTTTGTTGTGGAGGATGAGCACTCTATAGAGGTGCCAATGCAACAAGTGCTAGCTACAGAGAAATTCCTCGTTAAGGAATATAATTTAGAAGTAGGTTGTGAAACCCTTGTGGATGTGCTCTCAGAAAAGAAAAGTGCAGGAGATGAATTTGCCAGTGCAGGCACTCATGACGAAGTAGAAGGAAGCATGGGTAATGCTATAGGTAATGATGATGATCATGTGTTGAAACTGGAATTAAATTGATGAGTATGAAAATGGGATTCAAATCCTTAAGACTCTAGCAGAAGTTGAGAAAGATGAATTTGCAAAGGAGATTGTAGGGGAGAATCCAGTCCCTGAGCAGGCTGAAGTTATGTTTGTCGAACCTACAATAATGGAGAAAGATACAGATGATAAAGATAAAAGGTTTAGGTACGTGTATGTGGGTACAGGTGGAAGAGTTAACACTCCCATAGAAACTACATGGAATAAACATGAGAATTGACCATGGATAAATTCCATGGGAAAAAGAAGAAAAATGATTTGTTCATATTTTTCTCGTTTTTAATAATATCCTATGTTAGTGTGCAGGTGTTTTGAGTAGCCCTGAAAATGCAAATGAAATTTGTGAGGTTGTGTACATTGAAGAATATTTCGCGAATAGGAGTGTGTTGGAATCTCAATCTAGGTAAAAAGGATTGAAGGCATGTTGTTTGGAAAAATCGCAAAAGACCTCATGGAAAAATAAGCAGATTTTAAAGTTTTGGATGTAAGACATCAAGGGCGATCAGTTATAGCTCTAACCCATTATAAATCCCTTAGACATGAGGTGAATTTCATAGCTAAAGATGAATATGGTGATATGAAGAAGGTAGGCCTTGGAGCACAAAGTATACTGCATTTTGGGCCTCCAAAGAATATTTTGATTGAAGTTGAAACTTGTTGTCAAGATTAATAAGAAGAGGT
Organism: Larix kaempferi; assembly: GCA_027924585.1. NCBI lineage: Eukaryota > Viridiplantae > Streptophyta > Pinopsida > Pinales > Pinaceae > Larix > Larix kaempferi. Next base: position 903,545 of record BSBM01000247.1, read on the forward strand.
TTTGAAGACCCCAATGAAGATGAAGGTGGAGTTGAAGAAGCTAAATTCATATGTTTGGTTCAATATTTAGCACCACAGGAGGAAGAAGAATTTATTGTTATCATAATTTTTTTTTTTTGTTTATCCCTCCTATGTATAAAGTTTGTTCTTTGAAATATATTAGTGATAGTGATTGGTTGAAGCTTAATTTTATGATAAAGGATGATGTATCGTCGTATGTGTAGTTGTAGGTTGTTGTGAGTTTGAATTCCATGTTTATGGAGTCATCGAGAATACTCATAGTCTGGTTGAGAAGTTTTCTTTAGGAGTTATCTTCTTGCAAGCAGCACCTGAGGTAATCTAGTTAATGATGAAGAGATAATTAAGGGGGTGAATGTTCAGAGTAATTATCTCTCCACCCCCCATACCTAATAATTTAAGCAAGTTGGTGTAGTAATGTAGTTGTATGGCTCAAGGATGGCCCAAGTTAGATAGAATATTAGTTCATATGAACAGGTAGAATGGTGGTTCATCAATCATTAAGTTCAGTTGGTTAAGCAGTAAGTAGGTTCATACTTGCACTGAAGAATTTCTACATAGATGAGTAACATGTGGCAGCATGAGAGTAGATATCAGTGGTCAATTGGAGAAGATGGGAAACAAATAGTCGGTTTGGAGGACTAGCAAGAAACCTGATGCAAGGTGCCTTATCGCAACAAGGTCCTTGCTTAAAATTACACACGACACGACCACAATGCTCACACAACAAGGTGTAAAACATGATTCCAGAAGTGGCTTATATTACTTCTACCAATCGGTTACAATGCGGAATAATTATAAATACAAATAGCTAACTATTTTTCGGCCTCGGCTGTTACAATACAGAAGTAATTGTGGTACACTCTCTCAGTGTGTCCACCTCACCCTCTCCTGGTTCGCTGCGGAACTCTAAGGTATTGCTCGATCTTCTCTGCATTCGGAAGCTGGGTGACTGTTCATTCCAATATACAGAACTTCTCGCCGAACTCTACTCTACAATTCCAACACAATGGAACCCCCCTCCAAAATGCCAAGTTGTCTGGTCTTCTACTCTACTGCTGCTGCTCCCAAGACCACTGTGATCCTCGAGACACGCATCCTATGTCAGATGATTCTTCAATGATCATGCAGACCTGCAACTTTCAGCGCCTCCTACCATGCTGCACACCCTATGCCTCTGATGGCATCTTTCATGTCTTCACCCACCTACAATAACTACCATTAACTTCCTTAGCAACCCCGAACTATTTCCAAGTACTCTCATTGACTTCTACACTTCCCTCTGACAAGCTACAGTGAACCATCATGTCGGCCATACTATCTGTCAGCTTCTACTCTATGCTTAGGATTCGCCATTCCGCCCCATCCTCGTCGCTTGTCTCATGCACAACTTGTCGATCTCGCGGTCTAACAACATGTAGACCTTACCACGACTCTGCGGCAACTTGTCGCCTATTGACATTCGCATGTCGACTATCGACTATTGTCTGTCGACCTTGACATGTCGAATCTCGACCTCTTAACTCCTGTCGACTGCTTCAAAAGATTCTGCACGACTTGTTGACTTCGACAGCCAACCTGATCATCTGTACCAGTGGTCGTTGACACTGCTGCTGGTTGGTCTCCTCATGTCGATCAACTTCGACTGATCTACCTAGGCTCCGATGTTCCTGCATCAGACTCCCTAGGTGAAAAAGAACTCGACTGCTCCGTCAGTCTCCTGAACTCTTCTTCGAAAATCCATCTCGCCTCTTGCAACTCATCATCTTTCCATCGCACCAAGTATTCATTCCTTTGCGAACTGCGCATATGCCCGACTTCGCATTCCTCTATTACTTTTGTGATCTCCTCCTTGTGTCAATCTGGAATCTGTGCCATGGAGTCGATGTTCGACACTTTTGTGCTTCCACTGCTTGAACATTCCTTGAACTTGTACAGATCTGAGACATTGAATGTTGATGAAATTCTCAAGTCATTCGACAGCTCCAACACATAAGCGTTGTCCAAAATTTTCTTCAGAATCTTACATGGTCCAATCTTCTTTAGCTTCAGCTTGTTATACATCCCTATCAGGAATCTCTCCTTCCGCAAATAAGCATTGACCAAGTCTCCTTCGCTGAATGACTGTAGTCTCTTCTTCCTGTCGGCTCTCAACTTGTATGCCGCGTTGCTCTTTTCTATGTGCTTTCGCACATCTTCATGAACTTCTTTCATGTGCTCTGCGAATGATTATGCATCCATGCTTTTCCTGATTTATGTCTGCAACTCGACCAAATCCACCACTCCATGTGGGCTTCTTCCATGAACATTCTGGAATGGGCTCAAACCTGTTGACCGATTCATAAAATTGTTGTACGCGAACTCTGCTTGCGCCAACACATTCTCCCACTACTTGGGTCTATCAGCCGTTAAGCATATCAGAAGGTTTCCCAAACTTTTGTTCACCACCTCGGTCTGTCCGTCTATCTGTGGATGATATGCCAAGCTAAAATGCAACTTCGTGCCCAGTTTCTTCCATAGGGTTCTCTAGAAATGCTCCTTAAACTTGGTATCTCTATCTGATGTGATAATCTTCGGAAACCCATGCAATCTGACTACTTCTTTGAAGAATAGTACAGCAATGCCTGTGGCATCACTTGTCTTCCAACATGGAATAAAGTGTGCCATTTTTGAAAATCTGTCGACTACAACAAATATCGAGTATCTCCCTTGCTATGTATTCGGCAATCCTAGCACAAAATCCATGCTCATGTGCTCCCATGGGGTATTCGGTACCGGCAACGATGTATACAACCCCATGTTCTGACTTATTCCTTTTGCCAACTGGAAAACTCTGCATTGTCGAACCCACTTTCCAACATCTGTCGCCATCCCTGGCCAATAATACTTTTCTTCGACTAATGCCTTAGTCTTGTTGATGCCAAAATGACTTACTAATACTCCGCTATGCAATTCTCGGATTAGGTTCTCTCTAACCGATCCTCTGGGAATACACAACTCATTTCCCCTGAATATATAGCCCTCTTGGATGAAATAATCCAAATATGGAGTTTTTTCAACACTCCACAGCTCGTGACAAGCTTCCCATGCTTTTGCAAAATCGTCGTCGGTAGCGTACTCCGTCTTCACCGACTCTATTCCTGTTGCCTGAATTGTCGCTGTGTTCAGTAGTGCAACTCTTCTACTTAGCGCGTCAGAAACCTTGTTCGACTTGCCTGACCTATGTCGCAAAATGAATGTGTATCTGTGCAGGAATTCGACCCATTTCATGTGTCGTTGATGTAACTTCGACTGAGTATTCAGATACCTCAGTGCTTGGTGATCTGTGTACAACACAAATTCCTTGGGCAATAAATAATGCCTCCACTTCTTCAATGCTTAGACAATAGCATAGAATTCCTGGTCATAAACTGAATATTTCCGCTTCGCATCATCCAACTTCTAACTAAAGAATGCAATTGGTCGGTCCTCCTGGCTCAACACTGTTCCAATTTCTATTCCACTTGCGTCGCAATCGACCTGGAAAACTTTGTCGAAATCTGGGAGCGCTAACACTAGGCTCTCATTGACCTTTTCCTTCAACTTGTCGAAAGCTCGTTGGGTAGTTTTCGTCCACTTGAAATCCCCTTTGCGCATGCACTCTACATTGTGCGCAAATCTGACTGAATCCCCTGATGAACTTCCTGTAGAAATTGACAAGTCCATGGAAAATCCTCACTCTAGTCGCACTTATCGGTTCAGGCCAATCCAATATCGCCTTCACCTTTTCTGGGTCCATCACTAACCCTTTACCTGAGATAACGAAATCCCAATTACACCAGTTCTTCCTTCAAGAAGAAACACTTTTGCAGGTTCACCATCAACTTCTCTTCCTACAACTTATGCAATACCTGTCGAATGTGCTCCAAGTGTTCTACCTTGGTTCGACTAAAAGTCAAAATGTCATCTAGGTAGATTACGACAAACTTTCTCAAGAATGGTTTCAGTACTTCATTCATCACTCGCATGAATGTACTAGGTGCATTAGTGAATCCAAATGGCATGACTAACGACTCATACAACCCTTCCTTCGTCTTGAATGTTGTTTTCCATTCATCTCCTTCTATAACCTAAATCTGGTGATAACCGCTCTTCAGGTCTATCTTCGTGAAGTACTTCGCTCCACTCAAACAATCCATCAAGTTGTCCATTCTCAGCAATGGAAACCGATACTTGATCGTGATATTTTTGATAGCTCTGTAGTCTATACACATCCTCCATTCAACACCTTTCTTCGGCGCTAATAATGTTGGTACCGCGCACGGACTCAGACTCTCTTTGATCAGCCCTCTATCCAACAATTCCTGGACCTGTTGATTGAGTTCCTGACCTTCTATCGGACTCATCCTATGCAGTGCCTTGTTTGACAGATTCGACCCTAGAATCAAGTCAATCTAATGGGATATGCTCCTTGTCGGCAGCAATCCCGTCGGTGTCTCATCGACCACTATGTTGCGAAACTCTTCGAGCATCTTTCCGACTTCAAATGGAATTTTCTCCATTGTCTCCTTTTTGACACATGGTCCCTTTGGAATGATAGCATAACACCCCAACTGCTTTTCCTCTTCTGCGATGAATTCTTTCGCTGAATACATCAACACTCGCTTCTCCCAAAAGTTGCTCTCGCCCTGCTTACCATCGGCTTGCTCCTCCTGCTTTGGCTTAAGAGTCCTCTGCACAGCATTCTTCCACACTGTCACTATGTTGGCTCAACCATCATAGATCATCTTTCGATCATATTTCCATGGTCTTCCTAACAACAGATGGAATGTGTCCATTGGGATTACGCCGCACAGTACGTTGTCCTCTAACTTCCCAACCTTGAATTTAATCAAGCATTGTCTGGTCACCTTCACATGGTGTCCTTTCTGCAACCATGAAATCTCGTAAGGGTGTGGATGCTCTCGACACTTCAACCCAATATTGTCGATCACGTCTGTCGACACAAGATTCTCAGTGCTTCCGCCATCAACTATGGTCTTGCAACGCCATTCGCCGATTAGCACCTTCGTTCGAAAGATCGCCTTCTGCTGTGTCGGCTCTTGCTCGTCGCGTTTGTCTTCTTGAACCAATGTTCTATTGACCGTCAGACTTTGGTTCATTATTTTCTCCTCTCTACTACTGTCGAATGCCGACTCTTCCCTCTTGTTGACTTGCTCATCTCTTCGATGTCTGGGTTTTGACTTTTCTACAGCATGTAGGTTCTCTGGGAATTTGTATGCCTTGTGTCCCGCTCCACGACACTTGTAACAGATTATGGCTGGTTTGTTAGCTCCCTTTCTGTCGGATGGACCACCTCGACCATACGCACCTCGACCGCGGTTCTCATGACCATCACATCAGTTCTCCTGCGCTTTCTCCCTTGTCGATGTCCCTTCTGCATGTTGACTATCTTCGTTAGTTTCGCTCTTGTAACTGCTACTTTGGCCTTTCGTGAAAAAAGTCTTTAGACCCCGACCAGTCATTCGAATTTTGGTCACTGTGGATTTCCTCGACAGTTTCTCTTCAGCCTTCAGAGCTAACTGGTAGGCTTTGCCCACTACTCTGAATCTTGACATGCTCAATTAATCCTGAATGGCATATTTCAAGCCATTCAAGTATCTAGCGAGAGCTTCTTCTCCTTCGTCGGTCTGGCCCGACCTTATCGACAATCTATAGAACCCTTCTGTGTACTCCTTCACAGTCATCTCTTTTTGTCAAAAGTTTTGCAACTTCCTGAACAAGGAAATCACATAGTCGTTCAGCACGAACTTTCCTTTCATCTTGGCGACCATCCTATCCCAAGACTTGATTTTCTCCTTGTCCTTCTTGACTCTGTCAGCCTGTACATTGTCCCACCACAATGAGGCATGACCCTTCAACCTCAGACATGCAATCTTAACCCGTTTACGATCCTTGATCTGCTCTATGTCGAAGTACTTCTCCATCTCTCTGAACCAGTCAAACAAGTCTTCTAGGTCAAGACTTCCTGAGTAGGTACGAACGTCTGTCTTGGTCCGACCTCTCATCTCTGTTAGAAGCTTGATGAGTTTTTCTCCGGTTCTTCTCCTGCGGCTTTCCAAGCTTCCACCTCTTCGACTTCCTCATCGTTGTGGTCTAACGCATCATGAATACAACCATGCCTTTGGCTTTCTTTGATCGATGCAATTTCATTTGTCAAAGTTCACATTGTTCTGACGCACTTGTCAAACATCTCACGATCAACTATGACTACTGCACCATGCGCTCTATGTCCTTGGACATTAACACCTCTATGAGCCATTTTCAACCTCTGCTAAAACTCCTACTTCGCCCAATTGAAACCAGACTTCAACAAGTCGTGCACAACTCTACCCAACCTTAGCTGGAGTTGTTCAACGCACTTGCAGGCTCAATACTACTGATGTTCTTCTGCACGCAGGATTTTCTTCCCACTCTGATATAGCTATCCTTCGGCTCTGACGACACTATAGCAATGATACCAACTGACGCAAGGTGCCTTATTGCAACAAGGTTCTTGCTTAACATTACACACGACACGACCACAATGCTCACACAACAAGGTGTAAAACAGGATGCAAGAAGTGGCTTATATTACTTCTACCAATCGGACGATGCGGAATAACTATAAATACACATAACTAACTATTTGTTGGCCTCAGCCGTTACAATACAGAAGTAACTATGGTGTGCTCTCTCAGTGTGTCGACCTCACCCTCTCTTGGTTTGCTGCGGAACGGTGAGCTATGGCTCGATCTTCTCTGCGTTCAGAAGTTGGGTGACTGTTCACTCCAATCTATAGAACTTCTCGCCGAACTCTGCTCTGCAATTCCAACACAATGGAACTCCCATCCAAAATGCCAAGTCGTCTGGTCTTCTACTCCGCTGCTGCTGTTCCCGAGACCATTGCGATCCTCGAGACATGCATCCTCTGTCAGCCAATCCTTCCACAATCCTGCAGACCTGCAACTGTCAATGGCCCCTACCGTGCTGCAGAGCCTATGCCTCTGACGACATTTGTCATGTCTTCACCCACCTGCAATAACTGCCATTAACTTCCTTAGCAACCCCGAACTATTTCCAAGTACTCTCCTTGACTTCTACGCTTCCCTCTGACAAGCTACATTGAACCATCACATTGGTCATACTGTTTGTCAGCTTCGACTCTGTGCTTAGGCTTCACCATTCCGCCCTGTCCTCCTCGCTTGGCTCATGCCCAACCTGTCGATGTCGCGGTCTGACAACATGTCGACCTTCCCACGACTATGCGGCAACTTGTCGCCTATCGACATTCGCATGTCGACTATCGACTATCGTTTGTCGACCTTGACATGTAGACTCTTGACCTATTCACTCTTGTCGACTGCTTCGACAGCTTCTGCACGACTTGTTGACTTCGACATCCAACCTGATCATCTGCACCAGTGGTCGTTAGCACTCCCTCTGGTCGGTCTCCTCATGTCAATCAACTTCAACTGATTTGCCTAGGCTCCGATGCTCTTGCATCAAAGCCCCAACATGTTGGCAAGTGGTAGAAACCATGTGGTTTTCTCTATTTGATATCGATGAAGTTTTTTGTGTGCATCAGATCGAAGTTGGCATATCAGTGTTGCAAAGAGGTATTGGTTAGGCAATGAACGATGGAGGAAGTTGAATGATCATCAGGGAGATGTATTGGCACTGCAATAATATGCGACAGAGTTGAAGGCTAATGCAGAGTCTCGATGGGGATATGTGTTTTTTTTTAACCATGGGAACAACAACGTCCCAAGGGTATATCCAACAGCCTGCCAGCCAAGTATACCAGAAACTTGTGACTCAGCAAGGGCCGAGACGTCCCAAGACCCTTTATCCCAGGGAAGAGCCTCTATCCCAGGGGTCTCCTACCCTTCAAGCCTTGTCACAACGGGCCAATGAGCAACCCTACCCCCCACCAATTTTGAACCTGTGACCTCCACGGAGATAACACATGTTCTTAACCTTTAGGCCCACTCACATGTGTTAGTATAGCGGAGTTTTGTATCAATGTATACAAATGGTGAATGGAAAGAAAAGGCCGAAAGGCATAGCCCAATAGTAGTCACAAAGTGACACGTGGAACATCGTTAGAGGTTTGAATCCGAGGAAAATTTGATGACGCAATTTTGGAATGCCTATGGCTCGGCAGATGGTGGCACATGGCATGATTTCGAGAGTTTGTGAAGCTCGATAGTTTATTTAGATGGTAGCATTTGGAAAATCTCAAGTGCTAGTTAGATGGTGGCATGTGGCATGATTTGGGGAGTTTGTGAAGTCAAATGATTTATTCAGATGGTAGTATTTTATGTCTCCATGATTTAACATTATTGTACCGTGACAACTTTTGTCTTTTGATCATGATTATGTACTTTGATGTGGCCTCACATTGCCATGATCACATAATGTACTTTGAAATTTTCACAAGCATGGGTAAGATTTCATCATCTAGATTGAGATCATGCATATACCTCACCTCATTGTTTATTGTTTTGTAGGTGCTTCTCCCAAGCTTATCCATGGTTAGTTCTCCTTTCTTGACTTCTCCACTTGTCAAATGATACAATTGCTTGGGTAAGAAAACAAATTATGTGTTTTGACTAAACAAATTGTTCCTAACGTCATACATTAGGAGGACAATTTACGAGCCTAATTTTGCATACGTGTGTAGTTTGAGTATTTTTCCACAAGTACATCATTATTCTAGTCACAATCTACATTATGAACCCCACTTTATAATCATAGAATCTCATAGTGCCTCACATAGCCAAGTCTACCAATCATTTGACCATTTTCTAGGATGTTCAAATTATCCCTCTTTTTTTGTTTGCAATAGGTAGAACATCTCTTAATTTATGTCTGACCCATCATAAATGCAAAACTAATGAGCGAGTTCCTCATTAAGGTTATTATGCTTGAATTTATTCATGAAGATTTAAAACCATTACTCTTGTCCTTCTACCATTGAGAATTCCTTTTATATTCCTACCAAATCCTAGATTTGGAACACACAAGGAGCCAAAAGTCTCTCCCAAAGAGAGGCTTTGATGGCCACCTAAACGAAATAAGGTCATTTTCATGTGTCAATTCTTATCGAATGTTTTTACAATGGACCAACAAAATGTTATAATATTTCACATTATTTCTTGTGTTTGGATGATAGATCACAATGCTTTTTTAATGCTTATGTTTATTCCATGCACGCGATAGAATTTATCATAGCCTTTAAATGTGTCCTTTGTCTCTAACATGTTATATTATTTTCATTATTTATTATTCTTAGTTTCACAACCAACTAGGATTAGGTCTTTTCTTCTACTTGTTTTCTTAGCTACCACAACCACAAACATAGAAATTGGTAGAAGTATAATAATAGTATAGAATTCTACTTATACATTTTTAGTTGGTTTAGAGTCTAGTTGTAATTTTATTGATATTGGTGGTAAATATCTTATGAAGATCCCTATATTTTTATTTGGTTTTCTTTTTAATTCTAGATATCTCTAAAAATAGAGTGACAAGAGTTTGTTCACCACCAAATTTCATCATAAATATAATTTCAAATTCATCCAACTAGTAATAGAACCAACTGGCAAATTGAAATTCCAACTAGAGCCATTATTCTAGATTGTACATAGAAATGTATAAAATACCACATCTCCATGACATAGATTCATTAATCTAATAACCAATATGAACTTTTTGTGTAGTCTTCAAGTGGGTCTAATTTGTCTAGTTGAAAATTCAATAATAATTGGTCAGTATTTTTAGGCATATTCTACACTTTACCAAGTGTAGTCAATATATCCTATGTTATTGGTTATGGTTTCCATTCATGTGATAAATGTTAGAATCAAAATATGAAAACTATTTCAAAGGGAGTAGGTTTTGGGGTATGATGAACTTGAGTTAAGGAATTAAGAATATCATTGAACTTGTGGGTAGTTAGATAAGCTAAAATTCCTACATAACCTTCTTTATCATTCTAATTTACATTTTTCCAAGTCATAATGTGTCTATGTAGCTCATGTACAACTTGTAATTACCCAATTCGATGTGTGTAGCTTCACGAAATATGTGAGAAATATTGTAATACTTCATTCAAGATAGAAATATGATGTTTAATGCTTGGAGGAGGAAAAAATTTAGCATTGTTTCAAGATCAAATCAATTGAGATTTTATTTTTAAACTATACCTTATGTCTTGAAAATTTGGTTGAGGGTTTGGAGTTAGTTGGTGAACTTGAATCTCTTCTTCTTTTGTTGGTTGGATGTTTGCCAATATGCAATTATTTATATTCAAAAAAAAAAATCAAATTAATTTTTCTATAAGTAATACAAAGGTGAGGTCCTCTTTCTATTTCCAAAATGTTAGTGTTGGGTCTAGGAAATGTATGATTTTTCGTTACCTTTTTTCTGAATATATCTAGGTCTGTCTTTCCACTGTTTTGATGCCATATCACTTATGGTCTTCTGATTTTCCTTGAGGTACAATATTATGTGTGTGTTGTGTTATGTTAATGGATGATGAGGTTATTAAGGGGTTTTATGACTAATTAATATTGTTTATGTATAATATTTACTGTAAGGTTGAAGAGGTTGGTTGTTGTTACTCATTCACAGTTACGATGATGTAACTCGTGGATGAGTATGGTGACCGATTGTTGTAGAACTCCTTGTTTTCACTCGTATCTGGTCTACTACCGATACTCATGTATATTGGGGAATGCATATCCAAAAGATATATATGGAAATATTGAGTCAATTCCTCCATGAGGGATGTAGCTTAGTTGTCACAACGATTGAAAATATTAATGAAAATATCTTATTTAGTAATCAGTCGCAACAACTTAACGAATTTATGACTTAAACACTATCTCAATTATTGATAGAAGCTTCTTAACAATAAAAAATTATCAAGACCATTATGATATTTAATTTTCTAATATTATCATCGAAAAATGTTTAAAAGGATGGTCTCTCTTGAAAGAAGATAGGAAAGAAATCAATTATGAACATAGCAGTGTTGTAACTCTATTGTAACTTTCATGAGTTCAATAATAGAAGAAGTATGTTGGTTTCTACATTCTATTAACATTTATATCTTGAGTTGTTTCAATAGCCCTGAACAGAGGAGGGAGGTCCCCCTTCCCTGAGTAGGTGTTGTTACTATGTTATTTATTTTATATAGGTAGATTTATGAACATTTAGTTCATTTATTAATTAATTTTCAGTTGTTAGTTACTCGTTGTCATTACTATATTATCTCTAGTATTAATCATTGTTGTTACTCTATACCTTAATAACACTCTATCATGATTTATTGAGTATAAGGATTTGTTTTATTATAGAAAACGTGTCTTTGATTATGAAGTGTGCACTTCATTAATGCTATCATTTTATTCCTTATACAAGTGTGCTCTTTACATGTGTTTATTTTCAATTCAGTAGTGTGATTTCATTTACATCAAGGGTGTTTCTTTCAATTCCAGTTGTGTAAGAATATAGATAATCAGTTCTGAAAAGGAAACAGTTTCCCACATAGATCTTGCTTGATAACCTTTAAATAACAAGAATCACCATGGATTGATATTTAATGTAAAGTTCCAATTAGTTGTTTTAAAATACAATTAAAAGCACCAACATTTTAGTGTTGTTTCCAAGGAGGTTAGTGAGGCACAAAAGTATAAACTTAGCATTGGTTTTAGCTTCATTTTATCTAGTTATGTTGAGGCCTAAGTGATAAAGATGGAAAGTAAGAACCTGCACATCCTCCACCAATATTCATAGTGATATTTATGTGGTGGAATCCTATCTCACTAGTGTCAGAGCATATAGAGAATAATTTAAAGTTGTTTATGGTTTTGATGACGCCCGAGAAATAATGATAGAAGGTAAAAACCTATGCATCTAACCCCTGTTTCTATGGTGGAATTTCTATAGTAGACTCTCATTTTACTAGTATAAAAATAATTAGGATGCAAGGATAGAACTACGAATCCTAGAGGAAGAGGAATAACCCAAAAACAAGCAATACTGCAAGAATAGGAGGTTAACAACAAAATATCAAGGACAAGTAGTGTACATATAAGAAATCATGTCAAAGGTGGAATCAGAAGAATCATTCGTAATGCCATCATAATGGAATCTCAGGAACGAACCAATATTTAGTCTTCATCTCAAACAAAGTTAGTTGTGGCAGCATGAGCCAAGATTACGAAATTGAAGGAAAGACAATGAGAGATAGGGAGACCAATACCAAAGGAATAAATCAACCCTCAATTTTATCCATAAACAAGATCCTCTGCAACAGCTGAAGTTGAGTTCCAAATTATGATAGAAGGACAAGGGGAAATAAGGGAATCATTATCTGAATGTCAAATTCCATACCTTTCACGTGAACTAGTTCCTGATATCCCTACTCTTATCCCAGATCAAGGAAGTGTTTTTAAACCACCTGTTTCATACTAAAACGATTCCAATCCACTACAGTAGGTGCATGCTGATTACTGGATCCCTAAAGGATATTGGAGGTTGTGGGAAAAAATGGCCACCCCAACATCTACGATCAAATTTCCAATTTCCTACACACATGGCAGTGCACCAACGAACCCTATTTCGCTATCATCCCTTCCCAACTTCCATGTTATGCCCGCTGAATATCCAAACACCTTTCTTTTTTAGTTCGATGTGTTATGACAAAGCTATGACTATGCCACAGACCTTCAGAAATTAAAGCTATTTCCTTCTACTTTGAAGGGAGTTGAATTAACATGGTTAATGGGGCTTAGTGTGGGGGACATAACTTCATGGTATGAGATGAAGGAGGATTTTCTAGAAAAATACCAAGATTTCTGCAAATCACAATAATTGAGAGAAGAGATATTCAAAATGACCGAGAAGGAAGAAGAAAATATGGAGCATTACATTGAGCATGTATCCAGTATAATCTACAAAGATCTCCACATGCTACCTTGTCCAAAGATATTTTGAAGAGAATCCTAATTTGAGGAATGAGAGATGAATGGTTGGACATGCTAAATTTGATGGGAACAAGAGACATTTCAAAAGAAAAATATGATAGAATTTTTTAACTTTATATATAGTTTTCATGAGGAGATTCAAGAAGAAAACCTTGAATACAAGATATTTCGAGCAAAGCTACAAAACCAACCAATGGAGTAGTAACACACGTAGAAATTGGTACCTTGCTATAATATTTTAAGACTGATGTCGTTAGCACATTGTATTCACAGTTGGATGTTTATCAGGCTAAGAAGAGACATTTGAAGTTGAGAAGGCATTATCTATCTTCTATAAATTTTGTAGAGAAAAAAATTCTTCAAAGGAATGTCCACTTAAGAATATTGAAGTTTGAGCGATTTGTGAGCTTGATAATCCTATGAAATGATGACCATCATTACTAATATTGAAAGCGATATATTAGGGGACCAACGAATAAACTAAGTAGGCCTATTTTATAGCTCCAAAGAATCCATGGAAAGCTCAACCACCATGTATGAATCGATGTCCCACCTCATTTTTTAGTACTTGGAGTAATCAATATAAATGTCAACAGATGCAATTCCCCATGCCTCCTTGGTAGAACCCTTAATAGTTTCATGACCCTTCACCATGGTTACAAAGGTCACCCCAGTCAGTTCAAAATCCTTCTTATCCATAGAATTAGTGGGGACCTCCTTTCCCTGGACATCAGTTTCCAATGCATCATTCACACTTACCCACACAATATAAACTACAACTCCCTTCAAATGCACCAATAAATGCTCATGTCCTATGACCCCATCTACCTATACAACCTGACCCAAATCCTGATTTAACAAGCTAAAATGTCCAATTTCCTTTCATATTGCATTGCCCCTCTTGAATGTAACAATGTACACCTTAGGAACAAGGAATAATGAACTCAGAAAATACACCTATGATTACTGAACAAAAAAAATAATAAATACTCCTCCCTAAAACAGAGCATCCTCATGAACAAGTTGGGAACCTTCCCTCTTATGCAATTCCTAGGGATTTGACAATCACACAAAATGAAGCATCTACTGGCTCGATCTAGACAAAATTTGTTACTCCCCCATATCTAGAAAGGTTATCCATATCCGAGATACCTTTGCATCGTGAGTTTGATTTTGTGGTAGAACTATAGAATCTATGTGTTAATATCCCATTATTACAAGCAATTAAGGATGCGTCGATCTATTCAAATATAGTTCGTGAGTTATGTATTTGGAGACATGGTAGGAATCCCAAATACCTACCTACGATCCATGTGTTGGAAAAGCTATCCAATATGATCTTGGGTAAAATTACACCTATTAAGTATGATGATCTTGGAAATCTAACAGTCACTATCCAAATTTAGGGACAATTTTTTTTTAATACATTGGTGGACCTGGGGGTGAGTATCAATATTATGACTAAGGAGCCTTGGAAGTCACTTGGCCTTGTTAATATTACACCAACTACTATAGTATTAGAATTGTCTAACCGATCTACAATTAGACAAGGAGGAATTTTAGAAGATGTAATCATTTCCGTCGATTCCTAGGAATATCCAATTGGCTTCTTGGTACTACAAAAAACATATTACCTACAGGCTCATCCTTTTATCCTATAAAGGCTATGATTAACCAAAATTGACACATACATATGGTGTAGATTGGGAAACATGATGATTTCCCCTGTCGATTTTACGAAGAATATCGTCCTTTATCCACCGGATAAACCAAGTATGGGGTACGAAAATATCTCGTGGGATGAAATTGAACCTGAATAGGGGGATGTTCAACCTATCCTCATGATTGAAAAAGATCTCTACTTCAAGAATGAGACAAAAGACAATGCCATTAATAGCTTTATCATCAACCCTCCTCCAGTCTCCCGGTCTATTTTCTAGTTACTAGAAGTTGTAATCATGAATAATGATGCCGAAGAAAATCCTGAGACAGATATTGGTGAAGAGGGCATACCAACTATGGTTTTCCATAATAGCATTCTAATAGAAATAGAAGGAGGAAAGATGTTGAATATAAATCCCAACTTGTCCCCATCCCAAACCAAATGACTATTGTAAATTCTATGTGTAGAAAAATAATCCTTTGAGTGGGATTACACAGACATGAAGAGTGTACATATAGATCTATGTACCAATGACATTTATATGAAGGAAGATTGGTGTTCCACCCACCAAATCCAAAGAATAATGAATTGTGTTCTAAGAGACATTTTCAAAAAAGAGATTAAAAAATTGTTGGATGCCAATTTTATTTACCCAATATTTGAAAACAAGTAGGTATCACCACTTGTTATTGTTCCTAATAAAAATGGTAAATGTAGGATCTATGGATTATTGGGAACTAAACAAGGAAACACAAAAAATACCACTTTCCTTTTCTATTCATTGATCAGGTCCTTGGTACATTGTCAAGGAAGTATTTATTTTCTTTCCTCGATGGCTTCAGTAGTTGCAATCAAATACAAATTTCTCCCAAAGATATAAAAAAACAAAAAAACAAAAAAACAAAACAAAACTAACTACCTTCACATTCCCTACCATGTCCTTCATTTTGGGCTCTGCAATGCACTTGCTACTTTCGACAAGGTTGTGTTAGGGAATTTTTTCTAATCTAGTTAATAACAACGCTGAAATTTACATGGACTATTTTATGCCATATGATACTTCATTTGATGAAGTGTTATCTAATCTAGAAAACATGTCATGACATTGTACTAAGATTAATATTTCCTTGAGAATATAAAACTTCCATATTATGATGACCACATGGGTGGTTTTGGGACGTTCTCTTTCTTCTGTAGGGATATAGGTTGATCTAGGAAAGATTGAGGCAATGCTAAAAATCCCTATTCTGAAATGTGAAAAGAGGCAGGCATATTTTTAGGAAATGTTGGTTACTATCACGCTTCATTGATAACTTTTCTAGAACTACATATTTATTTGTGTTTCTCACCAAAGATAACTATTATAGACTGATATATATCCATCTTCCTTCACAGCTCTCAAAGAACAATTATCTACAACCCTTATTGTACATGGACCTGACTAGGTCTTACCATTCCACATTTATTTTGATCCCTTCAACTGTCATGTTCCCTCATTTATGATCAATGGATTGAGTTCCTAACCCAATCAATCCCTTTGGTTGAGGAAAAAATCTCATTTACTTGGGGTTAATTTTGAAAGTTCATGCATTAATTAATTAGGAGGTGTTGAATTTATTTTCTTAAAGTTTGATATGCACTTGATGAAAAATATTTTTCATTAAATAGTTATTTTTATTTTGGAATAAAGTGGATAATGCTCCAAAAGTGTTCCTTAGAGGATAAGTTTGACTAAGAGGTAACTTGCAAGACAATAAAATATAAAGCAGTCAAAGCAAGGAAAATTAGGAAAAGGAGAACAAAGTAGAATAAAGTAGCAAAGCTTGGGAAAAGTAGAATAAAGCAGAAAAGCAGGACAAAATAAGGACAAAGCAGAAAAGCAGGACAAAGGCATAAAAGAAAGATAAACAGAAAAGCAAGAAAAAACAGGAAAGCAGGGTAAGGCAGAAAAACAGGGAAAAAGCAGGACAAAGCAGAAAAGCAGGAAAAATTAGGATAGAAAATAAAAAACAGGATGAAGCAAAAGAAAATGAAAAATAAAAAACAAAATCAGAAGCAAAAGCAGAAAGCAAGTAAAAAGCTAAAGCAGAAAGCAAGGAAAAAGCTAAAGCAGAAAGCAAAGCAACCTTATCCACTCCATGGTGGCGCCTTATCCTATCTTACTTGCTAAAAAAATCACCTAAATATATAAAAGAAGTATTACAACTTCATTCGATATCTTT
Source organism: Larix kaempferi (assembly GCA_027924585.1). Classification (NCBI taxonomy): domain Eukaryota; kingdom Viridiplantae; phylum Streptophyta; class Pinopsida; order Pinales; family Pinaceae; genus Larix; species Larix kaempferi. The sequence goes on from BSBM01000247.1 coordinate 920,464, forward strand.
TGACAGTTTGAGTTTTGGAGTGAGTGCAATTGTGCCTCAGAGACATGGGAGATGTGCCCCTAGTCCAATCCGAGAGATGTGCCCCTGCTTCCTATGAGAGGATTATGGTACTAAAAAATTATCATTGAGATTATTGTAGGTATTGAATTCTTCACCAGTGGATTACGAGCCTGTGATAGAGATCTGATATCTCTCCATGCAAATCTATGAGTGAATTTCTAGTTTTCCTGATGTAAGCGGTTTCTTCTGGTTGTATCTAATTCTTGAGAAATATTTGATGTATGAATAAGAATCTAGTTTTCCTGATGTAAGCGGTTTCTTCTGGTTGTATGCTAAATGGATTATATGACTATAATAATGAATCTATGATTTTCAATATGAATCTTTACGAATTAAATTCTGATTCTCAAACCTCTTCTTGCACCTAGTCTAGATTTCAACGAAATTGAGCTAGTTTCCAGAATCTGTATGATAAATGAATGCGTAGTGATCCAAATGAATTGATTTAAGTTTATTATTTTAATTAATATGTCATATGAATTATTCTAAGTCTCATGTCATAAATTTGTGAGCCTCTCAGATAGTTTTGGAAGTATTAAATTTGATCTAGCTATGCAATCCTAGAAGGCCATTTTTATTGAATCTTTGCGAGACTTCCTCAGAACCTTATCAAACTTGATGTAGTGAACCTTGAATTTTATTTGATTTTATTTATCCTCCTTCAGTCAGAATCCTTCACCGTTAGCTTTCAATCAATGTATAGTTGAAGTATTAGTTTGCATATGTTGGGGTGCCTAGGAGCATTGGAGTAGATTTCAGTCTGGATGAATTTGAAACATTAATGGTCCCAGTACTTTGTGCAAATGTATTATCATCTAGAATAGTCCTCCTCCTATCCAGAATACTTTAATTTTCCTACCTACATTCAAACTAGACAACTGAATCCATGGCTTTTCATTGAGTCTTCCAAGGGAACGAGTTAGTGTATCACTAGTCTTGGTTGGTACATTTCATCAAAACTACTATTCGGGTTGTAATGGGATAGGTGGAAGAAAATAATCCTTATTCTATTTATTATGCTAGCAAGAATATGACCCTTAATGAGTCAAACTATATGGTAACAGAAAAGGAATTTAATGGTGTTATGTATGCAATCAATAAGTTTACGCACTATATAACCAGTAACTCCATTTTTGCGCATATGGATCACTCATCCATTTTATATTTGGAAAATAAACCTATTACAAATGCTCGAGTTACTGGGTATCTATTATTACTACAAGAATTCAACATTAGTATTATTAATAAACCTAGGAAGGAAAATGTTGTTGTAGATGTCCTCTCTAGGATTACTATTGAAAGTTACACCTCACCTATGGAAGATAGTTTCTCGGATGAACATTTTTTTGCATTGTCAACTCACACACTATGGTATGCAGATATCACTAATTTTCTTGTTGTAGGAAAATTGCCACATCATCTCTCTTTGAGGGATCAACATAGGATTATTCAGGAAAGTTTCAAGTATTCATTGATAGGAAGAAATTTATTTTATATTGAAGTAGATCAAGAAATAAAATTATGTTGATGTAATTGTAACTTCGGAATGTATTTCCTATATGTATATTGTATTCCTATAGAGATGTTATTATTCCTATATACGGAAGTGTTTGTATTCCTATAGAGATGTTATTATTCCTCTATACGGAAGTGTCGTCATTTATATTATAAGTGTCGTAACTTATACTTGATGGGTTATTAGACCACCTTGGTGGGGTCAGCCCTGTATAAGTGATGTGGGTCAAAGGGTTATTAGACCACCCTATTGGGGGTCGGCCTTGTCAGCATTATGTTATGTGGTTAAGTTAAGGCCGACCTAGTAAAGGTTATTAGGCAAGTCAAGTCAAGTGTAAATAGAGTGCGGGAGGCACTCTATTTGATCATTCACTTTCTCACCCATACTCTCATTGGAGAGTGGCACACTTGTGGAGGAGGAGAAGCTGCTGCTAAGAGTATATCTCTTATGCTTGGGTTTTGTATCATGGCTCTTTCTATCTCTGAGGAAGTTGCGGGGTTTTTCACCTTCTTGGTTTTCCCCGGTGAAACTCTAAGTCTCTTGTGTGCTTGCATTATTGTGTCTATGATTGATATGCTGTACATGTTGTTCTCTCAGTTAAGATCCTAGATCAGATTGAAATAAATTCTGAAAAACTAACAAATTATGTGTTAGGGAAGATGAAATATATGGCATCCTTAAGGCCTATCATTATGAAAAGCAGACACATCATAAGGTTCTACACATGAGTTATTTCTAGCCGACTATATTCAAGGATGCAAATAAATATGTACAAGGGTGTGGTAGTTGCCAACGGATGTGACAACCTATTATATCTAATGAAATGTCATTACAAACCTAAATTGTAGTATAACCTTTTGAGAAGTGGGATCTAAATTTTGTGGGATGATTAATCCCTCATCTCACTTGAAAACCTACATTACAGTGTGTACATAATACATTAACAAATGGGTCTAGGCAAAGGATCTATCGAGGGCTACATAGCAGGTTGGTTCAGACTTTCTATTCAAAGAAATGTTTGCCTATTATGGGATACCAAGGGAGATAGTCACAAACAAAGGAGCACAGTTCACATGACACAAAATTGAGAAGCTGACTAAAAAATACAAAATTCAACATTGGGTCACCTTGCCTTACCATCTGCAAGCAAACATCCAAGTATAAAGCACCAATAAGGTACTCAAAAATATTCTCACAAAGACTATGGCAAGTCACTATTGTGATTGGGATGACCAGATCCCAGAATATCTATGGGCCTACATGGATACATAAAGAACACCATGGGTTTATCTCCATTCAATATTTTGTATGGTAAGTGCCCCATATTCCCTATCGAATTTGAGATCAATACACTCATAACTGCTTTGGAAGTTGGTTTGTATATGACTACAACATAGACGAAGCATCAAGTAGATCATCTCAATGAGTTAGATCAAATTCTCTTGGTTGTTCTACAACACACTACCAATGTACAAAAAAAAATGTACAAATTGGCAGGACCAACTCATCAAGAAGAATAAGTTTCAACCATGAGATTAGTTGCTACTATACGATTGTAGGATTAAAGACTTCAAGGGAAATATTTGCACTGGGAGGTTGGCCCCTTATGAAGTAGATACAATTTTCGATAATGAATCTATTAAACGTACAACCATAGATGATGCATGCATTCCTCTACTCTCCAATGGAAACCTCCTTTGGTTGTACCATTAACCACCCTTGAACGGCTCTTTTCTTAAGCATATTTCTTTTAGCATGGATTTATAAGTCATATATAGGGAGGGTAATTCCCCCATACCTACACCTACATAATTTTTCCGCGGTTTCTAAATAATAATAATAATAATAATAATAAATGTGACTATGAAAGTCCGTTTGGGACACAATTAGAAAAATGCACATTGAAAACCAACTAGCTGGTAATTGGCATTGGAAATATATATATATATATATATATATGAAAAAAATGAATGAATAATATGTTTCTAAATATTTTTTTCTTTTGAATTTACACCAATAATTTATAATAGTTGCAGGTTCTTTGAACTATTGCGACTCCCTCAGTAGCAACAACCTCTTTTCAGTGCAGATTGGTTGTTTTTTCGGATATAAAAAGTTTTCCAACTCCTTGAGTAGTAGCATGTTTGATATTGTCGTAACTCCTTGAGTAGCAACACATTTGAAATTGTTGCAACTACTTCAATAAAAACACGTTTGATATCACCGCTACACCACGCTAAAAATCCTCCAAATTTAGCGCGAAATTCAAGAAGCTTCCACCTTCGCTATTTCTAGACACCAAATATGATTGAAATTAAATATATTGATACCTCCAATGCTAACATCATCACATATATAATCTGTCCGTCAACAAATCTGCAGGTACTAGCCCCTGTTTGTACCACCATTGTGAACATTTGTGGTACGTCGAGTTAGGTACAATTCTTCCTTAATTTCCCCTTATTTTGTAAAATAATTATAGTGTATGGATTTCGCGATCACTTCTCCACATCACTTTGCCATGGTATTCCAACCATTCATTTGGGGGGAGTGTAAGTCTCATGACTTGTACCTTACATGACATGTGTATATGCCAATCCTTGGCACATTGTTACCTAATTAATTCCATGAACTCTTCCTAATACTTTCCAAATTTAAAATTTCATATCCAGTATTACTATTTTTGTTGTAATATACATGCACGAACACCTAATTTTCCATATTTCCATCGTTGTAATCCTTTGAACATCACAAAGTGTACGATATTGTGTAATTCATGCAATTTGGGGTTTTACAGTTCGACATGAACCTAAAACAATAGAACAAATTTGAAAGAATGCAGACGTATATCAAGAATTTCAAAATCAAGGTGGATGGTATATTTCAAAAGGTTATAGGGTTTCGATAAAGGTGTAGAAATGGAATTTGCACATAATATGGATGAAGAAGTTTCTACAATTTAAGGGATCTTCAGATTCCAGTCATAGAGGATGCCATAACTTAGATAAATCGGATTCCTTTTTAGGGAGAGCACTGGTTTGGACAAAAAAGTCCTCTTCCACAAGCAACACAAGAATTTTAGGAGGACAAGAAGTTATAAAATAGATGGAAAAAGGATATGCGCAAGAATCCTTACCTCTTCCGTGGAAATATGTAACTCGGCTCGTACAGAAGTGCATTACCTATGAGGGTCACTGTAATGTAATTTTCACATGCCATTTTAAGCTATTATTGCACTTGAGGCATTAGGTTTTGTTAAGTATGCCATATTTTCTTTTCAATACCCTTAAGCTCATCGTACGGTCTATAGGAGGATCTAAGCATCCTGAAGCAATAATAACGAATCATGGCTTCATCAAGGTGCTAGTCCTTGATGCTTTGATAAATACCCATAGGAAATGGATACAATTTAGAAGAATTAAAAAAATAATCCAACGAATAATTAGAGCAAGAAGAAGTGGACCAAGAAGAACTAGAACAAGAGGAATAATAGAAAGAAGAATGGAAAGATGAAGAGGAAGGACTAAAGAAAGAGAGTGAAGCAAAAATAGATGAAGGAATTGGCTAGGGCCAAAGGTCTAGACACTCTTTCGAATGATGTTAAATCCTTAACCAAAATACCTTCCCCGAAGTAAGAGGTAACTAGGAAAGTGAAATAACCCTATTTTATTTGGGAAGACATATTTAGACCAACTGAATATGCACCCACACATTAGAATTTACAATAGTATCGACATAAAAAAAGGAGAAGGAACAAAGGAGATTGGGGTACAAAATCCTGAATCTCATTCTCCCCTGCTTCTAGGAGCATAAGTATGTAAATGGAAGGCTCTCGAAATGTCTTATCATGAATGGATAGGTCCTCTACAAGAAAAGAAACAGATTATTTGGGTTATGAGGAAAAAAGGGATAGGGGAGATAATGATATACATAATAGAAAATGATCAGTGAAAGCAAGACCACAAGCATCTCAAGAGATTGCAAGATCAAGTCTAGAGGTTGAAAGAAGAAAAGCACAGGATGTACTCATCATCCTAGGACTTTTTGGGATCAAGGGGACCTTCCCATGCGTATGATCTATTCCTGCAAGAACAATTTATGGTGAATTCGGGAAGATGGGTGTCTATCCGGTGACAATCACATCATGAAATTCGTATTAAATAATTTTTCGGCCAAAAAATTAGACAGGTTTTCGTCCGAACTATTGCTCGGTCGAAAACCTATTAATACTGAAAAATGGAATGTTTTCAGGTTTCTCCAATTTCGGAATGCAAAACCAATATCTAGTACTACAAAGCGATTGTCTAAGTTGATACCATTAGTTTCTTCATTGAATCTACTTTCTGTAGGTATAGATTTTGTTGTGTTTAGGTGAGATTTGATACTTTTAATTATTTTTTTCGTTAACATGTGTCTATTTTTGTTTCATTACTTTCAAAATGCAGTGAAATGAAAATTCCATAACTTTAAAAATAAACAATAAAAAAATTTGGAAAAAATATGAGATTCTTTGTTGGAGTGTCGACTTCAAAATGGTACTCTTATATTTTTTTGTTTTAGTGGAAATGGAGAGAAATGTCCACTTAAAAAAAGTTGATATTCGACAAGTTTTCCACATTGATCCAATTTAGAAAAGTATAATAATTAGTATATTCACCCGTTGGATACGAAATTATAATAAGGATCTAATACACTCTGTATAGATTGTCGTAGCATATTTTGTTTTTAAAAAACACAAGTTTAACAATGAGTTCTTGTTGGCAGGCGGTGCGATGAGGAAATGTCGCAGTACTGCCGATGCTACGACACATCAGATGAGGGCGTGGAAGAGTAGGTTGTGTTAAAGTATACCACAGTTGGCGGGTTTTGGGTCACTTGGACCACATGTTATGTAATGTTGAGTGAATTGTACTGCGGTATGCGGGTTTTTGGCTCATTTGGACCAAGTCAGTTAGATATTGGGTCATTTGTCCATAGTGTCGGTTAGGAAGTCATTTGTAAGTGGACAAACATTGTAATGGCAGAGGCCTATAAATAGATGAGAGTTGTAAGTTTTAGAGGGACAATAGCAGGTGAGCGATAAGAAGGTGGATGTATATGGAGATCGATGTTTTGCTTTTGGTATGTGACTGTGACAGTAATACAATGATGATGTTTTGGTACGATCTTTGTGCAATGTTGCGATATATGAATGTTGTTATATTTTCTTGATGCAATGTCTGCTTACTATTGTTGGGATGATAAATGTTGCGATTAAGTAATATGTGATAACTCCATGTCGAATGTTTAAAGTTTTTTTTTAAGAGCTGCAATAGAGTTAGTCTGTGTAGCCACAACTCTCCTCCTCCCTCGGCGGAAACATGGTTCCGTCTGCTCTTCCTGGACGCCTCGGGTGAGACCTCATCGACTCTGCGGGTGTTGCTTGGCGGGCTCAAACCTGCCCGGGTCGGTGCCCAGGGAGACTATGGTATGTGTCGATAGTGAGGTGAACCCCTGTCGACCAAGGTCACGTTGGTCAACAAATGGTTCCGTTGCCGGGACCGTGTGCAGAGTGAAAGGAGGCCATGTTGTGGCACCTGACGAGGTCGGAGATACAGAGCTGGTTTGATCAGAAATTGTGGGAGTTTATTGAAGAAGAAAGCTGGAACACGTGACTTATAGTAGATCACTGGATAAGAAGGTATATTCACGACGGTCCGCACGAATGGTTTTTCTTTGAATTCCCGTTCATTCTCTACGAGTGGTTGTCAAAGCTGACCTTCCAGAAGAGGAACTTCCAGGGTGGTGAGCCAACGGCTTGGACCCCGGAGTATATTCAGGAGCTGTAGGAAGTCGATATTAAGGCATCGAGAGCTGTCAAAGTTTGGCTTGATAGCATCTTGGAGGGATATATCACTGAATTTGCGGTCGACACGAAGAAATCCTATAGTGAAGCTGAAAGATACTTCTTCCGAGGACCAAGGGGAAGGTTTCTGCTGTCACTCCAACTATCGATTAAGATGCTAATATGCGAAAATTGTATATTAAAGATGCACCTTGATCAGTAGACAGCCTGGTGGGCGGGGGCCATGGGTATCGCGACTGCTGGGGAATGGTACATGGAATGGTAAGGGGTAGATGGGTGCAGACCATGAGGAGACTGTGAGAGAAGCCGAGGAAGAAAGTGGTCTTACGAGAGGAGGAGCGAGGTTTCGACTGGAGAAGAGGTAGAGGACAGGAGAAGGTCCTGCTGCGACGAACCGCAAAACTATGAAGGAAGACCACACGGGAGAAAGCGACCTCAGAGTGCTGACAGGAACGACCAGGCTATGCCCAGGATAGAGGCAGGACCAAACCCCAGCACCAACGTACCCAGACCTCCGCTCACTGACTCACAAATAGAAAGAAATACCACTTCAACACCGCCAAGTTCATCAATTCCGCAGAAGTTAATTGGTAGTAGCACAACGACAGGAGGAAGGAAGCCCAGAATGGCAAGCGATGATGCTAAGTTACCGTTGTTTCATGGAAGTGTGACAGACAACCAAGAACAGTATTGGTTTTTGTGTGAAGTGGTATGGACCATGAAACAGATCATTGATGCTAAATGCTAAGAAAGGACAGTTAGCCACGACTCTGCAAGGTCATGCATTAGATTGGTTCATGAAGTTTATTCTAGTCCCTACGGGAGCCCCAGAGAAGTCGCTGGATGAGATTCTGGATGGGCTCATTGCCGAATTTAGAAGGCTTAAGTCAGAGGCTCAATATATTACTGAATTGAAGGAAATTAAGCAGTATCCCAATGAGATGGTATGGGATTTCGACCAGCGATTCAAGATGCTGATGGAAAAGGTTAGTTTCAATATGAGTGTCATCCAACATAAAGAATGGTTCATTGCGGCACTGCTACCCCACATTCAGTTGCCGCTGATGTAGCAAAACATATCGATTCCTAGTGAATCTCTAGAGATTGCAATATGATTGGGGGCATCACCGATTCGAGATAATGCAGCCAGGATGTCCCAGATAGAGACAGAACTCACTAACCTGACTATACAGTTGTAAGATTTGAAGAAGAACAAGGAACAATGTAATGAATTATGGTGTACGTGATGCCGAGGAGAAGGGCATACGAAGGACAATTGCTCGGATTTCTGTAATTATTTGGTGTCAGGTGCGCCAAACCCATTGAATGGCGGCAGTATGCTGTGGTGTCATGTTTGCCAGGTGTTTGGGCACAGTCACGATAATTTCCCGTATATGCAGAAAATGGTCACAACCCCGTGAAATCTTTATTGCACATTTTTCCAAGTCGGTGGGTCACGATGACAAGGATTGCCATGCATATGGGTGGGCTACGATGACAAGGATTGCCGTGCAACAACTACAACTGCAACCGCATGTAACTCAGGCACTACCACAACCGCAGATGCAGTTTGAACCACAGCAGTTCATGCCGCAATATACTTCGATGCAGATGACTCTACCATAGCCATAGTATGTACAACAGCCACAGTATGCACCACAGGGACAAGGGATACCACCAGCACTGATGCATTAACAATTTAACCAACCTCAGTACCAGTAGCAAGGCAGCTACCGAGGAGGATACAGGGGCGGATGCGGTGGCAGATTTGGTCATGGAGGAGGAGACCGAGGTGGTTGTGGACCTGTTGAATGTTACCACTGTGTAGTATGGGGGAATTATCAATGCGACTACCCACTACTACAGAATTAGTGTACATTCTATTTTGGTAATGATCACATGGTTGAGAATTGTCCATAGTTGATTGCACGATGGCAGGTTGGGAACACTCCGTAGCTATAGAATTAGGCCCATCCACAGCAACCAGTATAGAATCAGGTACAGCAACCAGTACAGAGCCATCACCCCCGACCACCGCCAAACGCCAATCAAAATATCAATCAATCAGGGAATCTGCAGCAGAACCAGACGCAAGGTACAAATATTGTGACCATTTCTGCAGAACCGCGACCACAAGATGCTTCGGTGGTTGTTGTCACTCATGGAGGAAAGATGACCGAGGAAGATAGTTCATGACCATTGATTCGGTTGGCTCATCAGAAGACGGTACCTTTCGACATTGACACAGATCGGGAGACACTCCTGGAGGCATGTCGCACTTTGGAGAAAGATTGCGGTAAGGCTGTTGTTTGCGATATGCCACCTGTCTTTGATATGACATCAGATGATGATCGGCCGCCACCACTAGGGACATTGAAAAAGTTTCTTGAAAGCTGTATGTTATTGTCCCGAGACCCGGCTGCCCTGGTTGAGATTGAGGGATGGTTGCAATGATTTCCGAAATGATAGCGGGAGTCTGCAGTAAACTCTTTACAGTGACGGAAGACTGGCAAGGAGATGAGAATGAATATTCAGATTGGTGAATATGATGTTGACTCTATTATTCTTGACCTTGGTTCGGATGTTAACATCTTAACCAAGCAGGCGTGGCAGAAAATGGGGAGTCCCCCATTGAGTTGGTCTCCTGTGCAGCTTCAGTTGGCTAACCATGTGAAAGTAACCCCCATTGGATGGGTTCCAAGGATAATGGTTGATATTGAGGGTATGAAGACTTATGCTGACTTCGATGTCATTGAAGTGGTTGAAGGAGGAAGCTCTTATTCGGCGCTCTTGGGGATTGGATGGGCTAATGATAGTGGAGCTGTAATCAACTTCAAGAAGCGTATGATGACTTTCGAGAATCGTGATTTTAGGGTCATAGCTCCATTGGATCCGGCTGAAGGACGTCGATATGTTGAGCCTGTAAAAGATGATGATCCCGTTGGATGGGACCATGCATTCAATATTTCTGAGGACTACATTCACCCTACTACCAACAGTGAGCTGGGATGGCGCAACAAGCGCTTTGCGTCTTCTGACTCCGATGATGCCTTCGAACTTTGGCAGAACCAGTTGCATGGAGTACTGCTCCGAAAATTTGGCTTAGTTACGCATTCTTTATGTCGTGTTACGATAGAAATGGTCACATTGCTTGTCTATGAGGGGTTTCCTGGCTTAACCAAATTTTTTACGGAATTTGAAGAACGGGTTTCAGAACCACAATGGTTGCTGGCATTGGAGGAAGCACTGAAGGCTGCTCCAGCATGCTAGTGGGTGACACACAAGAAATTCATTGATGGTTGGTCACAGTGTCGGAGGTTGATGATGGTTCGGTTTGGTGATACTGAGTTTTATCACACTGGAAAATATGATGGCCAGAATAATCCTGGTGATCATTTGATAGAATGCCAATGGTTATGGGCAGCACGACCAAGAGATGAGTGGGTCCATGCTTTTATCCATACATTGGATGAAATGCCACGCTCGTGGTATACTGCAGTCGAATTGCGCAAAGAAATTACAACATGGGGGGAGTTGACGGTCTGTTTCACTCATACGTTCACTTTTGCGGATGCCAACCCTGATGTCAATAACGCGTTACAGCTCATCTGCGACGTGGTACTTCAGGTTGTTCCGGCGGCCTACCCGGTTGACCCGCACACATACTGTCAGATGTAGTCTCTCATGGAATGCTGCAACATCAGTGGAGGGCCAGTGGATGATGATGATCCCTGGAACGTTAACATTCCCGAATCTGAAGGAAGTCGCGATGTGGTACTGCCTGTCATGCCAAGTACTCCATTCGGTCAACCATTGCAGCTTCGCAAGATGAATATCGGCACAGAGGCTACTCCCAAGTTTGCTAATGTTGGGGATTATTGCGATGATGAGATGATGAGTAAGGTTACTGAGTTACTTCATGAGTTTCAAGACGTGTTTCCCACGAAGTTTTCAGAAATGAAGGGCATCTTGGGTGATTTAGGAGAGATGAAGATTCCATTAAAACCAGAGGCTAATCCAGTCCAACAACGACCTTATCGGTTGAATCCAGGACATAAGGAAAAGGTCAAGGCGGAACTTGATCGCATGTTGGATGCTAGTGTCATTGAACCTGTGGAAGAGTCCGAATGGATCAGTCCTATGGTGGTGCACGACAAGAAAACAGGTGAAGTGCACATTTGCGTCGACTTGCGGAAGTTGAATGATGCCTTCTTACTTGAACCTTTTCCGACCCCCTTTACTGATGAAGTACTAGAAGGGGTGGGCGGTCAGGAGATGTACTCATTCACTGATGGATTCTCTGGCTACCATCAGATTCGAATTGCCAAGGAAGATCGCTATAAGACAACTTTCGTTACTGAATGGGGTTGCTTTCAGTACACGGTAATGTCGTTTGGTTTGAAGAATGCACCTCGGATATTCTCCTGGGTCATTGTGGCCGCATTCAAAGATTTTATTCAGAAATTTTTGCAGATATATATGGATGATTGGACAGTTTATGGGTTGATTCGTGATCATCTGGCCAAACTGCGGTTAATGCTTGAGCGATGCTGACAGCACCAGATATCGCTGAACTTGAAGAAATACATTTTGTGTGCATTGTTTGGGATATTGTTGGGTCATATCGTGTGTAAACAAGGATTGTTGTTTGATCCAGCCAAAATTGTGCTCATTTTGGGGTTGCAACCACCAACCACCGTTAAGCAGTTGCGAGCGACTTCGGGTCATATGGGATATTATCGCAAGTTTATTAGGGGTTATGCTGCGATTACTGCCCCTATGGAAAAGTTGTTGAAGAAGGACGCGACACTCCAATGGAGCCCGGAATGTCAGGATAGATTTGAAACACTCAAGGTGAAGATGGTGTCGGCACCGATCTTGGTCTTTTCGGACTGGAGTAAGGAATTCCATGTCCATGTTGATGCTTCCTCGATTGCATTGGGTGCTGTGTTGGATAAACCTGGAGAAGGCGACCTTGATCATCCTATTGCTTTTGCCACTTGGAAGCTGTCCTCTATAGAACGAAATTACACTACCACAGAGTGGGAAGGTCTAGCCATGGTTTACGCCCTGCAAAAATTCAGGCATTATTTATTGGGTGGACACTTTAAAATGTTCACTGATCATTCTGCATTGAAATACTTGGTCAATAAGCCTGTGTTGGGGGGGAAGATATGTAGTTGGCTACTTTGTTTCAGGAGTTTGATTTTGAAGTCATTGTGAATCCAGGCCGATTGAATGCCGGTCCTGATTATCTATCACGTATTGATACATGGGAGGAACTGACTAATATCGAATACGGGTTGCCGGACGCCCAACTCTTTACAGTTGTCGTTGCTGATGACTATTTTGATGACATCATCTAGTTTCTGACAACAGGCACTAAGCCAGATGATTTTACCACCAGTCAGAAGAAGCAATTGGTAGTCAAGGCTACAGACTTCCAGCTCATTGAAGGAGAGTTGTATAAATTGGGCGTTGATGAAATATTGCATAGATGTGTCTTGCTGCATGAGCAAGCACAGATATTGGCTGAGGCACATGGTGGAGTAGCAGGAGGACACTATGGCGGTCGGGCGACTTCCCGGAAGGTACTGCGGGCAGGGATTTTGTGGCCCACATTACATAATGATGCGACAGACTACGCGTGGTCTTGTGATGCTTGTTAGTGAACTGGAAAACCGTCCCACCGCGATGAGATGCCGCTGATGCCTCAAATAACATTACAACCATTTGACAAATGGGCCATGTATTTTGTAGGATCGATCAATCCACCATGGAAACGCATGGGTGCGCGATATATTGTCACGGCGACAGAATATTTGACCTGATGGGCCGAGGCGGCACCCATAGTTGATTGTTCTGCAGCAACGGCTACTTGATTTTTGTTTGATCATGTTATCACTCGCTTCGGCTGCCCCAAGATATTGCTGAGTGATCAAGGAAACCACTTTCTTAATCGCACCATCAGCGCATTGATGGAGGAGTTGCAGGTACAGCATAAGAAGAGTACACCGTATCACCCACAGGAAAAAGGAACGGTGGAGGCGTTTAACAAGGTATTGGAGCATGCACTGACAAAGGTGTGCAATGCGAACCGTGATGACTGGGATCTGAAAATCCTAGCAGTGTTGTGGGCCTATCACACCACATGCAAAAGGTTGACTTGTCAGACACCTTTTAAGCTGGTATATGGGAAGGAAGCGATTATGCCAATGGAGTACATTTTTTCAAGTCTTCGAATTGCGGTTGTTACAGGCATGGATGATGTTGCAGCATTAGATGAACGTCTAGCGCAATTGGTGCAGCTGGAAGAGGATTGATTTATCTCTAGCTTTCACCAAGGGGTGGAGATGGATCGCCAGAAGGCATGGCATGATCGCCACATCAAAAGTAAACAGTTTTAGCTAGGCGACTTGGTGCTACTGTACGACAACAAGTTTATGAAACATCTAGGAAAATTGCAGATGCATTGGCTTGGTCCATATCGCATCAATAGTATTACTTCAGGGGGAGCAGTTCAGTTGCAGTAGTTGGATGGGGCGATGCTCCCCAAGTTGGTAAATGGTCACAGGTTGAAGCCCTATCGGTCGGGCTTGGAACAGTGTGATTCCTGAGTCGCATCGGAAAAAAAAAAATGTGTGTTGCAGGTTGCTTGGTGGAAGATGGCGCACCAACAGAAGACGGAATGTACACGCAGGGAGGCTTGTGCAGCAAGCTTGGAGTAGTCGGAGAAACATGGCAGCGTTGCGACCAAGTCAAATCAGTAATAAATGCCAAAACATTTAGACAGCTAATTAACGGTGTTGTTCGAGTGATGGGCATTAATGGCGGATCCGGTCGATCGGTGGACAGGATCGACAGTGGATTTGTGTCATTAATGCAAGATTTGGTTGAGTTAATGAAGGACTTAGTAATGATTATTGGGGATTTACACTAACGGAAGACCGGCAAGGGGATGAGAATGAATATTCAGATTGGTGAATATGATGTTGACTTTGCTATTCTTGACCTTGGTTCAGATGTTAACATCTTAACCAAGTAGGCGTGGCAAAAAATGGGGAGTCCCCCATTAAGCTGGTCTCCTGTGCAGCTCCGGTTGGCTAACCATGCGAAAGTAACCCCCATTGGATGGGTTCCAAGGATAATGGTTGATATTGAGGGTATGAAGACTTATGCTAACTTTGATGTCATTGAAGTGGTTGAGGGAGGAAGCTCTTATCCAGCGCTCTTGGGATTGGATGGGCTAATGATAGTGGAGCTGTAATCAACTTCAAGAAGCATATGATGACTTTTGAGAATCATTATTTTAGGGTCATAGCTCCATTGGATCCGACTGAAGGATGCCGATATGTTGAGCCTATAAAAGATGATGATCCCACTGGATGGGACCATGCATTCAATATTTCTGAGGACTACATTCACCCTACTGCCAACGGTGAGCTGGGATGGCGCAGCGAGCGCTTTGCGTCTTCTGACTCTGATGATGCCTTCGAACTTTGGCAGAACCAGTTGCATGAAGTACTGCCCCAAAAATATGGCTTAGTTACGCAGTCTTTATGTCATGTTGCGACAGAAACGGTCACATTGCTTGTCTATGAGGGGTTTCCTGGCTTAACCAAATTTTTGATGGAATTTGAAGAACGGGTTTTAGAACCACAGCGGTTGTTGGCATTGGAGGAAGCAATAAAGGCTACTCCAGCATGCTGGTGGGTGACACACAAGAAATTCATTGATGGTTGGTCACAGTGTCGGAGGTTGATGATGGTTCGGTTTGGTGATACTGAGGTTTATCACACTGGAAAGTATGATGGACGGAATAATCCTGGTGATCATTTGATAGAATGCCAACGGTTATAGGCAGCGCGACCCAGAGATGAGTGGGTCCATGCTTTTATCCATACATTAGATGAAATGCCACGCTCGTGGTATACTGCAGCCGAATTGCGCAGAGAAATTACAACATGGGGGGAGTTGATGCTCTGTTTCACTCATACGTTCACTTTTGCGGATGCCAACCCTGATGTCAATAACGCGTTACAGCTCATTCGCGACGTGGTACTTCAGGCTGTTCCGGTGGCCTACTCGTTTGACCCGCACACATACTGTCAGATGTAGTCTCTCATGGAATGCTTCAACATCAGTGGAGGGCCAGTGGATGATGATGATCCCCAGAACATTAACATTCCCGAATCTGAAGGAAGTCGCAATGGGGTACTGCCTGTCATGCCAAGTACTCCATTCGGTCAACCATTGTAGCTTCGAAAGATGAATATCGGCACAGAGGCTACTCCCAAGATTGCTAATGTTGGGGATTATTGCGATGATGAGATGATGAGTAAGGTTACTGAGTTACTTCATGAGTTTCAAGACGTGTTTCCCACAAATTTTTCAGAAATGAAGGGCATCCTAGGTGATTTAGGAGAGATGAAGATTCCATTAAAACCAGAGGCTAAGCCAGTCCGACAGCGACCTTATCGGTTGAATCCGGGACATAAGGAAAAGGTGAAGGCAGAACTTAATTGCATGTTGGATGCTGGTGTCATTGAACCTGTGGAAGAGTCCGAATAAATCAGTCCTATGGTGGTGCACGACAAGAAAACAGGTGAAGTGCGCATTTGCGTCAACTTGCGGAAGTTGAATGATGCCTGCTTACATGACCCTTTTCCGACCCCCTTTACTGATGAAGTACTTGAAGGGGTGGGCGGTCAGGAGATGTACTCGTTCACTGATGGATTCTCTAGATACCATCAAATTCGAATTGCCAAGGAAGATCGCCATAAGACAACTTTCGTTACTGAATGGGGTTGCTTTCAGTACACGGTAATGTCGTTTGGTTTGAAGAATGCACCTGGGATATTCTCCCAGGTCATTGTGGCCGCATTCAAAGATTTTATTCAGAAATTTTTGCAGATATATATGGATGATTGGACAGTTTATGGGTTGATTCGTGATCATCTGGCCAATCTGCGGTTAATTCTTGAGCAATGCCAACTGCACCAAAGATCGCTGAACTTGAAGAAATGTATTTTTTGTGCATCGTTTGGGATATTGTTGGGTCATATCGTGTGTAAACAGGGATTGTTGGTTGATCCAGCCAAAATTGCGCTCATTTTGGGGTTGCAACCACCAACCACTGTTAAGCAGTTGCGAGCGACTTTGGGTCATATGGGATATTATCACAAGTTTATTAGGGGTTATGCTGCGATTACTGCCCCTATGGAAAAGTTGTTGAAGAAGGATGTGGCATTCTAGTGGAGCACGGAATGTCAGGATAGCTTCAAAACACTCAAGGTGAAGATGGTGTCGGCACCGATCTTGGTCTTTCCGGACTGGAGTAAGGAATTCCATGTCCATGTTGATGCTTCCTCGATTGCATTGGGTGTTGTGTTGGATCAACCTGGAGAAGGCGACCTTGATCATCCTATTGCTTTTGCAACTTGGAAGCTGTCCTCTGCAGAATGAAATTACACTACCACAGAGTGGGAAGGTCTGGCCATGGTTTATGCCCTGCAAACATTCAGGCATTATTTTTTGGGAGGACACTTTAAAATGTTCACTGATCATTCTGCATTGAAATACTTGGTCAATAAGCCTGTGTTGGGGGGGAAGATATGTTGTTGGCTACTTCTATTTCAGGAGTTTGATTTTGAAGTCATTGTGAATCCAGGCTGATTGAATGTCGGTCTTGATTATCTATCACGGATTGATACAAGGGAGGAACCGACTAATATCGAAGACGGGTTGCCGGACGCCCAACTATTTATAGTTGCCGTTGCTGATGACTATTTTGATGACATCATCTAGTTTCTGACAACAGGCACTGATCCAGATGAGTTTACCACTAGTCAAAATAAGCAATTGGTAGTCAAGGTTGCAGACTTCCAGCTCATTGCAGGAGAGTTGTATAAATTGGGCGTTGATGAAATATGTGCAGATGTGTCTTGCTGCATGAGCAAGCGCGGATATTGGCTGAGGCACATGGTGGAGTAGCGGGAGGACACTATGGCGGTCAGGCGACTTCCCAGAAGGTACTGCGGGCAGGGATTTTGTGGCCCACATTACATAATGATGTGACAGACTACGCGTGGTCTTGTGATGCTTGTTAGTGAACTGGAAAATCGTCCCGCCGCGATGAGATGTTGTTGATGCCTCAAATAACATTACAACCATTCGACAAATGGGCCGTGGATTTTGTAGGACCGATCAATCCACCAGGGAAACGCATGGGTGCGCGGTATATTGTCACGGCGACAGAATATTTGACCCGATGGGCCGAGGCGGCACCCGTAGTTGATTGTTCTACCGCAACGACTACTCGATTTTTGTTTGATCACATTATCACTCGCTTTGGCTGCCCCAAGATATTACTGAGTGATCAAGGAAACCACTTTCTTAATCGCACCATCAGCGCATTGATGGAGGAGTTGCAGGTACAACATAAGAAGAGTACACCCTATCACCCACACACGAAAGGAATGGTGGAGGCATTTAACAAGGTATTAGAGCATGCACTGACAAAGGTGTGCAATGCGAACCGCGATGACTGGGATCTGAAAATCCCAGCAGTGTTTTGGGCCTATCGCACCACATGCAAAAGGTTGACTGGTCAGACACCTTTTAAGTTGGTATATGGGAAGGAAGCATTTATGCCAATGGAGTACATTTTTTCGAGTCTTCGAATTGCGGCTGTTACGGGCATGGATGATGTTGCAACATTAGATGAACGTTTAGCGCAATTGGTGCAGCTGGAAGAGGATCGATTTATCACTATCTTTCACCAAGGGGTGGAGAAGGATCGCCAGAAGGCATGGCATGATCGCCACATCAAAAGTAAACAGTTTTAGCTAGGTGACTTCGTGCTATTGTACGACAGCAAGTTTATGAAACATCCAGGAAAATTGCAGATGCATTGGCTTGGTCCATATCGCATCAATAGTATTACTTCAGGGGGAGCGGTTCAGTTGCAGTAGTTGGATGGAGCGATGTTCCCCAAGTTGGTAAATGGTCACACGATGAAGCCCTATTGGTCGGGCTTGGAACAGTGCGATGGTTGAGTCGCATCGGAAAAAAAAAATGTGTGTTGCAGGTTGCTTGGTGGAAGATGGCGCACCAACAGAAGACGGAATGTACACACAGGGAGGCTTGTGCAGCAAGCTTGGAGTAGTTGGAGAAACATGGCAGCGTTGCGACCAGGTCAAATCAGTAATAAATGCCAAAAAGTTTAGACAATTAATTAACGGCGCTATTCAATTGATGGGTATTAATGGCGGATCCGGTCGATCAGTGGACAGGATCGACGGTGGATTTGTGTCATTAATACAAGATTTGGTTGAGTTAATGCAGGACTTAGTAATGATTATGGGGGATTTGGGTGGCTACTATAAATATGGCCTAGCATTGGTCGGATGACACCGAGGAATTAGTAAGAAGTGTTGTTGTAGAGTGATGTAGTGATTTGAGCCAGTTGCTGTTAAGTATCTAATAAGGAGTGGTGAGGTATGCCAGGTGAACTAGAGACAATGGACATTAGCAGTGAAGTGAAGTCTCCATTCGTTTCGATTGCTGTAGAATGAGAAGTTGTGTCCTCGTACACCGTTGATCTTAGAGCCGAGGTTTCCAACATGTCGGTGGGAGCATCAAGTGTTGCTAAGAAGCACCGAGGAAGTCATCCTTCTGAATTCCCACAGAGTAAGAGGTTGCTACGGTCTGTGACGGCTGGAGAAGCTCCGGAGCAGGTGGGGCCATCCAGTCACCCCATTCGTCCATCTTCCCAATGGATGGGACAGTTAGACAACAATATTCTTGGTTACATCCCTCCTGTTCGGCCGGATGCCACCCCGCGTAAGATAAAACCAAGACAGAAATACAGTGTGAAGATGCCCGCACTCCCGACTGGGATGAAGTTCTCTATGGATATTGGGCCGGCACTGATGCACCTACGATATGAGGACCATGACATGGTGGCCTACCCTGACATTGCATTAGCACCCTATGTGCCTGAGACACGCCATTCACCGGCTCCAGAGATACATGACTGGGCGCGAAGGTTGCGGCAGGTCGGCTTGTTAGGGCTAATTAACATGCCGCATTTTGGGTGCCTAGCAGAAGTTGGTGCCTGTGTAAAGAAACTCTTGTCATGCTTCCATGGGGGTTCGTTGTGGCTGGAAAAAGAGGTCCCGATCACTGTTGACTTGATTTCATTCATTATCGGCTTTCCTAAGAATGGTGTTGATCCGACGTAGTTTATTTAAGGGAAGGCAAACAAGAAGAAGCGGGTGCATCAGTTGGCACAGAAGTACGGCTTGGAATCGGATGGGCATGGATATCGCACCAGTAGCTGCAACGATCAGGCGGTACTCACAGGCATTAAGATCCTATCCTGTAAGGTGATTAGGGGAGGTCGCCCTAACCAATGTAATTCGGGAATAGTTGCTTGTGCAAATCAATGTGCGGAAGGAGTCTAGATGAACTGGTCCCTATATCTCTTGAATCAACTGATGGAGGACATCGCAGCGGTCCAATTGGGTAGAGGCACTTTTTCATATAGTTGGATGTTGCTGCTGATTGCTCTAGTTGCATGGAAAGAGCTTGACACTTACCAGGGCATGGACTGCCCGGCTGTAGCGGAATGACGAGGGGCGCATTATCAAAATCTATGGTATGTACGAGAGCCCGAGCGAATCCGGGAGTGCCAATTGCAGTTTTGGCTGTATTCAGAAATGCGTTGTGATGCAGCAACATAGGTCCCACGAATATTTGAAAATATTGTGGCATGGTTCAAACATGTCACGGCATTTGCATGACGGCCAAGTGTCATACATATACAAGCTCTCCTGGATATTGATCAACAATGGTTGCAGACCAAGTATAAGGTGACAGTGGAAGATTTGGAGGTTATTGTGAATGAGTGGCCGGTGGCCTAGTGGCAGCCCATGAGTTCAGTACATATTGACGTTGGAGGTCCACCGTTGGGTCCTGAGGATCAAGTATTAGCGTAGGATCAGTAGAGTCGGCATGATTCTAATCACGAGTCGACCAGAACACCAATGACAGATGATAGTGACCGCGCTCTTGAAGATAACTGGTCAAAATGGCACCACGAGCATGCGACGATCAGTGGGATGTCTTTAACAGTGGAGGTACAGTTGGGTCGGTTAATGACAGCCCTCAACCATGCTGCCACAGCGGCTTCCGACAAGATGTCCCTCAAGGCAGAGGAGGGTTTCTCTGCCATCGCTGCTCATATGGATTCTTTGTGTAACGTGGTTTTACAAAAGGAACCTGGTGATGTACCCATGTAGGAAACGGTCACAATCCGCACCACGCCCCGGGTCCAGAATATCAAAAATTGCATGCAAGCAAGGCAACTGCAACCACCACTATTGACGAGCTTACAAGCAGGGCTGCTACAACGCGAAAAGCAGTGGATGGCCTTGAAGCCGACATTAAGAAGGAGCGGGCCGAGAAGGTTCACACACTTGAAGCACTTAAAAAGGATAAGGATTTTCTTATCATAGAAAAGACCCATCTGTGGGACTATAGCGTGAAGTTAGAGATGACGATTTGTGATGCATGCCAGCATACGCCGGAGCCCATTCTCGAGACCGACGCGCTCCAATAGGTGCAGTGACTGGGAATTGCCATTGTTCAGTTGTGACAGGAGAACGACATGTTGAAGGTCCAACTGAAATCAGGTACACCTCAGGCCGAGGTGGATGAACGACGAAGGGCACTCGAGGAAGTTGCCACCCAGATGGAGGAGTTGGAAACACAGGAAACCAGGCTCATCGCCGACATAGTACAATTTTGGGGCTGCATCGTTGACGATGAGCAAGCTGAACAACTCACTAAATCCTGGCATAAAGCAGAGGGCCAAGTGGCCACATTAAAGGCTGCGATGAGAACCCTTCCACCAATGGAGCAAGTTGCTAAGTCGTAGGAGCTGAAGGACTTGCAACAACGGGTCGCCAAGGAAGATGAACGACAGAAGACACGTGCGGCCCAGTTGGAAGAATTCCAGGACACTGGTGGGAAATTGATGCTGCAGGCCAGTGAAACTCTACAAGCAGTACAGAAGTATCGACAGCAGGTCATGGACAAGCTTACTGATCACCCATCTGTAGACGATGTGATCAACAGTCAAGCAGCGGCTATGGATGCCCAGGAGTTGGTGCGGAACGCTGAACAGCCGTATGCAGACTTCAAAGTAAATACCACGACATGTACTATGTCCAGCAGTTGACATGGCTCTAGGGCAAGCCACAAGATTGTGTTGGGGGCCTGTTGGCAGGTGGTGCGATGAGGAAATGTTGTAGTACTGCAGACACTGCAACACATCGGATGAGGGCGTGGAAGGAGTAGTTTTTGTTAAAGTATACCGCAGTTGGCGGGTTTTGGGTCACTTGGACCACATTCTATGTAATGTTGAGTCAATTGTACCGCGATATGTGGGTTTTTGGGTCATTTTGACCGATTCAATTAGATATTGGGTCATTTGTCCATAGTGTTGGTTTGGAAGTTGTTTGTAAGTGGACAAACATTGTAATGGCAGAGGCCTATAAATAGATGAGAGTTGTAAGTGTTAGAAGGACAATAGCAGGTGAGCGATAAGAAGGTGGATGTATACGGAGATCTATGTTTTGCTTTTGGTATGTGACCGTGACAGTAATACAATGATGATGTTTTGGTATGATCTTTGTGCAATGTTGCAATATATGAATGTTGTTATATTTTCTTGATGCAATGTCTGCTTATTGTTGCTGGGATGATAAATGCTGTGATTAAGTAATATGTGATAACTCCATGTCGAATGTTTAAAGTTTTTGTTTAAGTGCTGCAATAGAGTTAGTCTGTGTAGCCACAAATCTCCTCCTCCCTCAACAGAAACATGGTTCCATCTGCTCTTCCTGGACGCCTCAGGTGAGACCTCATCCGCTCTACGGGTGTTGCTGGGCAGGCTCAAACCTGCCAGGGCCGGTGCCTAGGTAGACTGCGGTATGTGTCGATAGTGAGGCGAACCCTTGTCGACCGAGGTCGCGTTGGTCAACAATTCTCGTGACTCAAAAAACATGACTATTTATTAGTCCTTTCATTTTATAAGAACATATTGTCAATTTTTTCTCGAAATTGACATATCAAATCTCAATAAAAAATTCCAAAAAAATAATGAATAGAAAGCTAACAAAATTCTCTAAAAGTTTTATTTTCACTGGAAAGTGAAATTCTAAACACAAATATAACTTTTGTTCGCCCGAAGTTGAAAAACATGAAAAAATCAGATTTATTTTCTCATAAGACCCCCCAAAATAGACACCCATATTCATGGATTCACCCTTTATTTTATTTAAACTCTCGGCCATAGATAATGATAAAAATTATTAATTTTCTAATGCCAAGTCATTCTAGAAGGTCTTCTATGATAGTGATGTGATTACATTGAATTTTTTATGTGAATTATATTTTCATGTCTTCATTTTGTCTCATGAGAGGAAGTTCAATCTAGTACCCTACATAAGATATATTCAACTGTGGGCATTCATATGATACCTCCTTCATCAGATTCAATTGAAATTAGCTCAAGAGATTGTGGAGAAAAATCAGGCTACATGTGAGTTGATGATTAGGGTAGATCCTACTAGTGCATTTAACCTCATTAGAGCTAAAGCTCTAATTTTTAGATCTCTTGAGCTTTCAAGACTATTTGTGAACATTCATGCACAGGTGATGTCCCAATTTATCAATTGTTTCAACAATCATGTAGTTCAGGCCTTGCGGGGAAGCAAGCAGAGATGGGAAGCATCCACTTTGGAAATTAAAACAAAAGAGGCCTTTGGCCATCTAAACTTTAGAAGGGCCATGGGGAGGTGAAAAAAGTATATCCAATGCATTGAGTAGAGAGAGACCAGATGGACTGGTTTAAAATTCCCACAAAATTCCATTTCCCCTTGATTTGGTTTTCCATATAAAAACACAGATCCTTATATGATTTGGAAGGGATAAAAGAAAAATGAGGGGCAAAAATCATGGTTTATGCATGATTCAAGGCTTCTAGAGAAGAGATAGAGGATACTGATCATCTGAATAAAATTCATGAGACATATTCCTGGGAAAACCTAGAACTGCGATGAACTACAGTTGCATGTGGAGATGAAATGGATTTATTTGGGGAGAGATGTTGGGTCTAGGAAATGTACCTTTTCCTGTTACCCTTTTTCCTTATGTTGAAGGTATATAAGTCTCTATTTCCACCATTTTTATGCCATATCACTTATGGTCTTGTGATTTGCTTTGAAGTAAAATTGTATTTGTATGTTGTGTTATTTTAATGAATGATGAGGTTATTGAGGGGTTTAGTAATTGATTAAGCCTACTTATGAAATATTTGTGTAGAATATCTGTTGGAAGGTTTAAGAGATTGGTTGTTTTTACTCATTCACAATTACAATGTTGTTACTCCTAGATGAGTGGTGGTCATTACTCTAGTAGAAGTCCTTGTTGTCACTCATATCTAGTTTATGGCCGATACTTGTGAATATTGGAAAATGCATCTCCAATAGATATATATGGAAATATTGAGTTAATTCCTTGACGAGGGATGCAACTTAGCTATCACAATGATTCAAAACATTAATAAAAACATCTTATTTCGCAATCAGTTGTAACAACTTAACGAATGTATGAATTAAATGGTATCTCAATTATTTATAGGAATGTCTTGAGAATTAGAGATTCTCAAGATTGTTTCAATATTTCATTTTCTAAGGTTATCATTGACAAATGAATAAAAGGATGGTCTCTCCTAAAATAAGAAGGCTAGGAAAGAAAGCAATTTTTAACAAAGCAGCATTGTAACTTTCCTGAGATTGATGATAGGAGTATGTTGGTTTCTACATTATGCTGACGTGTAGATCTTGAGTTGTTCCAAAATCCCTGGTTAGAGGAGGAAGGCCTTTCTTCCCTGAGCAGGTGTTTTTCTCGTTGTATTTATTAAAATAGGTAGATTTACAAATAGTTAGTTCATTTATTAATTAATTTTTAGTTGTTAGTTACTAGTTGTTGTTACTGTATTATTTCTATTATTGCTCATTGTTGTTACTTTGTATTTTATTAGTACTTTATCATGATTTATTGAGTATAAGCATTTATTATTTTATAGCATATGTGTCTTTGATTCTGAAGTGTGTATTTCATTTATGCAAGTGTTCCTTTCTTTCTGCAAGTGTGCTTTTTAGAGTCGTGTGTATTTTCAATTCAACCATGTGATTTCATTTACAACAAGAGTGTTTCTATCAATTTCAATTGTGTGGGAATATACATAATCAATGCTAAAAAATAAATGGCTTCCTGCATAGACCTTTCATGATAGAATTGAAATAACAAGACACGCCTTAGGTATATAATTAATGTAAATGGGCAATTAATTGTTTTAGAAGACAATTATAGGCACCAATAGTTAGTGTCACATCCCCTTCCATCAATCCGACTTAAGGGAGTGAACATGAACTAAATTTAGGCTTCCAAATTTAGCTCCATTATCATTTTACAAATTCATACAAAAAAATACATGTGTAAATTCATAATACAAAGAAACAGTCGAAGTAAACTCCATCCACCGCACATAGCATGCATACACAAGCATAATAATCACATGCATCAATTATAAAAAAATAATGTAAGTATTCATTCCATTCAACACTTGAATAAATAATGAATTGAAAACAATGAAGCTTTCATTAAATACTTATCTTGAAATGAATCTGTCCCAAGAAACTAGCTATGCAAGTACAACATTCCACCCAACCATATGCTAGATGTGCTCATCAATATCTCAACACAGCTTCCACCACCGAGTTGGGCATGATTTCCACAAGGAAAAGGGAACAACAAAATCACACAACTATATACCACATCTTAGCCAATCCAGTCCACAACTGGGTTTATCAGACTGTCAAGAAAATAGAGGGAAGGGAACTTCTAAGCAATTGATCTCAATCCATAGAGCTACTAGAAGATCCACAAGATCAGATAGCTTGGCACCAACAATACCTAGACATATCCAACACAAGGAAGGTATCCCATTCACTGCTCCATATTCCCTCAGTCCACACCTTCCCTTCTAGTGCTCTTGAGGGCGTACATAGAAAAGTATCCAAATCCCTATCATCTTTGGTGAGCTTACACCATTCACTAGGTTTATCAAGCCAATTCCAAATCCTTGTCTACTCCTGATTGTTTACACACAACTTCAAGCCAAAACAAGGAGTATATATAACCCAATCCACAACAATGTCTCCCCACACACACATAGCAAGGCACAAATGTTGGGCATGATAAAACATTTTAGCTATGAGATCACATAACATGATTTCCATGAGCACTCAAAATCAGGGGCCCAACAAAAACGGATTTTGAAAGGAACAAAACCAATGAAAACTACATATCGAAATCCCAACATGTACACTAGCAAGCAAGTATCAAAATGGATCTCAAAGAAATGACTTCCCTTCTCCCCACCATTCTGCAATACCAAAAATGACTTTCCTGACTAGAAAATGAAGGAAAACACTTTATATCCATGGAGGAAAATGCCCAGTAAGAAAGAGGGATGTGAGGGAACAAAAACTCATGGATGAATGAATGGAATGGAAACAATTTAGTGAGTCTTTTCTTTCCTAGGAAGAAAAACATGATTTTTCCAAAATGGTGGCTTGCCCATACACGAAAATTGGATAGCAATACTTTCGATTTCCTAAAATAACAACTACTTCAACTCTTAGAAGAATTAGATGATTGGGTGCATAAGTCAACATGGGTAGTTAATGGTTCATGGGTTTTCTCATTGACGCTTAGATTGACATTATTGGCTTCATGTATTTCAATATTTCCATCCCTATCCTTTTAAAAATCATGCCCACATACTCTTTTTTCCTTGCATAGCTATTTCTGGGTTTTTTTTTATCAAAATATATATTTACATCATATTTATAATTTCCATCATTCCAGGATAGTAAACGATCCACATGCATGGATTTTTAATTGTCGATAAAAGAACGATAAATAAATGGCGGGGCCTTGGCCTTGAGCTCCTTGCCATGATTTTAGAATGATATTATATCATTTACATGTTCAATGCAATGGGTTCAACATCGAGGTATTACAGCTAGGATTTGCAAATGCCCTTTACTAACAACATAGGTTTTCCTATGGAAAGAGCTCAGATAGAACTTTTAATGTTGATAATCTAAGACCCTCTAGTTTATGGGTTATATGCCTTTATTTATTGTATTAATTAAATCTAAGTGAAATGTAAATGTAAGTGTAGGATGAAATTGTACATATAGATAAACTAATCTAATTTTCCTAGGTAGGATAACGAAAGAACTAAAAGATTTGAAAATGGAGAGATAATATAAGAAATGATATAGTAATGGATATAAACAAATCTTATAAATTACATAAACCTTCAAATAATTAATCAATAAATTGAGGTTGACCTATACAATTACAAAAATATTATGGCTTCATATCATTTTCTCATTATAAGAAACAATGCAAAGAAAAGGAAGAACCCAATTTTTGGTTTTGCTCAAATTTCAACTTGGTTTCAATTCTCAAATAGTTAATCATCAAATTAATGCCCAAAATTCATTTGCATTCTAATATTAAAGTAGTAAATTGAAATACATGAAATTTACTCAACTACTTGCAATGAAATAGAACAACCAAACACATAAATTTGAAACATGAATTTTGGTGCAAATTACCCCTGGAAAAACTAGTTCAAAAGAGATAATTTTTATTAACAAGATCATAGAAAATTTATGTGTTAGAGTAGTAAATAAAAAACATTAAATGCACTTAAAAATTCAAGGAAAATCATACCCAACTCCTTGAAATTCATGCCCAACTTATTGTATGGCTTGTATGGCCTAGTATAGATTGTCAACATCAATTAATTCCTCTATTTTTGTGCCCATAAATCGTGATGTATAGTACTTCTATTTTTGTGCCACCAATCAATTATACATCCCTAAAAAATAATGCACATTCTCTATTGTACAAAGATTGAAATTCAAGCCTCTTTCTCAATTGTACCAACCATAATTCTTTATATTTAATGGCTATAGAATTCTTGAGATTTGTGCCCTCTTTCTTTCTTGGGGTTAGCACCACTCTCTCTTCTCTTGTCCTCTCTTCTTCTCCTCTCTTGCTTTGTCTTCACTTTGTGTCTATCTCTATCCTAGAACTCCTTTGAGGTATTTATAAATGAGAAATTACTTTAACTCTTCATCTTCCAAGATGGAATGCCAAGATTAAATCTTGGGGTCTCAAGGTCAATGGTTGTGATATTTTTGCACTTTATCACAACTTAAGTCATTTTAACTCACTAAAAATAAAAAGTCACTTGAAATTTATAAAAATAAACTAGGAAAGTCACTTTTGGTCACTTTCGACAGGCTTAGACACCATGCCTATGTAGAAGAACATATGAGATATAAAAACTGAACACTCCCTCTTAGCGATGAAGTTGTTCTCCACCACCCCCATCTTATCTCTGAATTTGAAAATTTTCCCTTTCACTAGAGCCATCGTGAGGATGTCCACAACCTGTTGATTCGTAGAAATTTACTGAAGTTGCACTATCCCTCTCTAAACATAGTGTAGGATGAAGTGGTATAGGATATTAATATGTTTCGACTAGTCATGAAACACTTGATTCTGTCAGAGTTTAATGCAACTTTGATGGCCACAATGAATCATTATCAGAAGCAACTCCTAACCAAATAACCAAATAAGTAGCTTGCAAATCCATATAGACTTATTGAGAGGGCCACCTAAGCCTTCATGTCATGATGTATATATCAATGTAATGCACTTAATGTATGAACAGTTGGAGTAGGTGTAACCACTCCAACCATATCTAGCATTTCATAAATAGCTATTAATGAATGAACATGTATGGGATGGATTTCCTTTCCCAACTGTTTTCATTGATCGTTATGTGTTTCATAATGTAGTCTAATATGCTTGAATGTCATGTGTTTTTGGTGAACACAACCTTGACATTGTTTCCATTCCCTTGTGTTTGGGTGATAGCACTAGCAAAAGAGGAGTGTTATGAACCTGAAAGAAACCCTGAGATGTTCGTATGAAGAACCTGCATGTAAGGTTAAAAACTGTTGTGCATTGATAAAGAAAATATTTAGAAAAAGAAAGAAATGTTCATGAAAGATGCAACTCCAAGGCTAAAGAATCTCCGCATGCTAGGAAATATTGAACTATTGGACGAATAAATCCACTATTTCACGGGATATTATGGATGATAATGTGAGTAAGAGGGTACTTATCTTCCTTGTTCATGGTTGGATAATTCAAGGTAGAATTAGTTACAAGACCAACATTATTCCCGAACAGTCACAAAAGGAGCATCACAGTTTCGCTCATGGGTTATGTGCAAAGGTAAGAACAATCTATCGTTAAAGAAAGAGCCACCATGTTGTGCAAACCTTAAATATCCAATATGAAGGAAAATCTATGTACTTGACTGCATATTGGTCGATGAGATAATAGTGGTTTGGTCATTGAATCCATGAATAATTTTTTTAATGAAAGCAAAGGTTCTTTAACTACTAGACATGAAATACATTATTGTTCTTGCACAAGGAAATCTTGTTTTTATTAACCAACATGCCACATATGAAATAATTCGCTTAGAACAACTCCATAAAGAGGCTCTTTAGGTGTAGGAGGACAAAAAGTTATTGTCTTGGAATGTGAAGAAGAATTGATGCTTCCTCTTGGTGGGTTGCAATTACTTCAAAACTATAGTGCACAAATAGAGAATTGGGGTTGGCCCAACAAGATACTTTCTCAAAACAAGGCATTTGTGAGGAAGGCACATTATCTCCATAGGAGTAGCTATAAAACCATCCTAGTTGTGGTACCTTGCATTTTGGGTGTAGATTTTATAGCAGAGGACTTCAATTTCTCTTGGTGGGTTGCAATTACTTCAAAACTATAGTGAACAAATAGAGAATTGGGGTTGTCCCAACAAGATACTTTCTCAAAATGAGGCATTTGTGAGGAAGGCACATTAGCTCCATAGGAGTAGCTATAAGATCATCCTAGTTGCGGTACCTTGCGTTTTGGGTGTAGATTTTATAGCAGAGGACCTTTCTGAGTATATTGGATATTGGACAACTTGCTCAGACAGATGGGCCTTGAGATGCTCCTCCAACTATTCTTCTTATTTTGAGTTCAAATGTCGAGCTCCTACTTGTGGAAGTCAGTTCGCATAACCGCTTAAAGCTTCAAGCTTCACATCAAACAATTTTTTAATTTAACCAATGAGTAAGAAAAAAAATCATAATGTTGGTCGACCGTCTTAGAACTTGTTAAATTCTAATCTCCCACTTTCTTACATTTGGTTGGAAATTCAGTGCAGTAATAAGAAGATGATGGCTCAAATGTCAAAGTGGCTAGTTTACAAAGGGAGAAGATCAACATATTCCTTTAAGAGGTTTATATTTTTGTGACCCATAGATTGAAGAAATAAGACCATTGAAATATATAAAAATATGATTAGAAAACCTATGGATGTCTGCGATTGATCCAATGGTCGGCTTGGAAAATATATTATTTGTTTAAAGCTATAACTTTTGATGGACGAGTCATTTTTTTTTGACAAGAACATGTGGGAATTGTATTAGTGCCGGTATTTTAGCAACCGAAAGCTATTACATAGAAATTTTAGATACAATACACCTCTGTGGTAGTTCAGCGAGCTTACAGAGTTCGCCCAAAACATGGCAGGGCTCCACTCCTCCCATATGCCAGACATTATTTAGCTATAACAGAGGAAAGAGGCGTATTGTGCAGTAGGGTCTGTAATCATTTTTCCAGCTTGTCTTTCAGATTGGAGACTTGAGCTTCCAGTGCTGCGATTCTGTGCCCAAAATTACCATGAGTGTTCGCCACGTCCTTGAAGCCAGTGCGCGTCTCATCTTTTAAATCTTCCATATGATGGACGAGTCATTTTAGTGTAAATCGAGTAAAAGTATAAAAGTGTGGTTGATCTCCATTTTTGGTCGATGCCTAAATATGGTCGACTCCAAAACGTTGGATGAGTTGATACGTGGTCAAAGCAAAATGGTCGATATAAAAAATTTGGTTGATGTGTTTGGTGGAAACATTAAATATGGTCCCCAAAAAGGTATGGTCAATACCTCATTATGTGTCGATTCTTAAGTCTAATCGATTCTTCTTATTCATATGTAGTGTTGAATTTGTTATTCGTCGAGCATAAGGTTATTGGGTTGAGTATTTATTAATTTGAGTTGAGAAAAACTATCTATAACGATCGAAGTCCATCACTTGAGTCGACTGTGTCATTAATTTCAACGTCACTCTACTTTAAACTTTTGAAGTCAAGAGGGGATTAAATGCGAGTCTTTTTCAAGGTCGGTGATCTTCTCCACTTTTGTAATGAAGTCGGTCTCTAGATTATTCTTGTAAGTTGATTTGAGTCCAGAGCAGTGAATCATGACCAACAAAATATGCCTATGAGAAGGTAGCATAATAAAATTTGCAGGCACTTCTAGAAGAAGAAATCGAAGGAATTCAAGTAGAAGACATTAGACAAACACACAAAATGAGTATAATGAAGAGATGATGAAGTAAGAACACTTGAACAGATTGAGACCCCCAAGTGCAGAATTGTAGAAGTAGTTCTTGGGTTGTGATCTCGGAAACTAAAAGGTAGAGAGATGGTACAAAAAGTAGAAGAGACAAAATATTCATACCTATGTCCAAAGAAGCCAGACAGATTGGAGAGGGTGAGGATTTAAACCAAAATATCTCCTAGCGATGAGGATACTCAACTGCCTTTTTAAAGAGAGGGCTATACTTTGATGGACCACTACAAAATTGAAGAAAAAGATTGAAGAGTAACAAGTCATGGTAGAGCCTTGTACACATGTATATTCCTATCTAGCTTGTGGTTGTTGCGGCTAATTTACCTATGCAGACATGTATGCATGTCAGATACTTACTTGTGGTTTCCAATACCTATATGGAGTACTTCGAGAATAAGGCCATTGAGTTCTTTCCATTGAAACCAAAATATTAGAAGACATTCATTGATGATATGAATATTATTTGGCCTCATGGAAAAGAGAATTTGGACAAATTCCACACACATCTAAACAACCAATATAACCATATCAAGTTCAATATGGAAATTTAGGAGAACAATTTCCTATCATTCCTTGATGTACTTATGATGAAAAATATAGATGGACCTTGCACACCAAGTATATTGGAAGAGAACACACACAGATAAATACTTGCATGCTGACTGGCATCATCATCCATATCAGAATCTTGGCATATTAAACACACTAGCCATTAGAGTAGTCAGAATCATTGAATCAAAGCATCTCATTGATGAATTGAAACATTTCTCAAAGGTGATCCTTAGAAAGAGTTACAAGGGAAGGGATATTCATAATGTATTCAAAAGAGCATAAGGTCTCGTGATAAAAAAAACTAGGTTATAGAAAAAGGAAAAGAAAAAGAAAGCATAACAAAGGTGTTTTTACCCTACATTTAGGGGACAACTAACAAAATAAAAAAAGTACTAAGAGGAAAACGAATTAGGGTTGCGTTCGCCCCCCCAAACTCCTTAGGGAACATGCTAAATAAAGCTAAAGATTTGATTGACACTAGGATGATAAAAGGTGTGTATTCAATTCCTTTCTCTTGTGTACAAGTGTACATTGGTGAGAGTGGATGCTTGGTGAAAGTTAGATTGAAGGAGCATTACATGGACGTCATATATGATAGAACCAAGAAATCAGCTATGGTGTAACATTTTCAGAAATCAAACCATCATATAAGAATAGAAGACAAAAATAATTGTGATGGAAGAGAATTACAACAAAAGGAGCATGAGAGAAGTAGTAGAAATTGAAAAAATCCTTAGAATTGTAATCGAGATGACGCTTTAATCTTAAGTGATTCTTGGAAACCACTTATTCATGTCCTCAAATAGAAGAAATAAAAATAAAAAATGACCTAAAATCCATAAGCCTATCCCAAATTCCCAAGGTTCAAAAAATTATTGCTAAATCACCCGACATTAGCTTGGACAATGTTGATAAATATTAATATTTATAGTTCATTAATTCCCTCTTATTCCATTGAGATACTCCTCTTATGATGATGGACTCAACTACAAAGTTCAATACGTACGTCAAGTACACCAATTCTCACACATACTTCCATACTAATATCTCAGAAATGTATTCCACCTATGAAAAAATAAATGATAACATGTATGCATGGTTGATGCACACTATGGACTACTTTGGCAGGAGTAGAGACTCGGGATATCGTTGCACAGTCTTGTTCTCTTAAATATGAAAAATATTTTTGGGGTGGGGGAGATGTTGAGAGGGAAACCTAAGCCTTCATATGTCATCATGTATATAATATAGTATATCAATGTAATGTGCTTAATGTATGAACACTTTGAGTGGGTGTAACCACTCAAACCATATATACTATGTATACATAACTATTATCGAATGAACATGAATGGATTGGATGTCCTTCCAATCCTTATGATATGGAGCTTTGTTCTTATTTTTTATCATATAGGTGCGTTGCTTTCCAAATGGCATCTTGAAGAGTCTTTGGTATATCATATTGAATCTTGTCTCTATACGAATCTAGTAGGCCACTGAGGAACCTCTGAATCTTCACTTTCTTATCCTTTACAAAATCTGCATACTACAAGAGTTCTAGGAACCTTTTCTCATAAGCTTCCATGTTCATGCTAACCAACTTGAGTTCCAATAACTCCATCTTCTTTTCATAGTAGTGCTTCGACGGATATCTTTCTGGAAGTATTTATTGAACTTTCTCCAAGAGCTTCTATCTTTATCTATGTCTTTCAGTTTGAATAGTTGATCCCACCAAATGGATTCTTTACCTTGCAAGTGGTAGATGGATCGTTGCTTCCATGTTGGATGTGTATTGATGCAACTGGAAAAACTTACTAAGTCCCAAAAACCAAGCTTCATCATCTTCTCCTTTATTTGATTCTCCGTCAAATGTTTGGGGTTTGATTCTTCTTAATTCTCCTACCAATTCATTTTGTGCAAATATTCCTTTCTTATATCTTACTGGGGATCTTTTAGGGTTTATTTTTGAGCTACTTGATGAATACTTTTTCTTCTTCTCTACAGAGTGTTTGTGATGAGTTCTTCTTGAGTATGATCTAGATATTTCATAATCTCTTCTTGGTTCATGTCTTCTGGCTTCTTGGTGGATCATTGGAGCTAATATTTGGGTTCTTTGAATTTTTTTTAGGTCATAAATGATTTCTTCTTGAATGTGAATGATCCTTTCATTATCCTCTCTGTATTTTCTTACTAAATATTCTAAACTTAGGGAGTCACTGCTTCTCTTATGTCCATTTGATCTTACTTCTTTTCTTCCAACATACTTCTATTCAAGGCTATATGGCATATTCTACCCTTCTTCAAAAACCATATTTGAAATCTGGTATTGCAGTTTTCTATTCACTATGTTTCTGAGTCTTTATTCTTCACTAGTTCGATTGGAGGTTTTTAAAAAAATGTTTTTCAATAGTCACACTGCATGTTCATTCATCTACTGATAAAACTGAAGGCTGCAATGTGCTCATTGTCAATCACTGTGATCACAATAAAAATATTCCATTTTAGATATAATTCATAAAACCAACACTTCCATTTCATAAGGGAGGTCAAAATTCTTTCACAACACATTCAAAAAACATAGTTATAAAATGGTAGAAGGCCCAACATCCATTATTAGAGTTGAAACCTAAGCTCTCATACCACTCTATCATGTCACAAACCCCAAATCCAAGGTGAAGATCACCTGGAAACCCAAGGGAAGGTTGAATCAAGGTAAATTCATAGTGGGTTAAGGGTATCTAATCTTGGGCCATCATCCCAACAAGCCAATTAATTAAAACAATCAACCCTTTTAAAGACAAACAAACTTGTGATATAAATCCTTTTCCATATGCACATGATATGGAAGGTAAATGCAAGCATGAATGTAAATGGACATGAACAAGATTTTAATATGTAATCTAACATTAATTAATTAGATCTTCTACATCCATATAACCATTAACAAAATAATATTTACAAGCTAACTTTAATAGTATAAATAAAAGATCTATAGGTTTCCAGACTCACCCATATTGACAGAGCTAGAAAATAGATCTACTGACTGCCACCTATAGCCATATTAACATAAGTAAAACTATATATGAGGGATGCCATATATAGCTATATAGACGATAATGACATAAGATATGATGGTTTTCAACTACATCCTTACAAACCATAAGCAAAAAATGGATCCAAGAGCACATCTACATTAGAATGATGTAAATAAACACATAATAAAACATTCATCATCACTAACTACCAACCATAGCCATATCAACATTTACAAATTCATATATGAATGTTATAATATATATCCATATAAAATCATATCTCATGGATGTCATCTTGTTGGGCGCAACCCAAGTTAAGGCATTTTTGGACAAGTCAGTTTTAGAGCTACGAAGTTATAGCGCAGTGCAATGTCGGCAAAGTAAAAGTTACTGCACTACGAAGATCCAACACTGCAAAGTGCTAGCTCCGCGAAGATCCAGCATGGTATAATTTTGGAAGGAAAACGATATAAGTTCCGGTAAGATCAATCGGCGATCTATTTTTGGGAAGATGCTTCGAGATTCCCGGGAGGTGGGTAAGGAGTGGCGAAGAAGGAAAGCAATCGGTCACACGAGCACAGGCAACACTAAGCAGACTGGATGCCCGAAACCGTTAGAGAAGGAACAAAGGGATGAAAGCAACCTGTTGGCATGCACCCAATAGAGGGGATGAAAGCAATGTGACCACACATAGTCAGCAGATGTCAGAAGCCAGAGATAGCACAGAAGGATGGTGACAGCGATGAAGTCGCTATCATGGCCTAACAGATTTGGTTAGCGAGGTAGCCGCACCATTTTGGGTACCTTAGGGTTTGCTTTAGCCCACCATGAATGTAAAGATGTGACCTGCGGGAAAGATCTATAAAAAGTGCATTTTTGTAAGGGAAGGGTTGGTCATTATTGAGATATTTTTGTAGCTTGAGAAGCTAAGTTTTGTAAGAGCCGAAGAGAGGAATAGGTTCTGCAGCTGAGTGTGCAGAGACCTGTTGTAGAGAGAAGAGTCTGCAGCTGTGTGCACAAACTGGAACTGTTGAACCCTTCCCATTTATTATAAACAACAGTTCCTATGGGTGTAGCTCCCACTCTAGGGGTGAACCACGTTAGATCCTGTGTTGTGTGATAAGATTTATGTGAATATGTTCTTTGCTTATGATGTTGTATTTTCTTATGCACATTTATACTTTCATGTTCGCATTAATGTCTATATTTATGGAATGTGAATGACAAGATTAAAGTCTAAGTAATCTTGCTCTAAGTCAGATATACAAGCGGTAAATACTTGTGAATGTATGCATATTTCAATTCAAAGGACATCAGATGCAAAATAATCTAAGTAATGTGTAATGATAAAGGCTTAAGTTACATAGTTGCACAGATCTGACGAATGCCCTAAGTTTCTAAAAGTCCAACCTCGTAGTCCTAGGTATCCCAGCTACCTTGCATACTCGGATTCTCCGCAGTGCGCTGCTCGCTAGTTGGAGAGCCGAAAGAGAAGAATCTTCGCGTTGCAAGCTAGTCTGAAACGCGCATCACCCGGTTGTGGAAACTTGATTCCACAACCTCCCCATATCTTCGCCTCGGGTGAGACCTCATTCTGCTCGCATATTTTTTCTGAAAGGGCCAGTGAAAAGGGGTTTTGTTTGTTCGTTGAACCACGCAGAACCTAGGTCAATCTTGAAAAGATAAAGAACGAGAACTTGAGCCAAAAAATGGTTCCATTTCCGTGCTTGGACTAGTGATGTGTTCAGAATACTAGAATCCTAAGAGGACAAAAATACAGAACTGTGTGGACAATACAGAGAAGGAGTTTGCAAGAAAGGAGAACAAACATTCGCCTTTCTCTGACGAAGAATGGTTGCAGATATATCTATATTCCAATATTTACGAAATTTTCTTCGCATCCTTCAGCAACGATCTGTACGAGTGGTTATTGATACTAGAAGAACATAAAACTTGCTATCAGGGAGGAGAACCTACGGCATGGACTCCAGAACTGATTCAGACACTTAAAATGGTGGATAACCCAATATCAAGAGCAGTGGATTTTTGGCTAGACAATATACTAGAAGGCTACGTGATAAAATTTGTTGTGGACACGTTGAAGTGTTATAGCGTAGTCGAGGCCCATTTCTTCAAAGGATTAAGAGGTAAGTACCTGAACAATCTCAATCTATACATTAAAATATTGTTAGCAGAGAAAGGTATCTTAAGAATGCAGTAAGGTCCCTAGAAGTTCTAAGTCTATAATGTTTGG
Source organism: Larix kaempferi (assembly GCA_027924585.1). Taxonomy (NCBI): domain Eukaryota; kingdom Viridiplantae; phylum Streptophyta; class Pinopsida; order Pinales; family Pinaceae; genus Larix; species Larix kaempferi. The sequence continues at coordinate 957,422 of BSBM01000247.1, forward strand.
TAATCAAGACAGTGATACTGAGGAAAACATTCACACATTAAGAAGTGGTAAAAGATATAATTCTAGTATAGAAAAGAGGCCTAATGAACATGAACTTCGCATCTCTATAGAAACTGAGTTACAAGTTGAGACTGATAGTGGAACAGAACCTCGAGTAGCTTCCTACTAGCCCATCACTCCACAGAACCCTCCAGTTGAAGATACAAATACTGCTAACCCTCAGCACAATAGTAGTAGCAACTTCGCAGGAGCAAGTAATCAGAAAATTCCGAGTAGTATTATACCTACCACATCACAAAACAATGCACCTCCTAGAAGGAGAATGACAAACGATATCAAACTGTCGATATTCAAAGGAATGGGTCTAGAAGACCCTGAGCAACATTGGTTTCTTTATGAAGCCGTGTGGAATGTTAAGCAAGTCTAGGATGATGTTGTTAAGCAAGCACATCGTGTTACTACATTTAGGGACCAATCCTTGAATTGGTTTATGAAGCATTATGTTGGACAAAATAGGACTCTAATGGATATCAAGGCTTCCCTCTTAAGAGAATTCAAGAAACCTAAGTCTGAGTCACAATGTATCATGGAGCTCAAAGAGATTAAGCAGAAAATGACTGAGTTAGTATGGGAATTTGACCAGAAGTTTAAAGCATTGTTAGATCAAGTAAGCTTTGACATAGCACCACAACAGCACCAAGAGTGGTTCAGAGCCGCGTTGTTGCCACACAATAGACTACAATTGATTCAACAGAAAGTTGCTTCGCAGACAGAGGCCTTGGAAATTTCCATGAAGCTAGAAGCTTCACCAATAGGAGAGACTAGTGTAGGAATGGTACAGATACAAACCCAACTAGCAAACCTAACACTACAACTGCGAGACATTAAGAAAGGAAAATAAACTAGAGAAGAAGTCTGTTGTACAAAGTGTAAAGGAGAAGGACACCCGAAAGAACATCGTCCAGTATTTAAAGATTACATTGATAGTGGAGCACAAAACCCACTTAATCAACAGCAAGGACCATGGTCTGAAATTTTTCGATGTAGAGGACATCACCCAGAGTATTGTTACTTAATCCGTAAGTATGTGCGAACACCCAAGAACTTATACTGCACATTCTGTAAATCAGTTGGCCATGATAATTCCAATTGTAGAGCCTACGAACTAATGATGGAAAGAAAGCATGATGTTTACCGAGTTCAAGAAGAAACACAACATAACAATGATAATGCGCAGTATGATCAAGGCGCATACAAAGGACCTGGTGGATTCTGAGGAGGAGGAAGAAACACTGGCCAAGGAAGAGGAAGAGGTTAGATAATATGTTATAACTGCGCCCAACCGAGACATTTATCCAGAGACTACATGAATGCTTGTACTACCTGTAAATATTGTAAGTCTTTTGATCATGTCATTGAGGCATGCCCTATTTTGCAAGCAAACATGCAAGAGAGGAGAACAGAATCACCAAATTCGAACGTTCAGATGATCACAACAGAGAAAAGAATTATGGATCCAAACATTAATGCTGTGACGTGAAGTGGTGCTACAACAAGAAGAGATAAAGGACCAGAAGCCTCGAATTCTGAAGACCACTGAGCTAAACAGACACCTACTAAAGGGGTCTAGACAAAACAGATAAGTCTTCATAGAAGCAAGAGACACCTTCAAGGAATCAGAGCTTGTGACACCAAGAATTAAAATACAAAGTGAACCATCGCATACGAAGGATATGCCAACAACATATAATAAAACATGTACCGCCACAGAACCAGTGACTTCTGTTGGGCAATTCCTATGGAGCTGTATGAAGTTAGTGAAAAGCGAATATGCCTTAGTGGAATTTCAAAACTTACTAAACCACTAAGAACAATGCAGCTACACGATTCCTTTTCATAGCACAGTTCACCATATAAAAATTCATAAGAGAACAGGCCAAGAAATGAGGCTAAGTGCGCAGATTGAAGACTATGAAATGGACTAGATCATCCTTGACTTGGGATCAGAAGTGAATGTCTTGACCAAGCAGACATGGGAATAGATGGGGAAACCAAGGCTATCATGGTCACCTATCCAATTGAGACTAGCTAATCAGCAGAAAGTTAACCCCTTTGGAAGAGTCTCAAATGTTCTTGTTGACATTGATGGAGTGCGAAGTCGTGCAGACTTTGAGATTATTGAAATTGTAGATGATAGCCAACCTATCCTGCACTATTGGGGATAGATTGGGCCATGGATAACCTCGCAATCATCAATATGAAGAAGAAATAGATGAACTTCGAAGGACAGGATATTAGGGTCATTGCACCCTTGGACCCTTCACAAGGACCAAGATATACTGAACCAATACAAGAAGAATGCAGAGCACAAGACCTTGATCCTTGATCACATCTACAAGATGAATGCGAATCAAGATGACTACATCAATCCTACAGCTGATGGAACACTTAGTTGGCGCTGTGACAACTCTTGCATATCAGACTCCGATGCAGGATTGGAGAACTGGCAAAGTAGAATACACGAAGTATCTGCCAAGCGATGTGCATATATCACGAAATCACTACGTTGGGTTGCACCATAGGTAAGTCCAATTCCTACCTATGATGGCTTGAGTAGCATTCATGCATTTTTTCATGAATATACTATGTTTCCAGATGAATATAAGCTTTTAGCATTAGATTCAGCACTGCGCACTACACCTGCTAGATGGTGGGATGCACATAAGGACAACCTAAAAACATGGGAACAATGCAAGCACATGATGGAGAACATTTTTCTGGAATAAACTGAGCTTGTACAAGTCAAGTATGATGGACAAACTGATCCAAGGGCTCACATAGACAATTGCAAGAAAGCATGGACAAATAGACCGCAAACATAATGGGTTCATCTGTTTGTACACACACTAGAGCAGATTGCAAAGAAATGGTATACAGATGCAGAGTTTCGGAGAGGAACAACGGACTGGTCTATCATGAACACGAACTTCCAAAGAACTTTCAGCTTCGAAGATGACTGTCCAAGCATAAATGAAGCTCTGCAAATTATCAAAGAGAAGATATTCAAAGACATACAGATACCTGTTTATCAGCAACCAGAATGGTCAAAACAGCTAGAGCATGCCCTGGAATGTTACAACTTCACCTTAGATGAAGATGGAGAGGAAGAATTAGATGAGTATCCATGTGATATTAACATACTTGAATTAGAGGGAGTGCACGATGTAGAGGGACCTCCATTAGAAATTCCAGATCTGAACAGCCCTATCAAAACAAGAAAAGTTAACATTAGCACACATGAAGAACCAAAGTTCGCATCTAATGGGGATTACTAGGATGAAGAAACGGTCACGCAGATCCCAGACCTTCTGCGTGAGTTTGAGGATTTGTTTCCAACAAAGTTCTCCGAAATGAAAGGCATTTCGGGCGACTTGGGAGTCATGAAGATACCGCTCAATCCATATGCGAAGCCCATTAAGCAGAGGCCTTATCGACTGAATCCCGGATACAAGGAAGGGGTGAAGGAAGGGCTCGATAAGATGCTTGATGCAGGAATCATTGAGCCTATAGAAGAATTAGAATGGATAAGCCCTATGGTTATCCAGGATAAGAAAACAAAAGGGGAAATCAGAATCTACGTAGACCTCATGAAGCTCAATGATGCCTAGCTACACGACCCATTTCCCACTCCATTCAAAGATGAAGTACTAGACAATGTTGGAGGAAAGGAGGCCTACTCCTTCACTGATGGATTCTCTAGATACCATCACATCAGAATTGACTCAACAGACAGACATAAAACTACATTTTCTACTAAATGGGGATCATTCTAATACACAGTTATGCCATTTGGTTTGAAGAATGCACCTGCTATATTTTCAAGAGTTTTTGTTGCTGCATTCAAGGATTTTATCCATAAGTTCCTAGAAGTATACTTTGATGATTGGACTATATTTGGTTTACTAAATAGCCATTATGAAAACCTCATAATGATGTTAGCAAAGTGTAGACAACATCAAATCTCGTTGAACTTGAAGAAAAGTATTTTCTGTGTACCCTATGGTATCCTACTAGGTCACATTGTGTGTAAGCAAGGTCTGATGGTTGATCTTGCGAAGATCGCAGTCATTGTGAACCCACCAGAACCAAATTCAGTAAACAAACTTCGCACTACACTAGGACATATAGGATACTACAGAAAGTTCATCAAGGGTTATGCGCATATAACTACACCGATGGAGAAAATTTTGAAGAAAGAAGCGAAGTTCATATGGACCGAAGACTTCCAGAAAGAATTAGATACATTAAAAGAGAAAATGGTCACTACGCCAATTCTCATTTTTCTAGATTGGAATAAACCATTTCATGTACATTTCGATGCTTCATCTATAGCGTTGGGCATTGTGTTCTCTCAACCAGGTGAAGGAGGCATTGATCACCCTATTTCATTTTCAAGCAGAAAGCTATCTTCAGCAAAAAGGAATTACACCACCACAGAAAGAGAAGGTTTAGCTATGTTATACACACTACAAAAGTTCAGACACTATTTGCTAGGTGCGCACTTCTGCATGTACATTGACCATTCAGCTCTGAAGCACTTGGTCAATAAGCCAGTGTTAGGGGGAATAATATGCAGATGGTTTCTACTCTTTTAGGCGTATGACTTTGAAATTATTGTTAAGCCAGGAAGACTAAACCTAGGACCTGACCATATTTCAAGAATCGAGTCAGGCGAAGAACCTACAAATCTTGAATACAATCTACCTGACGCGCAGTTATTTTCCATACAGATCGCAGATGATTATTACAAAGGCATTGTAGAATTATTGACTACAGGGTTGGAACCTACAAAGTTTACTACACAGCAAAAGAAATAGTTAGTAGTAAAAGCAACAGACTTCACCATCATCGTAGGACATCTATACAAGTTAGGACTGGATGAAGTGTTGTGCAGATGTGTGCTAGAATATAAAAAGCCATTTATATTGATTGAGGCACATTTAGGTGTTTCTGGAGGTCACTATGCAGGAAGAGCTACTACGCAGAAAATATTAAGAGCAAGACTATGGTGGCCTACACTCCAAAAGACTCAAAAGAACATTGCCGAAGTTGCGATGTGTGCCAAAGAACTGGAAAGCCATCGTGCGGAGATGAAATGCCATTAAGCCCGCAACTTAATTTACAAGCCTTTGATAAATGGGCTATTGATTTTGTGGGACCTATTAACCAACCAGGGAAGCGAATTGGTGCGAGATATATTATCACTGCTACAAACTACTTGACCAGATAAGTAGAAGCTAAACCAGTAAAGGACTGTAGCGTAGTTACTGCTGCGTAGTTCATCTTTGAGAATATCCTTACCAGATTTGGATTCCCAACAATCCTAATGGTTGGTCAAGGAACTCACTTCCTGAATAGAACCATTGAAGCACTAACTGAGGAATTTCAGATATATCATCAGAAGAGTACACCATACCATCCACAAGCTAATGGAACTGTCGAAGAATTTAACAAAGTGCTGGAAAATGTGATGACCAAAGTATGTAACACAAACAAAGATGATTGGGATCTACACATACCAGATGTATTATGGGCATATAGGACAACTTGTAAGAAACTGGCAGGCCATACACCTTTCAGGTTGGCCTATGGACAGGAAGCTATGATGCCAGTATAGTATATAGTACCAAGCTTAATAATTGTTGCATTCACAGGCATGGTAGATGAAGAGACATTACAAGAAAGATTACTACACTTGGTTGGCTTGGAGGAAGATCGCTTCATTGCAGGATTTCACCAACAAGTGCAGAAGAACAGAGAAAAGCATGGCATGATAGACACATCAAGCACAAATTCTTCCAGGTAGGAGATCTTGTACTCCTTTATGACAGTAATATCATTAAGTTTCCAGGAAATTTAAGATGCATTTTCTAGGGCCATATGTGGTTAAGCATGTCACTAGTGGTGGTGTAGTTCAGTTAGCCACATTAGCAGGAGACATATTACCAAGTTTCATCAATCGCAATAGACTAAAACCCTATAGGGATAGTCTTGAGTCGCCCCACGTAAGTTGATTGATACCAAGAGAAAATTATAATTGTCAAGTACAGTTGAAATTGGGCACTATAAGTTGAACAGAGACTATACACAGTTTTGGTTCTATATGCAAAGCCCCATGAAAAGGACGCATCTACCAAGGAGTACTAATAGAGAAGTAAAGTTTCGCAGAAAAAAAAAAAGTAGAAGCGCGCAGATGCGAATCTCAAAATGCAGCTACGTAGATCAAATGAAATAGGACAGATGCAAATTTAAGTAAGAAGAAATATAACAATGCGCATTTAACCACGTCGGGAGTGGTGACAACCCATCCGCGCATTTCAATGCAACACACCAATATAGCCATTAGAGCTTAAAAGTGACCGTTATACAGTGTTTTGGAAACTACTCATTTCAACATTTAAGGAGGAATCGCCCATTGAAGGCATAGTTAAGAAAGGAAAGTACACGGATTCTGCTGAGATTTGGCAGAACGGTCATAGATTTTAATGCTAATCTAACTGTTAAGGGATGCGGGTAAGGCCTCTAGTGCCTAAAAATACCACAGTTTGCACAGTGATTTGGTTACCATGATTTTCCAGCTTGAGTATTAGAAAGAATTCATTAACCTTCTTGAGTTTCAAATTCACGTTGTAAGTGAATGTCTGAAGAGTCCACTCTAAATGAAGTGTTGCCCAAATTCAAACAAACTGGGATTGCAGGGTTGATGAGAACCCCTGTCGAGAAGGCCGTTCCAGAAAAAGGCCAGGGTTCACTTCGTTCAACACAACAACCTGCAGCAATGCAACAAAAGGGTAAGGAACCTGCAGCTGAGATAGAAAAACCGAAAGTGATGGGCTCCAAGAAACTAGAAGCTCCACCAGCAGGCAAAGAGCTTCCCATATGCTTAACACCAGAGTATATCTCTCCATGAGCATCGGATGCACCAGCCATTAAACTTGCCAGAAACGCCCGATATGAGATACCGCTTCCCCCAATGTCGAGTCATGTCAAACCAAAAGAAAATTTGTTAGGAAAGATCCTAGATTGCAAGTTTGAAGATCGTGATTTACTGCAACAACTCAAGGATCCTAACGATCCAAAATACCCTCAGTTTCAACCAGATAGGTACATGTGACGAAAAATGGACATAAATAACAACCCACTGCTGGTAACACAGAGTTGGATTTCCGAAATCGTGGAATCAAGACTTCTGAACCTTTTACGGATTCCACACTTCAACAGGAGTCCCGAACTCAATGCGGTTGTGCGTACATTGATGTCATGCACACAGCAAGGCTACCTCTGGCTAGACAGCAATGTTGATCTCAACATAGACTTGATCCATAGGATCACAGGACTAAGTAAGTGAGGTGAAGACCCTCATAAGTTCTTTGTGGGAAAAACGAGGGACAAAGAGGTCGATGCATAGATGAAGGAGGAATTCAACATCATAAAAGGAAAACAAGGTTTCATCATAGACAGGCTACAAGATGATGCCACGTGATTTGTGGTGCAACTGCTTGGAGGAAAAGTCTTATGGAAATCCAGACCAGTAGAAATGCCAGCTGGAGTAGTTCACCTCGCTGCGAAGACAGTCCAGGGAATAAAATTTAACTGGTCTAAGTATTTGTTGAATGAGTTCTTGGAAGATGTCTGAGAAACTCAAGTCAATGGCACTGCCTTTCACTTCAGTTGGCTAATGGTGCTAATCGCTTTTGTAGGATGGAAGGAACCGAAAGCATTAGTTTGGTCTTGCTTCTCTCATCCAAGATTGCAGAGAACCCAGATACACAAATATCTGGGCAAATCTGAATCCAGGCCGACAACATGCCTCAAACGAAGTACTTTTCACATATTACGAACAATTGTGCGATGTTATTTTTCACACACCACGCATCTCAAAGGAGGTAACAACAAAATATATCCGCACTATGAATTTTAAAGCTGATATGCATTTTATTTATATCTCACCAATGGTACAAAAGAAGAATCTATAATGGTTCCAAGGACACTATAAACTTGATGAAGTTGGTATTGACCTGATCATGGAGGAGTGGTTAGATGAATGGAAGGTCAAAGGGCCGATGGTCATCGAAACAGATTCAGAAGAAAGTACTCCGACCATGACAAAGATCAGGGAAGAATCCGGCAATGAGCAAGAAAAAGAAGCTGACAAAACTCAGGCTACACCAGGAGAAAAAAGGAAGGAGATAGAAAGCTCAGTACAGGAAAAAGGGCCGAAAAAAAAGCAAAAAGCCACAAAGCTCCCATCGGAAGCATAGTTGCACGATGATGATTATGAGATCATTGCGACTAGGGTCAGTGCACATCTGGAAGACATGCTCTCCCTAAAATACAATAAAAATGAGGAGATTCAATCTAATCTACAAGAAAATCTCACCACCTTTCAGGGCAGAGTGGTGAAGATCGAACAAGTCTAGCGAGACTTGGTTCGAGAATCTGATTCAGACGGAAGATTTGGTGGCACACCACAACAAAAGCAAAAACCCTTAGCTCTAACCATGGCACCGCGACTGCGCCTCATCTGCATGGACGTGCTAAGCGTAATTTTTCCAAGTGATGAATGAACTGAAGGTGCGAAGAGCCTATCACATGTGGATATTGATGTCTTGATGTTACCACTGGAGGGTCTATATAATCTGCACTTGCAGGTTGTGGAGGAAATCCATGACAGAGAGATGGTGACTTCAAGCCAACACATGAATTTAGAAGCAAACTATAAAAAGTTGCAAGAAGAAAGTGCACAAAAGGCTAAGGAACTTGAAAGTGCACACGAGCAGTGCCGAAGAATAGAGGAGACCATTGCTTTGGTCTGGGCAAAGATACTGGAGTGTTATGAGTAGCCAGTACTTGAAGATACCGTCATTAAGATCGACTATCTGGTAAGCGATCTTAAGGCTGAAATGAATGAAATGGAGATAGAATACAAAGAAAATATTGCCAACATGGAAGCACAGAACCTCCCTAAGACACTGCCAGATCAAATAGAAATTAGAGTAGTAGAAGTGAAGGTTGCCACAAAAAATATATCCAGTGAAATAGCTAAGTGTTAGAACTTACGGGATGAAACAACCAGAGTATGGAATACACTACAAGAGGACCCTAAGCTACTATAGGTCCAAAACATTTTACAACAAACACAAGCAGAGTTAGATTCTCTAAATACGAAGATGAAGACCCTACCAGCGAGAGAGAGACTAAGACGATTTGTGGAATTCAAGGAACTAAAGAGGGAAATCCAAGTTTTGATAGAAACAGAGGCTAGCACCGCGGCAAAGTAACAGCCCCTACAGGAAGAATATCTTTCCATCTCACAATAGATTGAAGAGAAACTACAGCAACTCTGTGCATCAGAGACAACAGTACAAGAACAGGCTAAGGAAGACCTGTCACCAGATGTGTTGGAAACTATCAAGGCAGTTGAGAAGGAAGCTAAGGAAACAGTTGCGAAGCTAAGCACAACTTATCAAGAATTTTATGTGAAGATAGCTTAGAAGGAGAAGCGTAGCCCAATGAACCTACTGAAAGTGGCTCAGGGATGAGCCACATGTAAGTGTTAGGGGCCTGTTAGGCGTGACCCAAGTTAAGGCATTTTTGGACAAGTTAGTCTTTGAGATGTGAAGTTATAGTGCAACGCACCATCAACAAAGTAAAAGTTACAGTGCTACGAAGTTCCAGCTCTGCGAAGATCTAGCATGGTAGAAGTTTGGAAGGAAAACGATATAAGTTCCAGTAAGATCGATAGATGATCGATTTTGGGGAAGATGTTCTGATATTCCCAGGAGGTGGGTAAAGAGTGGCGAAGAAGGAAAGTGACTGGTCACACGAGCACAGGAAACACTAAGCGGAGCGGATGCACGAAACCGTTAGAGAAGGAACATTGGGATGAAAGCGACCCATCGGCATATGCCCAGTAGAGGGGCTAAAAGATACGTGACCATGCGTAGTCAGAAGAAATCAGAAGCCAGAGACAATGCAGAAGGATGGCCATGGCAATGAAGTCTCTAGCATGGCCTAACATATTTGGTTAGTGGGGTAACCGCACCATTTTGGGTACCTTAGGGTTTGCTTTAGCCCACCATGAATGTAAATACGTGACCTGCGGGCACGATCTATAAAAAGGGAGTTTTTGTAAGGGAAGGGTTGGTCATTATTGAGAGATTTTTTTAGCTTGAGAAGCTAAGTATTGCAAGAGCTGCAGAGAGGAACAGGTTCTACAGCTGAGTGCGCAGAGACCTATTGTAGAGAGAGGATTCTGAAGCTGTGTGCGCAGACTGGAACTATTGAACCCTTCCCATTTATTATAAACAATATATCCTATGGACGTAGCTCCCATCTTGGGGGTAAACCACATTAAATCTTGTGTTGTGTGATAATATTTATGTGAATATGTTATTTGCTTATGATGTTGTATTTGCTTATGCACATTTATCCTTTCATGTTCATATTACTGTCTATATTTCTGGAATGTGAATGACAAGATTAAATTCTAAGTAATCTTTCTCTAAGCTAGATATACAAGCGGTAAATACTTGTGAATGTATGCATATTTCAATTCAAAAGACATCAGATGCAGAATAATCGAAGTAATGTGTAGGGATAAAGGCTTAAGTTACATAGTTGCACAGATCTGATGAATGCTCAAGTGTCTAAGTGTCCATCCACGCAGTCCTAGGTAGGGAAACTGATGGGTCCAATTTTCAGGTATTTGATAACCCTTTTTCCACAGTCCAGCTCAAGCAATGGCAAAGAAACACACTCAATTGTGGGAAAACTGTTTTACTTTAATTATTTAATGAAATTGTTTTTATGATTATTCTTATATGTCAGAATGTGTATCAAATAAACTGATTATATGGAAACCAAGCGTGATTGAGTAGGTTCAGGGTCATTAAAGGATGGACGTGTAGAAGACTAAAGGATCACCAAGCTCGACGCTCTGTTTCCTGATTTATAGAGGACGCACTCCCACTTTCAAGAAGAGTCAGAATTTTGACAATCAATTAGGATCGACATTAAAATCATATAAATATGGACCTCTTGGGTAGCGAGAGGCCCCTGCTGTTATTTTTGAGAAAAACATTGTTTTAATGTTTCTGCCCTATCGATATTGCGAAGTACAGACCTTTGTTTTGACATGGATTTTACATTTTAATAAGAGATTGATGATTAATTCCAACCAGCGTTTCTAAGCTTTATTCTCTCCTGCGTATGGGTTGGGGAGGGCCCCTCCAACACGTAGGTCAGGAGATTTCTATTTCAAGTATTTATTTCAATTATGTGTTTTACATTGATGAACAGTTCTATTACATATGGAAGCGCTTGAATGATTTATTATTTCTGTAGTAGTTTATAATACATTCTGTAGTACAGCAGAATAGTTTCAGTAGTCCTATAGGTTTTTTCTTTCAAGTGCATATTTGAATCAACGATTGCATGTGTATCAGCTTTGCTTTCAATATCATGGTTTATATCTTAGGTTTTTGACTGTTTCTCATCGTGATCAATTTCTTTAGTAGTAGATGGATAGTTTGAAACGATTGCACTTCAATATTAGTTTTGGGATTTAAAATGGTTTAGATCATAATTCTAGTTTTAGATATAAAGTAACTACGGACTTTGTTTTCCCAAATCTTAGAATAGATCTGTTATGACATTTTCATACTCTATATTTACCATTCCGAAATGAGTAATTTCGTAAGATCATCTCCTTCACTTTCATCATTTCAATTATTTAAAACAGATTTACTGCTTTATTTCTTAGAACAGATTTACTGCTTTTGGTATCTTTATTTCTTAGAACAGATTTACTACTTTTGGTACTTTAATTCGTTTAATTAGATTTATTGCTTTCCAGTATTTAATTCTGTAGCATAACCAGTTTACATCTTTAGTAGACAACCTTTAGAACATCGATACCAACATCCAACTGTGACAGAGATTATCCTATAAGAGCATAGATAGTGCATGCACCTCTAAAGTTTGTATGTTCCCCGGGTTGACATTTAAAGTAGGCTCTTGGTATAGCTGCCCTCATTAGGCATCCATATTAGGAGCTCACCACTTTTTGGCACCGTTGTCGAGGAAGTGCTAAATATTTTAGGAGACATCACCTAAAAACCAGAAAAAGAAAACAAAAATTACATAAAACAAAAACATAAATATCTGTACCAATGAATGCCTCGTCGGTAAAGGGATAGATTTGGCTGCTTTCTGCCCAAGAATCCCATGAGCAACAACAATAATAACAGTTCTGACCATTTTCAGTTTGACTTGGTACACTTTGAAGACGAAACTGACCACACATACGACCCAAACAATTAAAACTTCACTACCAGTTCCATCTCAAACATCTCAATGGAAAACGAAGAGGAGGAACCTAGGGAGATTTTCACTTTTCCCATTAGCATACCTCTCGGAGATGCCAAAATGAAGAACATAAATCCAAATAATCTGCCAAACTTTCATGGTTTTACTTCAGAAGCTCCTGACACATTCCTGTTTGAATTTGAGGTAGTTTGCAGATCCTTTGATTACACTACTAATGCACAAAAGCTAAGGCTTTTTCCTTCCACACTAAAAGACCTATCACTTCAGTGGTTCATGAGCCTTGAAGGAAATAGTATCTTTAGCTGGGATCAAATGAAACAGTCATTCTTAGAAAAATATAGGGACTACTGCAATGCCAAAGATACTAGGGATGAAATCTTTAGGATGCAACAAGGAGATAGAGAGTCATTAGAATATTATGCCCAAAGATTTCAACTCAGCTACAAACGATCCATCCATTGCACATTGGATCCTGAATCACTAAAACTTTTCCTTCTCAGAGGTGTAAAAGAGGAGAATTTTGAAGTCTTAAATCTCCTTGGAGATGGAGATATATTCCAAAAATCTTTTGACCAGATCCTGCAAATCTTCAAAAACTACTCAAGATCTAGGAAAACTAAGAATGGGACAAGGGATACACATACAACCACTGGTGGATCATCATCCTCAACACCAACACTTACAAAATATGATTTACGAAACCTGCTGGATGGCATGAAAATCGACATACTGCGATCCCTAGCCATGCAACTTGATGCTCTTCAAATAAAAAAGAAACAGGATGAAATTAACCCAGCCTTGGCAATATTTTGTCCTCGTTGTAGAAAGAAGCATGAGAAGGGGCAGTGCACCTTGAAGACAATAGAAGTATGTGGTCTCTGCACCGATGACCATTCCACTAATAAATGTCCCCTCTTACCCTCATGTAAGGCATCTATTCAAGACCCAGCAGCTGAAGGAACCGTAGAACAACTTTGTTTTATTAATCAGAGGAGGAATAATTTTGTTAGGCCATATCAGCAGAGCAATCAAACTTACTATAATCAAGGGCAGCCAAATTGGAACTCTGCACCGACTCCATGGCAACCACAGCCAAATCAAAACCAATGGCAACAAAACCAGCAAGCATATCAACCATCCTATCAACAGCCGTATTATCCACCGTCTTATCCTCAATACCCCCCACCTTTTCCATCCACCACAAATTATGCAAACCAGTACCCCCATCCATTAAATTGGAGGGCGCCATTACAACAACCACTTATTATGCCACCCCCACAACCTCAACCACCCCCCAGACCTCCACCTATTCGAACCCAACCAATCCCAAATCCTAATAATAACAGACCACCACAACAACACCAGGCTTATAACACTGATATTACACAAGTCCCAACTTATGTTGTAGACACCATAGAGATAAATGAAATAAATCTACGATCTAGAAAAACGTTGCAGAATACATCCCCACACAACATCCAACAACTTGTACCTGAAGCTCAAGACCACACATCAGAACCCTATGTTCAGCATCCTAATGAACCAGAACCTCCCAAGGACAAAACCCAACCACTTCCACACAACAGAAATCCCCCATTTCCAGAAAAAACTTGTCCGGAATACAAAAGAAGAGGAAGAGAATACAATCTTAAATGAATTCAAACACCTAAACATCCAAATCCCGATTTTACAAGCCATAAGGGATGTGCCCATCTGCAACAAATTCATTAGAGAAAATTTCCTAAAGAAGCCAGGAAGGAGGAATCGTGACCCACCAACTATTAATGTAGTGGGACAATTGGCCGATTTGATGCTAGGTGTCATAATAAATCCTAAATATCTTGATCCTGGTAGTCCTGTAGTAAACGTCATCATAAATAACAAACAAATAAATAAAAGCTTAATAGATTTGGGAGTTGTAATCAATGTCATGACTAAGGAAACCATGTTATACCTCAGACTCCAATCACTGGTCAGACCAACCACAATGGTACTCCAACTAGCAGACACATCCACTGTGAAGCCCGAAGGAATGCTAGAAGACATTATGATCAATATCGAGTCCTGGGAATACCCAACTGATTTTATAATAATCGAAATCAAAAGCAAACTTAGTGGCTATCCAATTATCCTGGGTAGACCTTGGTTAGCAATTGCCTACGCTTACATAGGTTGCAGATAAGGAAATATGACAATCACCAGTGGACATACCAGGAAGAAAATCACAATCTACCCACCAGCAATGAAATCTTCAGAGTCAGAGTATCAAAATTGGACTGATGATTAACAGAACACACCAAATCACGACCTCCGACCTATCCTAACAATTGATGTTGCAATATCTTTAAAGGAAATAGATGAAGATGGCCATATAGATAGATTTATACAAAATATATCTCCTAAAAATCATATTATTCAAGAATTTTTTTCTACAGAAACAGGTGAAAAATCAAAATAGAACATGGATGACTTATGGACAGAAGTATTGCCAGAACAGATTGAGAAGATAAAAGTCGTGGAAATTCACCTTGGCAAAACAGTCAACATAAATTCCAATTTAGAACCGGAGCAAGAATAAAAATTGATGAAGATACTAGCACAACAAAGTAAATCATTTGCATGGACATATGCAGATATGAAAGGAATACATCCTGATATCTGCAAACACTACATTTACATAAAAGAAGGTTCTACTCCCATCAGGCAACCACAAAGAAGGATGAACCCTACACTAAAAGACATAGTCAAAGTGGAATTACAAAAGTTATTAGATGCAGGGTTCATCTATCCAATATCTGATAGTGAGTGGGTCTCACCACTAGTCATAGTGCCCAAAAAAGGAGGCAAATGGAGAATTTGTGTGAACTAGAGGGAGTTGAATAAAGCAACAAGGAAAGATCATTTTCCACTTCCATTTATAGACCAGGTGCTGGATACATTATCTGGAAACAAGTACTTCTCATTCTTAGACGGTTTCAGTGGGTACAATCAAATTTTAATACACCCAGTTGATCAAGATAAGACAACCTTCACATGCCCATGGGGAACTTACGCCTATAGGGTCCTACCCTTTGGTCTATGTAACGCCCCAGCAACATTTCAAAGAGCCATACTGAGTATTTTCTCCGATTTTCTGAACAACAAAATGGAAGTCTTCATGGGTGATTTCACACCTTATGGACAGAGCTTTGAGTAGGCATTGAAAAATCTTGAATTAGTATTAAAGAAATGTATTGAAATGAGCTTGTGCCTAAGCAATGACAAATGCAGGATGTTAATGGAAGAAGGAATTGTTCTAGGACATCATATATCACAGAGAGGTATAGAGGTGGATCAAGCCAAAGTCTCAGTAATCAGAACACTGCCCCCACCTGTCAAACAAAGAGATGTAAGAAGCTTCCTTGGACAGACAGGATACTACAGAAGGTTTATTGAGAATTATAGCCGAATTGCTGCCCCCATGTTTGCACTTCTCACAAAAGACAATGAGTTCATATGGAGAAGCAACTACATGTCATCATTTGAAAGTCTTAAACAAAAAACCATTACAGCACCAATACTTCAAGGACCAAACTCAGAAATTCCATTTCACATTCACACCGATGCATCAAATAAAGCCATCGGATCTGTGCTTGGGAAAGAACAAGACAAGAAACCTTAAGCCATATACTATATAAGCAAAAATTTGGCTAGGGAAGAACTCAATTACACAATCACAGAGAAGGAATTTCTGGCAGTCATACATGCAATCAATAAATTCAAGCATTACATTACAAGATACCAAAGTTTTATCCATACTGACCACTCAGCGATCAGATATCTTATGAACAAGCCTAATACCAGTGCAAGAATTATTCGATGGATGCTACTTCTATAGGAATTCGACATCACTATAATAGATCAACCAGGCAAGCATAATGTCGTAGCAGACTTTTTGTCAAGAATAACACATGAGAAAGATAATGAATTGGTTCAAGATAACTTCCCTGATGAGCACCTTTTTGCCATATCAATAAAAATCCCATGGTTTGCTAACATAGAAAACTATTTGGTATCCAGGAAGTTTCCATAACATTATAGCTATAAAGAAAGGACAAAATTAATAAGGCAAAGTGCCACATATACATGGATAGAGGGCATGCTTTTTAAACAGGGACCAGATCAAGTACTTAGAAGGTGCATTAGGGAAGATGAGGTACATGACATAATGCATGCCACCCACAATGAACCCTGTGGAGGACACTATGCTGCAAAAAGGACATCCTACAAGATCTTGCAAATAGGCTATTATTGGCCAACACTCCATAGAGATGCCTATGAGTATGTGTCCCATTGCGAAGATTTCCAGAGAATGGGAAAACCAACACAAAAACAAGAAATGCCACTACATCCACAAATCTCTTTAGAGGCATTTGATAAGTGGGGATTCGATTTTGTTGGCCCATTCAACCCACAGTCCAATCATAAGAGCTGCATCCTTGTATGCACTGATTACCTCACAAAATGGACAGAGGTAGCAACACTGGCTGCTGCAAATGAAACCAGTGTGGCCAAATTCTTTACTGAGCAGATCTTTCACAGATTTGGGGTGCCAAGAGAAGTATTTTATGATCAAGGACCACAATTCACATCAAATTTAATTGAAGACTTGATGAAAAGAAACAATGTAAAGCACAGACAGTCATCCTCCTACCACCCTCAAGGAAATGGTCAAGCTGAGGTAACCAATAGGGAATTAGAGAGAATCTTGACAAAAACTATCCAACTTCACAAAAGGGATTGGGCTGACAGACTTAGTGAAGCAGTCTGGGCTTACAATACTACATGGAAAACAACAATAGGATTCACACCTTATGAACTGGTCTATGGGAAAAATGCCATGCTACCAATCGAATTTGAAGTAAAAACATTAAGAATTGCAGCCGATCTAAATATGAACCTATCAGACATTAAAAAAGAATGCATGCTTCAGCTAAATCAACTGGATGAACACTACCAACAAACACTTACACATACTGAAATCATCCAACAGCAAAGAAAGAAATGGCATGATCAACATTTGAAGGATAAGAAATTCAACGAAGGTGATTAGGCACTACTCTACGACTCTAGATTTCACACATTCAAAGGAAAGCTAACCACTAGATGGCTTGGACCTTACACTATATAGAAAATTTATGACAATGGGGCTATGAGAATTATTACAATTGATGATGATGAGTTCCCCATGATAGTGAATGGGCATCGACTAAAACTCTACAAAAAACCAAAGTCCAAAGAAGAATTTACACAAGTACTCTACTAGCAACAATTGATGCTAATAGAGCATGTTGCAAATCAGTAAACTTCAATGCATATCATGAAAAAAAAAAGAGAAAATATATATATATAAAAAAAACCCAAAAAAAATGGGGGGTAACAGAAAATCTACAGGGCATCAACCTATTCAAGCGAGCCTACACAATGATTCAAGCGAGGCTGCCATCAATTCAAGCGAGCCTTCAAAATGTATCAAGTGAGGCTGCCATTTATTCAAATGACCCTGAAATCAATTCAAGCGAGCCAGCCACGTCTGCATGCAAAAATCAACCTTCATCTACTACGGAATTCTTCAAGACACACCATGCCAACCTTTTTCAAAAATATTAAAGTGAAGGGAGCCAATCACATACAACCATGCAATCATCCAAATATAAAGCACGATCGCCTGAGTCGTATCAACAACTGGCACAATTTTCAAAAGCACATATTCAGCAAATTCAAGATGCGCAAAACGGAAAAAGCAGCCTACGCATGTAACTACTGACATGCAGAAATCAACTACAGACACCGCCAAAATATACTACAAAATCCACCATGCATGAAAAACGCAGCATATCATCAATGTAGGTATGCATACATACCAAGTTAATCTCTAAAACGATTTTATTTGATTCTTAAGGTAAAGCATTTTCCCACAATACATTCATTTCTAGTCAACTGAGGACAGCTTCCATTTCAAATCGGCGACATGGTGGAATGACCTTCATAACTCATGATTGCTACCAAAGTCCCATCACCCTCAGAAAATCATGATTGCAACCTTCACCACATGAAGTACAGAGGTCGATCATGAGAAGGCAAAGATCGATCATGAAAAATAGGGGATTAAAAGTGGCAAGTACGGGTATGATGGAAAGGATAGGTGCAGAAAGGCAGTGAATTAGGGTGCAAAATATTCCACGATTTTGCATATAAGTAACCACCCGGAATTCCTGAGAAGCAGCCACCATTGTATTCCTTGAGCCTATAGGTAGAGCTCGACCAAGTTAAAGGTATAAAACTGCATTCCAAAAGCCCTGGTTTGTCTGGTTATAAAGAAGATTCGAAAAATGAAAAAGGGTTTAAAAAGAGTGAACCGGAAGATCACAGTGCCATTTATCAAAGCCTGAGAGTCCTGCAAATCATTCGCAGCTCAAGCTGGATGCCATTTATCCTTGGACTAAGAGGATACCATACAGGAGTAGCCCAGGAGTTTGCAAGAAAATTCAAGCATATTAAGGATGAACAGTACGTCACCTGGGTGAAGGGGTTACGCATAAAAGTGGATGAGGACATGATAGCCAAACACATTTGTCTTCCAATGTGCCTGCATTCGAGCAGCAACGACCGGGAGGCAAACCACACAGCAAAAGCAGCATTCTTTGAGCGTGGAGAGGTTTATGATGAAGACAAAAATGGAGTCAAAAGACCCTCCATGTCAGCCAATGGGATGAAATGGCTGCAATTGTCCTGAGGTATATTACATGCACTGGAAGATTAAGCTATGTTCCCATTTTCCATTTTCGTACTTTAGAGCTTCTCAGGCACAGAAGTCACATTTCATCAAACAACAATATTAACATTCCATTTTACCTGCTCCAATCCCTAGCAGAGATGAGCAAGACGGTGGCTAAGGGAAAAGAGGATGCTTTGGCCCATCATGGGCTGATCAAACTAATAGTTGGTGAGGAGCTAAAAGCTTAGATTCCAGAGCTCTCCTGGGAGGAGTTCATCGTGGTGTCTGTTGAGGACGTTCAGAGAATGAGGACTACGCCCTTGCCACCCGAATCGAAAAGTAAGATCACCTCTGTATCAGGGGAAAAAAGAAAAATTGACTTGGATAGTGTGGCCGACACCTTGGTCAAAATAAAACACTCCAGAGAGGACTCCCCCAAATCAGACCCAGATATCCCTACCAGTAGTTAGGGGTCAAAGAGGCGCATCAAGAGATTCACGCAGGTATCTAAAATCCGAGTCTCCAAGGAGAAAGAAAGGGAACCCAACCCCCTGATTACCAATGTGTCTGATGATGACATTGATCCATTTATAGATCAGAAGGATCCCACTACAGATGAAGAAGAGGATGAAGAAGAGGAAAGGAATGAAGAGGAAAAACAGGATACAAAAGAAGAAATGGATAAAGAAGAAGAGTAGAGCTTACAGGAGCAAGGCAACTTTCAGGAAAACCCTCCAGAATGTAATGAAGACCTCGAGGTCATTTCCCAGCTCGTTGAAGCACGAGAAGAATTGGAAAGGCTCAGAAATGAGTTAGCAACATTAAGAATTGGGATAGGAAGCTAGGACACACCTCCCCCATTCTCAGTCGAGAAGACACAAATCCTAAAGATGCATCATGCAGAAGAGCTCCAGCTGGCCGAGCAGAAGAATTTAGCGCTGCAAGAAAAGTTGGCCGAAGCATAGAACGAATTAGCAAGGAAAGACCGGGAGATTATCAAATTTAAGGATGTTTTTGCCACTACTATCGGCATATATGAGAGACTGCGTGACCTCAGACCACCGTCGGCGGTATATGCAGTTTATTTACAAGAGAAATGGAGGGAATTCCAGCTCTAGAGGTTGAAGAAAGGTCTCCCTATAGAGGTAAGCACTCCCAAAGAATTTATTGATGCATATTTGAACTCCACAGAGCTGGAGAAAGACCAATTGAGTGAGTTCTTCTTGCACAATTTCGTAGTTTCTGGCTCACTCAACTGGTCGCCAAACCCATATGTGGGCGATTTCTAGTTAAGGGCATTGTGTTCGTGGATGAACCACGAAATTGAGCAAGCCCAGGACTATCATCTCTATGTTGCATCCAAATGGCAAACCCCATTAATAATCTGACTAGATCCAACTCACCCTGAGGGAATAATCTATAACCACAGGATCCTCACTCAGGACGAGGAACTGATACCCATCCTCCTCGCAAAACAACAGGAGGCGGTGATTCATTTTGACATTATACTCCACAACACACAAAAGGAAGTTAATGAGTCCATCAGGGAAAGGTGGAGCAGGGTGGCAAACGATCTAAAAAGAAGAGAACTCCACTCCCCCCTCAGGCTTGAGGATGCTCTTTTCAAAACCACACTCTACAAAGAATCCCTGGCAAGAAACAAACTCAGGTGGATTGGGATGAGGCTGAATCCCCCATTCTTTCTTTCCCTAGTCCTCAAAGAACAGATTAATGAAGAGGAAGAGAGGAAAGCATGGGCCAGGGAGGATCAAAATTTTGGATATCTCAGGCAGGCAGGGACACCTAAGGTGGTAGCATGGGATATCAGGGAGGTCATCCATGAATTCAATAAGTCACTCAAGGATGGGTGAATCCTTCAAGTATGGGAGAGAATGATTGGTCCAATTTTCAGGTATTTGATAACCCTTTTTCCACAGTCCAACTCAAGCAATGGCAAAGAAACACACTCAATTGTGGGAAAAGTGTTTTACTTTAATTATTTAATGAAATTGTTTTTATGATTATTCTTGTATGTTAGAATGCGTATCAAATAAACTGATTATATGGAAACCAAGCGTGATTGAGCAAGTTCAAGGTCATTAAAGGATGGATGTGTAGAAGACTAAAGGATCACCAAGCTCGGTGCCCTGTTTCCTGATTTATAGAGGACGCACTCCCACTTTCAAGAAGAATCAGCATTTTGACAATCAGTTAGGATCAACATTAAAATCATATAAATATGGACCTCTTGGGTAGCGAGAGGCCCTTGCTGTTATTTTTGAGAAAAACATTGTTTTAACATTTCTGCCCTATTGATAGTGTGAAGTACAGACCTTTGTTTTGACATGGATTTTACATTTTAATAAGAGATTGATGATTAATTCCAACCAACGTTTCTAAGCTTTATTCTCTCCTGCGTATGGGTTGGGGAGGGCCCCTCCAACACGTAGGTCAGGAGATTTCTATTTGCAGGTATTTCTTTCAATTATGCATTTTACATTGATGAACAGTTCTATTACATATGGAAGCGCTTGAATGATTTATCATTTCTGTAGTAGTTTATAATACATTCTATAGTACAGCAGAACAATTTCAGTAGTCCTATAGGTTATTTCTTTCAAACGCATATTTGAATCAACGATTGCATGTGTATCATCTTTGCTTTCAATATCATGGTTTATATCTGAGGTTTTTGACTGTTTCTCATCGTGATCAATTTCTTTAGTAGTAAATGGATAGCTTGAAACGATTGCACTTCAATATTATTTTTGGGATTTAAAATGGTTGAGATCAAAATTCTAGTTTTAGGTATAAAGTAACTATAGACTTCATTTTCCCAAATCTTAGAATAGATCTATTATGACATTTTCGTTTTCTAGATTTACCATTCTGCATTGAGTAATTTTGTAATATCATCTCCTTCACTTTCATCATTTCAATTATTTAAAATAGATTTACTGCTTTATTTCTTAGAGCAGATTTACTGCTTTTGGTATCTTTATTTCTTAGAACAGATTTACTGCTTTTGGTACTTTAATTCTTTTAATTAGATTTATTGCTTTCTAGTATTTAATTTCGTAGCATAACTAGTTTACATCTTTAGTAGACAACCTTTAGAACATCGATACCAACATCCAACTGTGATAGAGATTATCCTATAAGAGCACAGATAGTGCATGCACCTCTAAAGTTTATACGTTCCCTGGGTTGAAATTTAAAGTAGGCTCTTGGTATAGCTTCCCTCATTAGGCATCCATATTAGGAGCTCACCAGCAACTACCTTGCATACTCGGATTCTCCGCAACGCAAGTCCTGTAGCGCGTTATTCACTACTCGGAGAGCCGAAAGAGAAGAATCTTCGCGTCGCAAGCCCATCCGAACCGCGCATCACCCGGTTGTGGAAACTTGATTCTGCAACCTCCCCATATCTTCGCTTTGGGTGAGACCTCAGTCTGCTCACAGACTCTTACCGAAAGGGCCAGTGAAAAGGGGTTTTGTTGGTTCCCTGAACCGCGCAGAACCTGGGTCAATATTGAAAAGCTAAAGAACGAGAACTCGAGCCAACACATCTACAACCATACAATCCATAAGCAATTAAGATCTATAAACACATAAATTATGGAAAATGCAGTAAACAAACATAATAAGAAATACTCATCTCAATCATGGGAAACTAGCTTCAATAGGAAAATGTTCCACCCTGCCATATACATGTCATTCTCATGCATATTTCAACATGAAAGTCACCCCCGATCTGAGGCCATAGATATAGAGGAGAGCCACTCTCAAACCAACAGGTATGGTGAGCTTATCTACAAACTGTAAACACTACCACCCAAAAACAACTATATCTCAGTCATACATAAAGTTTTTTCAATGAAAGAAAAGGTGTTCCTTACTAGAAACATCACTCTGGATGCAATGGACTATGTCTCACAACCCAAAAATGATAAAAAAAATAGGAAAACTAGAAAACATGGTTGCATATTTTCCACACTGTCAAAAACCAAAACTACACCTTTATCCATCTAAACGTTCCCTTCCATCTACACTACCCAGTGCAATGGGGTTCCCTTCACTACAAAAGTCCCTCAAGAAATAACCATCCATTGTTGGGATTCACATGCATATATTCAGACAGAGACAACTAATGGGATAAGGAATCATGTTATGTTCTGCATGGTCAATCTTCAATCCCCATTATAGGGTCTTCAAACCTCATTATAAGGCCTTCAATATTCTACAATACAATGCATCTCCTCCTTGAGAGCATGTATTTCCAAACCCAATATAACATACCACTCCACTAGAGATCTCATTAGAAATACCAAAGAAAAGAATAAGAGGAAGCTTATTCCAATGCAAAAATAGCAATTCAAATCCCCAAGTAAGTGATTCGAATTCCAAGAGAGGTAAATCCATAGGTTAGATGCCAACTTGAATTGGTATAGGATTTACTCAATCATAAGATTCCATTCCTAGAACAGTGAAATATGGTGCATCAAAAGTTGGGAGCTACACTTCAAAGAGTATTGGATAAAAACATCCAGTGAGGGTGCACTAGTACATGAGGAGTTACAAATGACACCAAACCAAGTTCAAGGAAGGTTCACTAGTCAAGAGAGCCTCACCAAACATCCAAGAGGGTGTAATAGCACCTCCATTAACCAAAATAACCAGCAATAGGGTCCAAAAAGAAATGTTAGGGAGAGCAACAACTCCTAGTCCCCAACCCCCTTACATCTGGAATCCATAACCCCCCATTCTCATTAGTTTTCCAAATTGAAGCTATTTATCTAATTAAACAACAATAATAATAATGTCCAAATTCCATAGCCTTGGAACCTAGTGCCCAATAATATGCAAAATAACAACATATGTACGGGGCTTAACAACTAGGGCATTACAAGAGTATGCTCTCCTTTATTCTCATCATACTTTGATTATTGATATGTAAGGGCTTATCACAAATTTCGAGTTGTATAAATTGAACATTGGAATGCATGGGCCTTTTGTATAGATTAAAGGAATTCCATGTTTCAGTTAGTAGCTTCAATAGTATGAATCTTATCCCTTGTGTTCTATAGTATATTACATGATCTTTGACCCCTTGTTGGCAGGCGGTTTGATGGGGAAAGGTCGTGTACCGCCGACACATCGGATGAGGACGCGAAAGGAGTATTTTGTGCTAAAGAATACCGCAGTTGGCGGGTTTTGGGTCACTTGGACCACATATTATGTAATAGTGAGTCAGTGGTACCGCGGTATGTGGGTTTTTGGGGTCATTTGGACTAAGTCAGTTAGATATTGGGTCAATTGTCCATAGTGTCGGTTAGGAAGTCGTTTGTAAGTGGAGAAGTATTGTAATGGCGGAATCCTCTAAATAGATAAGAGTTGTAAGTGTTATATAGATGAATATAGCGGAGATGATAGAGGAAGAAGCGAGGGAATAGAAGAATTGTGTATGAGATCTATGTTTTGCTTCTAGTATATGATCGCGACAGTAATATAATGATGAGGTTTTGGTATGATCTTTGTGCAATGCTGCAATGTATGAATGGTGTTTGATGCAATGTATGTTTACTGTTGCTATAATGATAAATGTTGTGATTAAGTAATGTGTTCTAGGCTGAATGCGATGATAAATGTTGCGATGAAGTAATATGTTATAACTCCTAGCCGAATGTTTAAAGTTTCTGTTTAAGTGCCGCAATAGAGCTAGTCCGCGCAGCCACAACTGTCCTCCTCCCTCGGCTGAAACATGGTTTCGTCTGCTCTTCCTGGACGCCTCGGGTGAGACCTCATCCGCTCTGCAGGTGTTGCTGGGTGGGCTCAAAACTACCTGGGCCGGTGCCCAGGGAGACTACTGTATGTGTCGACAGTGAGGCGAACCCCTATCGACTGAGGTCGTGTTGGTCAACACCCCTAGTCCTAAATGCTTGTTTCATATCCAAATATTTAAAGGATATATGGATTCATCCATAGAACAATGTTTTTCCATATATGTCTTATTACAAGTTGAACATTTTTTCAATCACTAGTGATTTATCAAGGGATTCCATCTAAGGAGATGCTACGAAGAGTAGGATTTATGATGGGATCTATCAATTTTTTTTATCTTTCTAAGAGCATGTTCTGGGGAGTATGCCAAATAATGTTGGAGGATTCTT
Source organism: Larix kaempferi (assembly GCA_027924585.1). Taxonomy (NCBI): domain Eukaryota; kingdom Viridiplantae; phylum Streptophyta; class Pinopsida; order Pinales; family Pinaceae; genus Larix; species Larix kaempferi. The sequence goes on from BSBM01000247.1 coordinate 982,739, forward strand.
GAGGATCAATGTTCATGGTGCTTCAAGGTAGTATTCATTGGTATTCCATTTTATTTGGAGACTGGTGCATTTTCCCTGCACTTGCACAGATTTGACATTTCTTGAGGATTATAGATTTATTTGGTATGTGTAATATTAGGTATAAGGTAATTTTCACTCATGAGGTTAGTTGGATGTCTTAGTTTTTTTTTAGGTGGGGGCAATCCAGGAGGTTCCATAAAGTTTCAAAATTAAAACTCAATAAAACTCATCAAGAAGGGAACCAACACATAGAGCTCATCGAGATGATTCTAATAATGTTCATTTCACATAAAACAGACTCCGTATGGAAAAGTTATTTAGTTCTAAGTTTTCGATAAAACAACATTTCTAGTGCAGCAGGCCAAAAAGGGGGTGCCACATGGCACCACTAAAAGGGTGACACATGGCACCACTAAAAGGGTGACTCATGGAATAAGTACATGTGTAGGGTGCCTACATGGTATCCCCATGTGGCACCACATGGCATGACGTGGCAGTTGACCAGGAAATTATGTGGGAGTGACCTGGCTACATGGCAGTTGACTCATCGTCTAGTTGGCAGGGTGACGAGGAACACGTTTCCCAGTCCTAGGGTGACATGTGGCCCAATCAAGGTGTGACACGTGTCACCCCTAGACTAAGAAAAATTGGTTGGGAAGCCGAATATCACTCCACCAATTTTGAATCCTTGTCCTCATCTACGCGAGCCCAATGCTTTAGTCGTTGCACCACTAGACCCGCTTGATAAGATGGCCCACGTTTTTCCATTTAAATTGGATTTGGATGGTGGGGAAAGGGGGTTGACTAGCTCCTGCCAAAATTGGCAGAGGTGCTGGCTGGAACCCCAAACTTGGAGTCTGTTTGGAGGACAACCAACACACAACAACAAATGCACTGGAATGGGGGTTCGCGGGAGTTGAACCCTAGACCTTTCAAAACCCCACGACCCAAAAATTAGCCATGCCACCACTGCTCCAAATGACACTATTTGGATGGGACTACGAGGACCAATCAATTAAGGCTACCCACATAGCACACAAGGGGAGAGACGATGCACCCGAGAGCACCGAAGGGCCATCTTCAGAATGAAGGGGGCCGAAAGAAGGCATGCATCCCAAGGTCTATGGTCCTGTATGGAACATATGGATCCGTACAGTGTACGGAATGCCATGTGTCATTGAGGGGGTTCATGGAATTTTCGAAAGGTCAATTCTGCAACTTTTCAGGAATAAAGAGTGTTTTATGTCGATTCTCATCATTTGGGCCTTCTGAAAGCAATGGTGCAGTTTGTTTTCTGTTATGAGTGGTCTATTTGCAGGTCATCTCCAGAATTGAGGTATAATGCTGTATTTTCCATGTATCTGCCATTTTGCTGAGATTTATAAAAAGGCATCGCCATTGAAGAAGCAGGCTCGGAGACATAGTCCACATTGGATGAACTCTGTTATCAAACTTGTGTCCATTTGTGTTTATGGTGTGATATTATTTTCTATGGTCTCATTTATGATGCACTTTTTATGTTTATTCATGCTCTTTTAAAATCAATCCATGATAAGTCTAGAATGCAAAGATCCCAGATCATGTTGGTATCAGAGTGGGATTCTATGACTTTGGATTGTGATTGTGAATGTTAACCAGGGCCAATCTCAACAGAGGATAAGGGGAATTAGAACCTTTCATTCCCGATATTGGACGTGTACATCAAAAGAAATAGATGGGGGATGAAGAAATTTGCATTGAGCTTGAGAAAGATTTTCATAAGGCATTTTACCAAATGGAAAAAAGGGTAGAGTATCTCTTTTGAGATTATTAAGAGAGGCAGGAAAAGAGAGAGAAGAAGAAAAAGAAGGCGAAGCATTGGTGAATCAAGAAGATGAAGAAGAACCTCCTAAACCTCCATCTCCTTTTTTAAGTTCAAGCTCTTCCTCCTCTTCCTCTTCCTCATCTTCATATCATTCTAGTTCTCATCAGAAAAATACTTCTAAAAAGCCATTGCTAAAGCTTGATGTAAAATATGATTTTCCCATGTTTAATGGAGAATGCAATGCAATGAAACTTGACAATTGGATAAGATAGATCGAGGTATATTTCCGTGTGTAGCAGATTGAAGAAGAAGAGATGAAGGTGCAATTGGCATCTCTTCGTTTATCTGGTACCACTCTCGTATGGTGGGAGAGCAAGCTATAGAAATGTAGCAAGCACAATGGTAAACTTCTATCCTCTTGGCCTCCATTTACTTATTCTTTGAGAAAACAATTCTATCCATTGGGTTATATTCAGAAAGCTATGATGGAATGAAATTTTTTTAGGTTGAATAACAGTCACAACATTCAAAGTTTCATAGAAGAATTTAGGAAAAATGCTCTTGAACTGAATATTCCTTTAGATAGTTCAGAGACTTTGATGAAATACATTGGTGCACTTCCCAACAATATTCATCATACATTGTTGTTATTGAATCCAACTAGTTTGTATGAAGCAAGTTTACAAGCTACTCACATTGAAAGCAGGGGAAATCATGTACAAGAAGACCATCCTAAGAATCCTCATAGGTTTCAAAAAAACAAGTTCAAAGGAAAATTCAAGTAAAAGAAGACAAATACAACAAATAAATAGGGTGAAAAGCTCCATCGCACGAATTGTGAGAAAGATGGACATGATCGAGAGAACTACTGGAAGTTGCATCAAGAGATCATGCCTAGAACGTATGGAGGCAAAGGTAAGAAGAAAATTTTGGCAACAGTGCAACAAGACTTGGGCTCTGATTCATGGGATGAAACAAGGATTACAGTCGTTGGTGTACAAGGTAAAACTTCCCTTCATGCTGGTTCAAGTTCTTCAAATACATCTCATGATCATGATAAAAGAAGAAGTGAATTCTTTCGCATTAGAGTTGTAGCAAAACATACAAAGATAGAAACTCTTTTCGATCTAGGCTCTCGATTAAACTTAATCTCAGAATTAGTTGTCAAGAAATTGGGTTTAGAGACCACACCTCATCTGAAGCCCTATCCTCTTGATTGGGTCTATGATAATTCCAAACTTTAAGTCACCAAGTAATGTAGGGTTAGGTTGTTATTGCATCAAAACTGGTAGATGAGGTTGAATTGGATGTTGTTCTGTTAGACATATGTGGCATGGTTATGGGAATCCCTTATATTTATGATCGAAAATCAATCTTCTTTAGACATTAGAACAAGTACCATCTCACAAAGGATGGTGTAGAGTACACTGTTAGAGCTCACAACACAAAGGTTAACTCTACTCTTGTTAGTGCAAGACAGATGAAGAGAATCATAAACACTAATAAGAGATGTATGCTCATGGTTGTGAGAGAAAAGGATGTTGAGGCATATGATGCTTTCCAAGGTTGTGATCCTTCCCATAATAAATATATGATTGATGTTGTTTCTAATTATTATGGGATTTTTCAGGAACCAAGTGGATTTCCTCCTAAGAGGGAGATTCAACATGAGATCCATCTTCAACAGGATGCCCCTCTTCCAAATGTGGGTATGTACATGATGTGAGATATAGAGATGGATGATATTAAGAACCAAGTGCAAGACTTGTTGGACCAAGGATTTATCAGGCCCAGCTCATCCCCATGTGGTTATCCTATTGTGCTGGTACTAAAGAAAGATGGCACATGGAGGATGTGTGTTGATTATTGAGCTCTCAAGAAGATCATAGTGAAAAATTGATACTGTCTTCCTCGCATATATGATTTTCCTAATCAATTAAAAGATGTTGTTTATTTCACTAAGTTGGATTTGCGCAGTGGCTACCATCAAATCAGAATTGCATAAGGTGATGTGTGGAAAAATAATTTTTAAATTCAAGAAGGGTCTTTTTGAGTGGTTAGTGATGCCATTTGGGATTTGCAATGCCCCAACTACTTTCATGCATGTGGTGAATGATGTATTTCGAGCATTCATAGATGACTTTTAGAGTGTCTACTTAGATTATATTCTTGTATTTACCAAAACTTACGAAGAGCATGTAAGGCATGTAAAATTGGTTTTGGATACTTTGAAAAAGGAGAAACTGTATGTAAAATTGATCAAATGTGAATTTGGAAAATCTTCTTTAGTGTACTTGGGTCATATTGTAGGAGGAGGACAATTGAATATTGATCCCTCCAAAGTTGATGTAATTGTGAATTGTCCTAAGCCTACATTTGCAATAGAAGTGAGGAGCTTCTTAGTAGCTGTCCAATATTGGAGGAAGTTCATAGCCAACTTCTCTTTCATTGCATCTCCTTTGCATGCCTTAACCACTGCGAAGAAAGCATTCCAATGGGGAGGTAAAGAGAAGAAATATTTTGATACATTGAAGGGGAATATTAGCACCGCCCAGTGCTAACCTTGTCTGACCTTCAACAACCATTTGAGATTGAAATTGATGGAAGTGGTTATGCCTTGGGAGCAGTGTTGATGCAGCACCGCAAGCCTACCTATTACCATTCTGAAAAAATTTCACAAGATGTGGCTAATTAACCCACATATGACAAAGAGTTGTATGCTTTGGTTCAAATTGTTAAGAAATGGAAGCACTACTTGATGGGAAAGGTGACTATCATACACACATATCACCAGCCCTTGCAGTACATCCAGCCACAAACCAAGCCGCAACAGTCTCGTCATTACAGGTGGATGGGTTTTATTCAACAATTTCATTTGGTAATTAAGTACAAGAAATGCTCAAGCAACAAAGTGGCATACATGCTTTCTAGACCTCCTATTGTTGCATCCATTATTTTGCAAAATGCTTCTCTTTCTCATGATAGCCATGTTGAACAATATTGTAAGGATGAAGATTTTAAATATGTTTATTAGAATCTAACCCATAGTACATATGTGGAGGACTATTATTTGCAAGGCAAGTTACTCTACCATCTTGTCAAGCTATGCATTCCTTCCAGTGAAAGAGTCCACGTAATCCAAGAAGATCATCCTTCTCTTGCGTCTGGGCATTTTGGGGTAGGAAATACTTTGGCTCATTTGCAAAGGCTTGTTTATTGTCCTAAAATGAAAGAGATTGTAACCAAATATGTAAAGGGGTGTGTGATGTGATCTACTTGTAATCCCACTAATAGAAAATTGGGGTTGTACTCACCACTTCTTGTTCCTTCTCATCCTTGGGAGAGTATCTCCATGGATTTTGTAGGGGGTTTTCCTATGTATAAAAGAGGTCATGATTATTTTTATGTGGTAGTGGATAGGCTCAAGAAGATGTGTGTCTTAATGCCATGTAAAAAGCATATCAATGTTGAGAAAACTGCTCATTTATTCTTTCAACATGTGTGGGTCCACTTTGGATTTCCCACCTCCATCATCTCAGATCGAGACTCCCCCTTCCTTAGTGATTTTTGGACTAGCTTATGGAAGATGATGGACAACAAGCTAAAGAGAAGTACTAATTTCCATCCACAGACTAATGGACAAATAGAGGTGGTAAACATAACATTGGTTCATCTGCTTCGAGGTTATGGCAACAAGCATCCTCAGTTGTGGGATGATTAGATCTTGTACGTTCAACATGCCTACAACCGAGCCTTGCACTCTTCCACTTAGAGTTCACCATTTGAGACATGCTTTGGATATTTTACTAAAAATCCATTGTACTTGACATATGGGAAATATGTTGATTCAAGTGTTTCACGAGATGAAGAGAAGGCACACAAGTTCATTAAGTGGATTCAACAGGTACACCAAGCAGTTTAGGAATAGTTGGAGAAAAGCTAAGCATGATACAAATCCCAACATGACAAGCATAGATTTGGTCACCAATTTCAAGTTGGGGATCAAGTGTGGCTTCACATCAGCAAAGATCGGTTGAAGGGTGAAGGCAAGAAGCTCAATCCCTTCAGATATGGTCCCTTCACCATATTGGAGAATATTGATATGTACCAATGCATTATGCTTAGATCTGCCATCTTACATGCAGATATACTCAGTTATGAATGTGGAGAACTTGAAACTTTATGAGCCTCCAATGATCATGGATCCAAGGGAGAATGTTTCAGTTCTGTCAGTTGATGATTTTGCACCTAAGTACTTGGACGAGCTTAAAGAAGATGCCATACTAGATAAAAGAACAAGGACTTCACAAAGGCGTGATGTAGAATATCTTTGCGTGGGCCTAAAGTGAACTTGTCCAAGAAAGGCACCGTGGATCAAGAAGGAGAAAGTGAGGGAGCAATTCCCTCACCTATATGTTGACTAATGATCCTTTTGGAGGCGAAAAGCCTCTCAATGGGGAGGAATGACCAAGAGGTTGGAGGAATGGCCAAGAGGTTCTAGAAAGGGTCAAATTCAAACTCACCAAAACTCATAAAAAATGGAACCAACAGGTAGAGCTCATTGAGACAATTACGACGACATTCATTGTACCTAAACCATATTCCGTATGCAAAAGTTATTCAGTTTTGAATTTTCAACAAAACAACATTTCTAGTGTAGTAGGCCAAAAAGGGGGTGCCACATGGCACCACTGAAAGGGTGACACGTGGAATCCATATAGGTTGTACGACAACTATGTGGCAGCTCCACATGGCATGACATGGTAGTTGACCAAGAAATGATGTGGAAATGACCTAGCTACGTGGCAGTTGAGTTAGCATGCAGTTGGTAGGGTGATGAGGCACAGGTGGCCCAGTCCTAGGGTGACACATGGCCTAATCACGGCATGACATGTGTCACCTATGGAACGGTAAAAATTGGTTGGGAAGTCAAATATCACTCCATTGGTTTCAAACCCTTGACCTCATCTACGCAAGCCCAACGCTTTGTCCATTGCACCACTGCGGCCGCTTGATAAGTTGGCCCACGTTTTTCCATTTAAAGTGGATTCATTGGATGGAGAAGAAATGGGGCCGACCAGACCTAATCACGGCATGACATGTGTCACCTATGGAACGGTAAAAATTGGTTGGGAAGTCAAATATCACTCCATCGGTTTCAAACCCTTGACCTCATCTACGCAAGCCCAACGCTTTGTCCATTGCACCACTGCGGCCGCTTGATAAGTTGGCCCACGTTTTTCCATTTAAAGTGGATTCATTGGATGGAGAAGAAATGGGGCCGACCAGACCTATTGGGGGAGGGGCTGGTTGGACCCCCAAACTTGGAATCAGTTTAGCATACAACCAGCACGCAGCAACAAATGCACTAGAATGGGGTCCACGAGAGTTGAACCCTGGACCTCTCATGATCTCGTGGCCCCAAACTTATGAATGCCACAACAACACCAAACGACGTTATTTTGATGGGACTTTTGGGCCCAAGTATTTAAGGCCACCCGCAAAACGCACGAGGGGGAGATACCACGCACCCAAGAACGCCGAAGGGCCAAGTTCATAATGAAGGGGAACGAACGTGGGAACACATCCCGAGCTGTACGGTCCTATACGAACCGTATGGATTCATATGTTGTACGGACTACCACGTGTCACAGAGGGGGTGTTCATGGACGTTTTTAGAGGTCGATTCTATATCTCTTTAGAAGTATAGAGTGTTTTATGTCGATTCTCGTCGTATGGGCCTTCTAAACATAGTGGTGTGGTTTGTTTTTTGTTATGAGCAACCTATTTGCTGGTCATCTCCATAATTTAGGTATAATGATGTATTTTACCATGTAACTGCCATTTTGCTAATGTTTATAAAAAGGCCTCCCCATTGAAGAAATAGGACTGAAGACGTAGTTCATATCAGACGAATTCCATTATCAAACTTGTGTCCATTTGTGTATATGGTGTGATCTTATTTTCGACTATCTCCTTTATGATGCACATTTTATGTTTATCCATGCTCTTTTAAAAATCAATCCATGATAAGTCTAGAATGCAAATATCTCGGATTAGAGGGTTTCAAGTTACCGATCAATTTCTAGCCAAAGGAGCTCTATTGACAAAATATGTCCACTATTTTGACGCGCATGAATATTCATACTCTTTTTAGTGCTTGTTGGTAATAGGAAGAGGATACCATCTCATATACATATTGTTTGGCTGAGAGAGATTATTTTCACAAACACGAACGCCTTAAGAAACCACTCACACAAATAGATCACACATCAACACACCAATGTTTTAGGTGGTTAAAATCCTTACAAAGGGAAACATTCCGCAACCTTATCCAAATAGATAACTGAGGCAAATATTAATGCAAAAGGAAAAATATTTTGCATATGACCTTGTCACAATACGTCATTAATCAAATTACCCTCAATGCTCTTTTAATTACATAAGTATAAACTCATACTAAAGAGACACACTTTTCCTAAAAACACTTTACACCAGTGTGATCTTAGCTAACTCCTAGGCATTTAAATTTCCTAAAATAGATACCCTTCCATCCTTTCTTGAACAATTTTTTGTAATTTTTTTTGGTGTAAATGGAAGAATTATTATACCATAAAAAAAGTATATAAAAGGATATGCAAAAGGATGGTGTTCGTGAAAAGTTCATGAAATATACATGCATTTCTCTAGGGTCATGGTTTGAGGAGGTTATTCAATTATTTTGAAATATTTGGTGAAAGTTGTTTGATTGTTAGGGAATACACTACTGTTAAATAATTGAATACGTAACAAAGTAGGGATACGTGATGATTCATAAATGGGTTGCATAGGTTCCTTCATACTCTATGAACCCCAAGGTAAGTTCATCATATTCAAGAAATCTATTGTACTGTAGATATATCAGCTTAGGTTAATAGAAATATATGGGGCAAGGTGGAAATTTTCCCACCATTTAAAAATTCAAGCAGAAATGGAAAATACATTTGAAACGATACATCTTTAAATTGAAACACGATGGAATTACGTTAATATGATGAGATTATATTCAATAAATATATTGTAATATTGTATTTTTAGTGTAGTAGTTGAGGTTAATAGAAATATATGGATGCGCCATAGAGATTTTTCTCACCATTAAATGTCCAAGGGAAAATTAAAAACTATTGTTATTAATACATATTTAAACTCAAACTCAGTTGACTTAGGATAACAGAAGTGGATGCCGAGATTATATGGGCCAAATGTAGAGCTTCTAGGGAGACAAATTGAAAAGTTTGGTTATGAGGTACAAAGGGTAGCAAAATTAGAGGAAGGAGTATAGGATAAATGGTCGAAGAGAATATGAAAACTAAATTGTCATGTAACTGTAACTATATTTTTTTATGAGGTACTAAGGGTAATAAATTTAGAGGAAGAAGTAAAGGATAAATGGTCAAAGACAAGTTCCAAGAGTTAGCTCGATTGGATGTGTTCTCGGAAGTTAGGCCTCCCAGCATGCGAGGTCACAGGATCCATTCTAATCGATTCTCTTGGGGTTAGGCACGCAGCGGCCGCAGGGTGGAAACCCCTTCGGGGCGGGTCCACCGGAAATTATTTCGTGGATGTAACGGTCAGCTAAGCCGATTAGTGAACCACATAGAAAAAAATAAATAAATAAATAAATAAATGATCAAAGACAATATGGAAACTAACTTGCCATGTTACTATAACTATCCTTTTAATGTTGCATGTATCCAGCAAACCAAAGGACATGGGAAGGTTACAGAAGGTGCATGTTATGAAAATTAAATTAAGCGTCAATTGATAGTCTTTTCCTGAAATATCCTTTCTCAACAAGTATGGTCCAAATCATTAAAATTATCACAAATGGGAAAGGAAATGGATGTAAAACCATTTTTTTTAATATTTAAAACAATGGTTATTAGACAATGCACTAAGAGACTAGACAAAATTTCTTGGTAATATTGTGTGGAATTTATGGTTGACAAGAAAGAAAATGATATTTAAGAGAAAGCAATTATATTAAAATTAAAAAAATATATATTTGGAAATATATATAAAATTAATTTTAAATAAATGTACATAAAAGCTAAGAAAAATAAAACAAAGACAATGATAGTTTCATCTTAAGCATAAATTCATCTTAAATCCACATTTTCAGATTTTTTGAAGTGTTAATATCACTCTGAAAAAATTACACCCTAAGAACTTTTATTCCTTTGGCGAACCTATGCTCACAAAAAAATTTCTGAATTATTTTTTCTCATCACCGAATCTATACAACTTGGAATACACAATACTTGCATGCTAGTTAAACCTCTATCCAATTCAAGTTTTACTAACAACCATAAACCACTCAAATCATATCTATTATTTCATCCAATATGAAATGATGGTCTTTATGAAAATATCATGAATGCTTAATAAATTTCTCCTAGCTCAAAAAACTGGTTTGAGGAGGTTATTCAATTATTTGGAAAGATTTGGTGAAAACATTTCCATTGTTTGGGAGCAGGCTAATATTGAAGAATGGATTAGGCAATAAAGTAGTTATATGTGATGATTCATAGAAAATAGTGGCAAATTGAAACATAGTTGAATTAAATTAATTTAATGAGATTATATTAAGGAAATCTATTGTATTCTCTATCAATATTTAGAGGCAAGCATGGAAACTTTCTTACTAGTTAAATGTTGAAGGGAAAATGGCATTCAAATTTGGGTTATGAACTATGCATGAAAAAAGAAGAGGAGTTAAGTAAAACGGTTGGAAGATAATATGGAAATTAAAACTCTAATTGTAGCGATATTTTAATGGTTTCCTTTATTCTACAAAGTGCTCACCTAGGATAATAGTGAATGAAGACTTGCAAGGTCTTAGATGGTGTATATTGTCCAAATTATATTATAAGCAAATTAATAATATTCGCTTGGGTTCTCCTTTCTCAAAATGAACTATGGCCCAAATCACTAAAATTATCACCAATGTGCCAAGGAAATAGATTTAAGGTATGCTTATAGAAGAATTTGGAACAAACACAATCATGAAGCTTCTTATTATTATGCTAATAGGTTCTTTTTATAGGATGGAGAAGTGTAATTCTTTGTTAAGTTTAGAGTTGACAAATGAAACTTTAATAAAATTATAAAATACTAAGTAAATCTTTAGAGAAAATATAGGTAAAAAATGGGCCTCCTAAGGAAAATAATAAAATAATAGTAGAGAGAGTTAAAAAAACTACGGTTTTCTCTTGTATTTTCAATTTATCTCCTTCTAGGTTTACTCAAATTTCAAATGGGAGCACTCATTGGATGCGGAATTAAATTCTACATCCAACAAGTACCCATATTACATACTTTTGATTGCATCCACATCACGAAAAAAATTGAAAATACATTAAAAAACATGTTTCTAGTGAGAGAAAACATGTTGTTTTATGTATTTTCAATTTTTCATGGTGTATATGTTGTTAAAACTATTCATTGTGGGTGCTCATTGGATGCATAATTTAATTCTGAGTCCTCCCACTTGAAATTTGAGTGAACCTACAAGGAGATAAGTTGAAAATACGATCCAAACAAGTAGTTTTTATTTTTTCCCTCCAATTGTTTTACATGCTGTCATGCACCTTGTTTGAATTTTAATGCATTTTTATTGGCTAATATGTGATGACAAGAAATTATACTTTAGGGTTAAAAGGCTCATTTTCACCCAAATTTCCTCTCATGAATGATTTTACAATGTCCACCCTAAATAAAATTGAAAACCAAAGAATTCTATATTCCAATTAGTTAAAACTAAAAATAATAATAAAACTTGGACACTTAATGCTATGCTATCAAGAGTTGAGCCAAGAACCACTGTGATCCACCATAAGTATCTTTTAGGATTATTTAGATGGAAAAGTAAAAATTTACTAAATGGGGCCCTCCATGGATTATATATTTGGCAATTGTTTTTTTAAATCACCATATTAACTAGTAAAAAATAGTAGAGTTGAATTAGTTCTAGTATTAGTACCCCCAAGGATATCCTTACGGAAGGGTGAGTAGCGAAATGGGGGCACTTCTAGGGTTTTATAGGGTTTTGATGTTTTCAAAGCCAATTGGCATTTTTATGTAGTGTTTTTAATGGTTTTTGCAGATCTATCATGGATTGGGTGGTGGACCTGTCCTATTCAGATCATGATGAGGATTCGCCTAAAGTGAGGTTTTTTTTATTGGATGAAGAGTTTCATGTGATGCTACAAGCGTTGTTGATTTCTCCTTCTGGGCACTTGGTACGAGATGAGTTGTTTCAGTTTAAGTGTGGGACTAGTGGAGTAAAGCCACAAATTTCCATGTAGATGTTGATCCCAATGGAGTCTTGATTCGTACTAACAAATATGCTTTTGGATAATCTGGGTTCATGTGATGGTACCAAGGCTATTGTCTCGAAGCTCATGGTTAAGCTTTCACATATAGGTGTTCCCAACATTTCCTTGATTTCATTTCTTGAAGAAGTGTCTTTGGAGAGCAAGGTCTCTTTTAAATCTCAAGTTGAAAATGGAAGTAAGGTTATTGCTTCTTGGGCCAGGGAAAAAAGAGTGTTGAAATCATTTAAGGTGAAATGAGGTTGTTATGGAGAAAAAATTCCTATGGCTTGGGGTGGACCACAACAGACATATTAACCCAGGAAATCAACTCAATTCTCAAGTATGCTAGACAATGTAAAATGCCAAAAACAAAAGAGAAAAAATATTACCTCAACTGGATGTTCAAAAAAGACCACCGTTGAGCTCGAAATCCAATGCTCCTTACCTACAACTTGTACTCAACAAAAAATATATACGATCATATGGAATATAGATATAAAATGTTAGGATAAAAACTAGCATAATCCATTAACATATTTAACAAATATACCCAAAGAAAGTAACATTAACATTTACAAAATGTATTGGAAGAGAAAATAGTGTTTCTATTAATGAAATGCATAGAACTACATAGTGACAACCTTATGTAGCAAACTCGTGAGAACCAAGAACTAAGTTCCTCCACCTAGGCCTCCACCACATCAGTCCTCCATGCAAAGGCAAGCTCACAAGTTCAAGGAGTAATTGTGTTCCCCCTTCACAAGATATGGAAGAACTTGGGAGATGAACATCGAAGTGTTTAAATAATAAGGATAAAGGGATGTAGACTCAAGGAAATGGTAAGGGGGAAAAATTTATCTAGAGTTTCCTTGCTCTCTAGTTTCTCCTCCTCTCATGCTCCCTAATGACTCAATATATAATGCTCAAAGGAGGTGGAGGGTCGAATCAGAACGTTTTCTAGGATATGGATGGCCAAGGATCAATATGGTTGTTACTTGGGATGGAAAACTCCAAATATTTTCTATTTTGAGCATGAAACCTGATGTATGCGGCCTATAGTGGAGAAACATGTGTATACGCATGCTGTAGTGTTGTTAGCATGCGTACATCAACAAAAATGTGCTTTTTAGGGGTTTATCTAAGCAAGAGGGATGATATGACTCTACTGAGGGACACAGAAAGCACATTAAGGCATGATGCATAAGGTGTGGAAAATCATGCTATAATAGATGGCCCCTAATGTATGAGGTCAGAGGGAAGATCATGATGGTCAAAATATATTTCAAATATCAAAAGTGGAGTAGTGGAGACCCATCGAAAAGAACTAGTCACTCATCAGAATATTATAGTGCTGACTTTGTATACATATCGATAACTTGAAGTACATAGAAGTTTGATACAGTGGCCATGAATAGGCAGTACATCAATATAGATATATATCATAAGAGGTCACATCCATGACTCATATATAGTAAGGTCTAGTCTCCAACTAAACTGAAGACATCTGGTACAACCTAGGGTACAAACTGCTCTACCATGAGAACTGAGGTCCCATAAATACTGTCACGATCAAAGATAGTATCATATAGAATGATGCCACTGAATCCTGATCTCTTCTACACAAACCAATGATGGTGCATGTCCCATCATGTGATTAAAGGTACTAGAGTCGAACATGATGAAACACCGTTTGATTACTGGTCATTAAGGTATACCGTTAACAAATGTGAGATCAACCACCGATGATGAAAGTGGGTGTCATGGAACCGAGTACACTATACAAGTGTGAATAATGGTGTTGAGGTTGAACACTTGAAGAATCCATCGATCAGGGAACATTGATGAATTCCCAATTGTCAATGATGAGAGGACCTTCCACTAATGACTGCAAGTCTCAAGGTACTCATATGAATCTATATCCCAATTCCATAATAGATGATCTGAATTCGATGGAATGAGAGCCACTAGAAGGGGGGCATTAATGAATCCCCCAACAACCAACACAAGGCACTTAGCTAAGCTGAAGGATTTGGAAGAACTCAGACATATAGGCTGAACACGAACAAAGAACCAAGTGCGTCTCTCATGTGCACCAAATGCAAGCAATGGACGGAAGAGACCCTTTGAATAGTAGCCGATGATGAACACTATTGACAAAAGTGAGGAAACCACCAATGAGGTCTAATGGAATCCAAGACACAACATGAATCCCAATGTGTGAATATATGTCTTGCCATAGAACATAAGGGAAACCACTCAGTTAGCGACCAATGATGAGATGGAATCTGCTGAGTTCAAGGTTAGCTACTAATGATGAAAGTAGGCCCAGGGTTATAGGTGGGACAAAAGAAAGGATAAGTTTAGGGGCGAAATTTATCCCATGGGCTATTTGTCCATTTTTTTTCCAAAAAATAGTCGCCAATTTCCATTTTTTGAAGCCTCGTTTCACCCAATTTTGATGGGGTAAACTTTTTTCACTCTAAAAATCGCCAAATTATTATATAAACTATATAAAATCCTTATAAATTGAAATAATTTTAGAAAAATATTGCCAAATATTTTATAGTTGACATTTTAAGAATTGGTAAGATTCGCCAAGGTTTATACACTTTTAAATAAGTATGGGTCCTTAAAATTATCGCTAGACAAAAGTGTCATGTGATTGGAATGCACTTATACCTGGATGGCCAACATGGAAAGTCAAGGAATCTGAGGAATTGTTGACCTGGGTTTATAAAATTCCTTTGAACAAGAGCTTGAAATAGATGGAGACGCAGGAAGCATAGAATTAAGACTAAATATTGGCACAATTATGTGACACAAGAGGCATCGGCATAATCTCCATAGTGAATGGAAGCTTAACCAATCAGAGGAGTAATATTTGAGTAAGGAGTTCAGCTTCCTAAGGCCATACTAAACCCAAAGTGCTGATGAATGGACTCAATATTTTTGCTCTCTTTAAAGGTGACATGACAACTACAAATTGAAGGTGATAACATTTCTCATCCGGATTTTTATGTTTTTAATTTTTTTTGGGTCTTTTTCATATTATAAATACTAAAAAAGAATAAAAGAGTACTTATAATACAAGATCAAGGGAATGAGTGTCACGAGCAAGCAAACTAGTTCGATGTAGTGGAACATAGCTATGCTCAATGCAAGGAAACATGTGGAGGATAAGGACACACAGGGGGATGTTCACTCAGGTTCAAAGGGTAATCAAGCTGCAAAGGATAAATGATAATCTTTTCTTGGATAAGGCTATGAAGTGCATGGGAAAATTGGCTTATAATGATGAAGTGGGAGACGACACAAGGTTCATAAAGGAAAGTAGCTCTATGATATGCATTTATGACTTGACATAATCGGGAATCCCTATGGGTGATAGCCAACATATAAGATAGAATAAACATGAGACTTCAACGCAAAGTCATGGCGGGTCTTAAAGAGACTCCCAGACCTAAGGAGGAACTATAGCATGGGAAAAAAATTAAAAAAGAGGTTCTCACTAGGGTATCCATGGTAAGGAAGGCCCTACCGCTTAACTAATGACACTTCTAGAAGCAGCTAGAAGGTTACATGCTGATAAAAAGAAGGATTGCACCTATGGTTTATAAATCGTAGTCATAGGTCAATGCAATAAAGCAGGCAGCATGAAATCCTAACCTATATGGCAAGGGCGACATATACCTACCAAAGTTGCAAATCATGTTCACTAAGGTTGAAATCCATAACCATCGAAAGAAAATGTTCCAAAAAGTATCTTACACCATAGAATTAGTCCATTAAACTCATAAAATAATAAAATAAAGAGTCAAAACTATAGAAAGTGGGTAAAACTTTCTACACATAGTAAAAATTTGAACTTTTACCATACCATTTGTGTTTTTTACCACAATAGTGAATTTGGAGCCATTTTTCCCCATTTCTTCAATTAGTGATTACGCGAGCTATGAGCGATGAAATCACAAGTCGTTTGGACCAAGTAAGTGCCCTCATCACAATCTTCAATTTAATTGGTTCAATTTTTAATTTTAATGGTGAATTTTGAGTTTTTAAACATAGAAATTGGAAATATCGGCGTACACGAGAAACAAATTATTGAGTCGTGTATAAGGGGAGGTCCACATAGGCAAAGAAAAACCTGCTCGCATCCATGTGCGATTGTGATAATTGTTGGTCGCATACGGTGTCGTGAGGGTTGTTTTTAAGAAAAGTAACCCAAATATCTCCCTTCTTTTTCAGGATGGTGATAGAGTGGAGGGAGAGGGAACATGATGCTATTGATCATAAAGTCTAAGGTGATTTGGACACTCAACAAGCATTACAAATATGTGTCCTTCACAAGTTCTGGAACACTGGAAGCTTAAGGGCTCAACCAAGGTTCCTTTAGAAGATCATAGACTATTGCCATCCAGACACCGAGTCTTTAAAATTGGATGGGAAATCGCTAAAAAATTGAGGTTGAAGACATATACTTCATCATAGGATTATCCCTCCGAGGCGAGGTAGTGAACCTCTGGGCTCGTGGCATAGGAGGGGCATGACCATAGAGGACTACATTGATACATACTGTCTTCTTGGCCTCAAAAGGTGGGAATTCAGGTCCCCATCGTAGCCATCAAGAGCCTTAGCATGAAGATCATTATACTAGTGCTTGGTGGGATATTGGGTTAGGATACATTACACTAGGCTTCATGACCCATGATGTTCTATTTGGTAGTGTCTGATAACTACCATGTACAACTGGTGCACATCATTGTTCAGAACTATGAAGCACCAAGTTACTGAATGCAAGCTTGGAAGGGCTAAAATATTCGGGTTTGCGAGCATACTATGTTGTTTCTTCTTCAAGAGGGTTCCTGACCTTATCCCGATGGTGGACCTCATCATACTCTACGGGTCTACGGGATATAGCCCAGGCCCGATGGACTGAGATCATGATGCGGTTGGGAGGTGGCAGAGTTCCCTATCCATACACCGATGACTTCTTCCACTGGTGGTGGTGATAGGTGATTTCCATAGATGACTATCCCTATGATGGGATCGACATCCATGGTGACAGAGACATCTCACTACCACCAGGGTCCGCATTTGGTGTGATTGGTAAGCACTATTTAATTTTTTCGTTAGTTTTTTTTTGGATTTTTGTCTTTAATGAAAGAAATTTATTTTTTGGTGTGGCATCAAGTATTAACGCTAAAATATTTCTTGCAGATGTAGGTCCATGATGAATGCAAGGATATCCATGGCACCGGTGCATAGGCTGAGAAGAGGAGTTAGCTAGAGGGGATGACAAGCATACCTTACAGAATGTGTAGGCTAACCTATCATGGTTGACTCGTAGAGTATCGATGGTGAAGATAGAGGACCTCCCTGAGGTCATGCAGTGTGATGTAGTAGGAGTAACCCATCCATAGATGTGGCTTATTTGACGTCTAGCCAATGTCATAGTATGTTATCATGAGACACATTCTGCACTAGAGGCTTATATTCCATGGTTATTCTATGTACCGGCCATGTATATTTTGAGAGCTATGAGCTCATTTTTTGTACTATGACACCACATTTTGGACTTATTTCTGATAATGAAAACTTATGGTTCTCAACTCTACTATTATTTGTGTATAAATGTGTGGATGAATGAATGGATGGTTGCTTCCTTTGATTAATTATGAGACAAATTCAAATCTAGGATATAGTTTGCATATTTATCGGCGACTTGATTAGAACGTCTTGGTATTTGAATGCATGAGATAAAATTAAAATGTTGTTCCAATAGTATTACCCATAGGAATCTTCTTAGTGGAGTAGGATCTCTAACACGGTACTGGTTGTTCAATTATGACATGTCCAACTGTGAATCCAGGTGGAATTCTAAGGAGTGAATTCCATTATAAATGGCATCACACAATAACTCAATGACGGTAGTGTACTTAGCCACATTGTTTGACAATGCCACGAGACATATGCCTCCTGAAGACACAAGTTGACCCTTGGGTGAATAGATGACCTAAGCAGTGGAAGCTAAGTTTTTCTTATGACGATCGACAACATCTGCGAATCCTAGGAATTTCGAAGACTCCATTGACATCTGTCAACCAAGAGGATGCGTATAAGAAAACCCAAGATACCAGAAGAAAATCTAAATTATGTACAAATTTATACAATAATGTAGAAGGTACAAGCCTAATCTGGAGATTCAAGCATAATACCGATTAAGGTAGAGCCCATTTCTATGCTCTTTCAAGACATTCCCTTCATAGTCTTCCAACTCATAAGTTCCTTTCTCTAGGACATGCCTCACTATATAAGGACCATGCCACATCAAGTTGAACTTTCCTACCCCCAACGGTTCTTTGGCTTGATCATACAAAAGAACCAAATCAACCTTAGTGTACTATCCTGGGCGGACAGATCTATCATAGTGAGCCTTAAAACGACATTTATTAGCTCTAATGGCCACGGTGGTATCTTGACGCTACTCATCAAGCTGCTCGAGGTGGATTAAAGATTGTTTTAAATCCATTGTGTCAAGAAGGAACTCAATGGCTAGATTTAACGAAGTGATTTCACATTCAACCAGAAGGATGAACTCCACACCATGCACCAATTGGAAAGGTGAGAAACCGGTGGAAGTCTTAGCTGCGGTTCGATACACTCACAAAGCAGGATATAACATAATATGGTAGTTAGAATTGCTTTGTCTGACGATTTTATATAGAATAGCCTTAACAGACTTATTGAATGACTCATCCTGACCATTCCCTTGGGGATATTAAGATGATGAATGATCTTATTTAAATCCAAGATTTAATTCTAATTCCGCCATGATTTTGTTTTGGAAGTTGTGACTGCCATGGTTAGTGGCAATCTCCTTCGGGATCCCAAATCGAGTGATAATTTGATTGAACACAGAGTGAGTTGCATTCGCATCGTCAGATTTAACAGTCGGCATGGCCTCAGCCGACTTAGTAAAATAATTTACAGCCACGATGATATGGTGATGCCCCCCAGCCAAGTCTAGGTAGAAATCCATGAAATGCACCCCCAACATGGTGAAGGGAACGATGGTGACGACTGGATTTAAAGGGGCAGAACACGAGTGCATATTCCAAGAAAACACCCGGAAAGGGTGACATCTCTTAACTGCGTTAAGACAACGTTTAAAGATAGAGGTCCAATAGTAACCAACTCGTAAGATATTCTGGGTTGTAGAGAGCCCAAATAAGTGGCCACCACATGCCCCACTCTGGCAGTAATTAAGCACAATCTCCACCTCCTCGCAAGTCAAACAACGACACAAAATGGAATCTACCCCTCGGCGATACAAAGTGTCACCGATGATCAAGTATTTCTTAGTTTGATGACAAATACGACATCGTTCATCCCTCAAAATATATGGAGGGAAATTTAGGTTCGCTAGGTATACAATGATGTCTTCATACCATGGGTGTGAGGACGAGATAAGGAATATATGTTCATCCACAAGTGAGTCATCAAGAACCGTGTCCTCATCAACCCTAGAAAAATCAGACATCAACTCCGTGAAGACCAAAGACTTGGATTTTTCCAAGACAAAATCAAGATCAAATTATTACAATATGACAATCCATTTATTATATCCCCCCTATCATATATCGTGTCAATACGAATTGAAATGGATTAATATAAGACATAACAATGGTCTTCCGAAGTAAAATGTAATGACATAATCATTGGACTACATGAACAGTTTTAAGTGCCAATTTTTCCACGTAAGTATACCTGAGTTCATCTTCTACTAAATTTTCACTGAGATAGTAGATAACATGCTCTTGGAGCTCATCATATTCCTAAATGAGGGTCATCCAAACCATCTCTTGGGATGTGGAAATATAAAGCAAAAGGTATCTATTGTAGTAGGGAGGACGTGGCAAAGGCATCAATACCAAGGCTTTCTTAAGAGCATCAAAGGACGGTTGGGTTTGCTCATCCCAGATAAAAGGAACATCCTTCTCAAACGACACATGAAACTATTAGAAAGGCCTGCAAAGTTCACTACAAAGTGATGTAGAAAATTAGATTTCCTCTATAGACTCTAAAGTTGAGTAATCATGAACGAGGGAGCCAACTGAAGTATTTCCTCAACCTCTAAAGGGTCGACTCTAATCCCCTCCTTTGAAATGATGTATCTGAAAATGCGACCAATTTTCACGCAAAAGATGCATTTATGAGGATTTAACCGAATCTTATACCGACATCTTTCGAACACAAGACAGAGGTGTTCCAGATGATCAATGCTCTTGCGAGAATGAGCATTGAGATCATCAAGATACGCATCCACAATACGTTTAAGAAAATGAAACACAAAGTTCATTACCTGCTGAAAGGTCGCTACAACGTTTTTAAGGCCGAAAGGAATTTTCCGGTATGCGAAAGTACCCCAAGGAAAAATAAATGCAGTCTTGTGTTGATCCTAGGGCTTGATCTGGGTATAATTATATCCTAAAAAACTATCCATAAAGGAACGAATCTCACTTTTTGTACATTCATCCAAAATATGATCAATAAATGGTGTGGGAATGTTATCCTTAGGACATGCTTTATTTAGATCCCCAAATTCTGTGCACACACATATGGTTCCTTGTTTCTTATCTACGGGAACATGATTGGATACCCATTCAGTTAAGGGAATCGAACAGATGAAGCCACCTTTAAGGAGCTTCTCTACCTCTTCTTTGATAGTGAGTTCCTTCCTAGGATTCACCGCCCACAGGCGCTACCAAATGGGTTTGGAATGAGGGTAAGTTTTAATTTCATGTTTGGAAATAGTAGGGTATATAACTAACATCTCTTCATAAGACTAGGCAAAAGCATCCCAGAATTCTTTAAACAAATCGGTGTAGATTCCGACTTCTTAAGGAGAGTAGTTTGCACTGATGTACACATTCTCCATTTTTCCGAGAATTCGAGAAATGTCAATCGGAATGGTAGGAGATATATTATCCATGTTGCCTTCAATGTAAATTCCATGCATATCCAAAGGGACCACGAGGTGACCGAATTTATTGCTTAGAGTCAACCAAAACTCTTCTTGCTTAAGGTGTTCAAGCTCAGGAAGGAAATAAGATCGATGATGTAGGTCTTCCCAAGGCTTGTAGAGACCATTCATGGCCTTCTTGATGGATTCATCCAAAGGTAAAGTATCATCAAGGAAATCATGTGAACAAGATGAGTTTACCTCCTAAGTCTGCGGTAGAGAGGGATCCTCCTCCTCTTTCCATGAAGAGGAAGGATCGAGGTTTGCAGTGACTTGTTGTACATCTTGATAAGTGATCTCAACTTTAGATAGTTTCATTTCTATTCCGATGTGTCTATGTCCTTCACACGATGCCATCATGGAAGGGAGAGTCCATGGATCACTAAAATATGAAGTGCAGAATGACACTGAACTCAACGACAAGAGGGGCTCATCAGAAATGGAATAAATAAACACAATTAGTGCCAAAAATTTAAAGGTTCCCATGAGAGAGGAATACATCCTGACACCAATATTCTCAGTTTCCTGCTAAGAATATTCTACCTTAGGACTGTAGATCCCTTTGATGCAGTGGAATTTGAACTAGTAAAGGATAAGTGTTAAAAAATTGTATTCAAGGGGTGCATCAACCACCTCGAACTCTACCGACACGTGCTTCCCACCCAACTAGACCTGGAGAGAGGGAATACTCCCACCCAACTAGACCTGGAGAGAGGGAATACTACCATGCAGTCTAAATGAATGTCCATCAAATGCGGTCAGCATGGTCATAGAATTAGATAAAGGAGGAGATACAAGGGCCTTCCAACAAGATAAATACATCACCGACGTGGAAGCACCTTCCTCAACGAAAATGCATTTAATGGTCATGGAAAGACACTCCACATGGACTTGAAAAGCCACATGGTAAGGTAAGTGAGGTTGCATGTCAACAGTATCAAACTTGATTACACCAGTGCCAATAGAATTGAGAGATCCCAAAGAAGATAACAAGGCATTCCTCTATGAAGGACGCGTCTGGAGTACCTCAAGAGCCAACATAGCGCACGGTGTTTGGCCCAGATCCTCAATGATGGAATAAATCTAGTTGGCTTGAGCATTAGGATTGTGAGCCAAGCACTTAAGAAATCCTTTCAGAATACGTGGCATGGGATTGATCTTATCAATCTGCAAGGGTACCTCTTGAGGAGGAGGGTCTTTCCCCATAGAGGGTTGTGGAGGGTTATAATCACGAGAGCATGTAGAAACATTGACCTTTGATTGAACCATGTTAATGCATCCATGACCGCCATCATGGAACAAAGGGTTCGAAGTTCCAACAGCCCATTTCTGGTGGTAGAAGCACCCGAAGTCATGTTTTTGTTATGAGGAAGGGGATTAGTCAATACAATTGGGCTCTATATGATGATATTCAAGGCTTCATACATCTTGGGGCACAAGTGAGTGAGGTGATCTTGCGAGCAAATATTATAAGGAAATTTCACCTTACATTTATGCTTCTTGTCCCCACCGGAATTATTGTAGTTCTTCTCATGATTTGCATTTCCCTTCTTATTATTATTTTTCCCAACCTTACGGTTGTTATTCACCCTTTTCTTGTTTCCTTCAGGTCGTTGGTTACCCTTTGGATTCACTGACTACACAAAGTGTACATCCGATGATTGGGTGGGAGAGGACAAAGTCGTAGCTTGTCCTGCTTCAGACTGGTTAATAGAAAAATTATGCATGTGGTTTGTCACTTGGTCTATAGCCTTAGAACTTGCGGAATGTTTGACGGACAATCTACCAAGAGTGGACTCGAGGCCTGATCTCCCTAGGTCAACGTGATTCTAGAAAAAATAGAGACAGAACATAAATGACTATCCTAGATCTAATTAGAGATCAAGGAACTAGATGCTTTACCTTTTGAATCATTGATCCTTTCTCCTTGAATGTTGCTCCAAGCTTGATGGTCTTCAGATCTAAGCTGCAAAACCTATCAAGGAAACACAACAAGACAAGTAGTAAAATGCACCTACACAATAATAGATCTAAGTAAGCAAACTACACAATATATCATTAACACAATGAGATTTGGTGGAAAGAACTTATATTACTGTATTAAAAGGGAAATACATAGGATGACGAGATTACAACCAATGAATTAACGTAGCAATCCTTCTCCAATCAATCCAATGCCAAAGCCTCCAAAGGGATGATGGATCTCTCAAGGATGAGTAGAGATCTCTCCTAAGCTAATTTCACCAGCGTGCAGATACTATAGACTTCCTTCCCTTTGGAATGGGAGTGAGCTTCACTTATATAGGACTAAGTGGATAGGATAGGTTGAGATATGGCAGGAGAGAGATAGGGGATACCTCCAAGAGGCTAGGAACCGAATGACAGCTTCCCCAAAGGCTAGGAATAGGGATACACATCAGCTACCTTTGAGAATGGGCTCGAAGAAGCTATTTTAGTCAATTAACTGACATCGTCGTAGTCTGTAAGAGGACAACCTATGACGTCGCAGGTTGCATGAGGACAACCTGCGACGACCTCTCAAAACCTAGTATAAAAGGGTCTGCATCTCTTCCCAGTTAATGACCTTTTCAAGGAAACTTTAGGGGTGTTTACACTGAGTCTCATCATGGTAAGATTTAGGTGTAACAAAATTCCCCCCAAAGCATGAAGCTGTTTAAACTAGACAGGTGAAATGCATTGACAGTAGGAATGGAAATGGCTCATCAGAGGAAGGACATTGTTGCAGTACAACTGACTCTGAGTACATAGTCTCATATGACGTACAACATGGCTTCCGACCAATACATTGCAGATCCATGGTAGTAATGACCGACTGAACACAATCATGGCTACTAGACACAAGCGTAGAACCATGATGAGATGATAACACAGCTGCGACCAATACAAATGTGGATCCGTGTAATATGACTCAAAAAAATCTCCATCGCAACCTGGGTAAAACATGACTACCCAGGGTCTTCAAGCTGAACCCACAATGATACGAATCTATCCATGTGATTACAAATGTCTTGACTTTGAACATGGTAGAAACCACTTGATTACCGGTCATTGATGTATACTGTTAACAAGCGCGAGGGAAATCACCATTAATGTCAATGATTCCCAAGGTATCATAGTACATAACATCAAGTGTGAATGAATGAGCTGAAGTCGAACATCGGATGAAATCTTCCAATCAAGAGTCAATGATGTAAAATCATGTCGAAAGTGAGGTAACCTGCCATTGAGGCATGCAAGCCCAAAGTACTCGATTGGTTTCTAGTCTCAATCCTTAGATGATGATTTGAAGTCGACAAGGATGAACCCGTCGAAGGAGGGCCATGATGAATCCCCCATCATCGACACGAAACATGACAACAGATGTTTTGAAATAGATCAGATGGTACAGTAACATGCAAGACTGACTCATAATAAACCAACATGGTGGAAAGTGTGCTGACTGCAGAAAATGAGTGGTGAAAGTATTCTTGAACGTGGGCATGGCATGACTTAGGAGTATTGACATAACGAGTATGACACCAACCCCTAATGCAACTAATGATGGAAGCGTTCTTTGAATGACTCAAAGGAGTGACTGGACTCAGGAAGTAGGCAAAACTCGAGGACAAACGGATGATCCAAGTGCTGTATGCAAATGCAAATGAGTGCCATGATCAAGAACGACTAGGTACTGCCACAGATAAAGGGTGTAACATAAAAGCTTTCCTTTTTCCCCATCATGAATCATGAGTGCCTCATGTGTTTTTAATGAGCTTGATGAGGGTAATCAGATGCTCGGTATAGCTCATCTCATAGATGAGTCCAATCCCAAATGTTTTCTGAACCTGGGAAAGGAGGGGTTCGTCCCATGACGAGCCCTTCAATGTTAGAGTTTAACGAGTCCATAGAAGGTAAAATCGGTTGTATTTTCATGTTTACAGAGCCTGAAAAGAACTAAAGAAGACTGAAATGGTCCTTTTTCGTAAAGTTAGCCTCATCGCCCGAAAAACGGTAAAACAACGCGGGAGAGGACTCTTCCAGCCATGATTGGCTGGAGTATGCCTTTTTCGTAAATAGTACCCCCTGGTACGAAAAAGGGGTAACTATCACCAGGGAGACGACCGTTCAAATACTTTAACAAGCATGAACGGGACGAGTTCGCTTGGAAATATTTTTGTATTTTGAGAGCCTGAAAGGAGCCTAAAGATAGACTCTGGGGGGGGTTCCTTTTCCATAGGAGTTTAACAAGCCTAAAAAAGTGATAAATCGTAACTCGATGGCTTATTCTCATGGTTTTAAGAGCATGAGAAAGAACAAAGACTAAGCTTGTCATCATTAAATAATTAAAATATAACGAAAGAAAAATAACGACAAAATATTCAAGAGGTTGTTCATACCTGAGATGATCGCTACAATGTGAAAACAACGCAAATAGAACACTTAATGTCTCCTGCATGCTTGAAAACTAGGTCAAACAGTCAACCAGGCATTCAAATGTAGCAAAATGATCCAAACTATAGCAAATAACCCATAGAGCATCTAATATTTGAAAAAGAATATTCCCTTTTTGTTTATAAAATAGAAAAAATGACCAAATATAGTTACCATTGTTTATTTGCCAAATTGGGGAGAAGAAAGTGCCATTTGGAGCAGAATTCCATTCGTCGATTGCCGGAGCTACGAGCAACCATTTCACGAGTCATTCGAATCAGGTAACCCTAAATCTCATCCGACATATTTCTAATGGTTTAGAATTTCAATTTTTGTTCATTTTTTAGGGTTTTGGGGTTGATTTGTGGGGAGTTTGTGCGCCCTCGGGTCGTCGCAGGTCTCCCTTACGGGAACTGCAATGAACCCGAGTCATTGCAAATCCCACAAGGGTGTCTTGCGATGATGTCGCTTTGTTCCTAAGGACGCAGTGCGACGGCGGAAACGTCCATCCCACAAATCAAAACCAAGCCACAAGAAAAAGTTTTACTAGTTTGGGTGAGCTTTAATGGTGTTTAAATTCCCCTATTGATAGGTTTGTGGCCTCCAACATTGTTCTATAGTGGCGTGAGTGAGAACATGAGGTGGATGATGTGCAAGCAGCAAATGACCCATTATGCGTGGAGGCGTTGAGGAACTGTGGGCTGCTGAAGTTCTTCCAAGTCCAGGGCATGAGGGCCCAAGTCCTACTGATGGAACATATGGTCCGGAGTTGGGACGCAGCACAATAGTACTTCATGATCGGAGAGCACATACTAACTATAGATGTCGAGGACATCTACTTCTTGACTGGATTGTCCCAGAGGGGGGACATTGTGGCTCTTACCGGATCATGGGGGAGTGACCGGATGGTGGACGACTTGATTGTCCAGCACTGTACTCCACATGCCCGTGCCTCTAGTGGGAATATTCCCATCAAAGAGGTGAGATATCATGCATTGCATGCTATACCTTTCACCATAGTGAGGATAGTAGGGAGCCAAGTGACTCATCTAGCTACCAGGTCCCATATGTTCTATGTGGAGGACTGCATGTCTCCGAAGGTGTTCAACTAGTGTGAGGGATTCCTCACCAGCCTGTGAGCTCAACTGACCAAGTGTCGACATGGAGATCTCAAGCAGTTCAGGTATGGATCAATAGTGATCTCATTCTTGTTGGAGCGGCTTCCCCTCTTACGCTTGCAGGTGACTGTAAATGACAGGGATCCCAAGGATCCTCACATGGTCCGATGGACAGAGGTGATGGCCCGCCATGGTGGTGGGGGTCCTATCATCAGGTACAGTCCTGGATTCTTCACCTGGATGGAAGGCTAGCTACTCATGATAGAGGACTATCCATACAGCGGTACAGATTTCAGGGAGGACCTAGACCTCGTACTTCCCGAGGGAGCAGAGTGGGGAGACATCGATAAGAACAATGACCCTTGTACTTTTTATTTTGTGTATTTATAATTTTTGTGGATAGTGATGATGAGTTAATAACATGTGTGTGTAGATGTGGGCCTCTCACGGCAAGTGGGAGTCTCACTACTAGCGAGGAGAGGAGAGGCACCACCAGTAGCGCCAGCCATGCATGATGCCATCATGGATATGAACGACGTCTATGAGAACCTTATGAGGTTGACATTGGAAATTCCAGATGCAGTATCACATGAGCTGTCGAGGCCATGCAGAGGTACACAGTCAGTGTGACTATGCGTTTTGGTACGCTACTCCGTAAGGTAGCGAGGGAAGTTGACTGCTTGCATGTCCAGTAGGCGAGAGCTGCGAAACCTAGGGGTGCACGGGCCAGGCGTCAGGCCTTGTGATGTTATTATGTATGTACTTAGAGCTATGTGAGCCTTATATTTTGTACTACTGAAAGCTATCAGGATTCTGATTTTGTATAGACTCACTGAAAGCCGTCGTGCTTCAGACTTTTTGTATCAGCACTACATTATCTTGATTATATATATATATATATATATACAGACATTTTGGCGGCTTTATACATTATGTGTTTTAATGGATGAATGATGTGATCTTATTTATGTGTTTGCTTATACAATGAGTTATTTACATGTTATATCTAATTTTACAATTCATGGATATGCTTATGTGTGTGCAATGTACCAATCTAAGATGAAGTTGGCCATAGAGTCGGCAACTGTGTTCACGTCTCATGGAATGTGCAGGTATTGGATGGATTCAAAGGACCTTTCCAGAAGACGAACTCATATGTAGAGATGGAGTAGGGTAGGATCAAGGATGATGTAAACCTGGTTAAGTTGCAAGACCACCAGTTGAGAGTCCAAATGGATGACAACATGGTCCATACCCAAAGAAATAGCATCGGTTAGGGTTCCAATGACTGCCTGATATTCCGCAGCATTGTTGGTTGCGAAACCTAGACACATTCCTCCTGAGCTGATAAGATCTCCAGTGGGAGAATAGAGAACCTAGGCTGTCGAAGCAAGGTTATGGGTATGCCGACTGGCGCTGTCTGCGAATCCGTAGCAAGTTGCCATTTGCACACGCAGATAGAACATGGTATAAGTAACAAACAAGACCTAAGCACGCAAAAAATCAAAGCGTCACACCACACAAAACACACACGCCATGTACAGTATATACAAAAGTACTTATGCATGAAAGACTCAGGCATAGTACCTCTTCAGGTAAATCCCATTACGGGGTTCACCTAAAGATATCCCGTCGTAGTCTTCAAGCTCATAAGCTCCTTTCTCTAAGACATGTTTCACTATGTAGGGTCCATGCCACATGGACTCAAACTTTCCTGTCCTCAGCTTATCATGACTTTGGTCGTATGTAAGGACCAAATATCCTTCGCTATAGACATGAGGTTCTACCGACTTATCGTACTGTGCTTTGATGCATTTCTTATGAGCCTCATTAGCGAGAGCGACATCACAACGAGTCTCGTCGAGTTTAGCTAGGTAGAGGAATCGTTCTTCCTCAGCAGTAGTGTTGGGGAGAAGTTCAACTGCGAGTTTGAGGGATGAAATCTCGCACTCTATTAGAAGGACAGCCTCCAATCCATACACTAGTTGGAAGGGAGTAAATCTAGTGGCGGTCTTAACGGAAGTTTGATAAGCCCATATTGTGGAGAAGAGCATATTATGCCAGTTGGACTTATGCGTACCCACCATACGTTGGATCATGGTTTTCAAGACCTTGTTAATAGCCTCTACTTGTCCATTGGATTGTGGGTAGTACGGTGTTGAGTTTTCATGGTGAAAACACAATCTAGTGCTCAACTCGTCAACCATATGGTTCATGAAGTGAGAACCATGGTTGGCAACTATAGCTTGAGGAACTCCAAACCGAGCTATAACATGATTAAACATGAAGAGTGTGGCGGTTTTTCCATCATCCGTGTATGTAGGCATAGCCTCGGCCCACTTTGTAAGGTAATCCACAGCTACGATGACGTAACCATGCCCCCCATCCGAGGTAAGATTATAGTACATGAAGTCAACGCCCCATTTAGCGAAGGGGCCAACGGCAATAACCGTGTGTAATGGGGCAGGGTGGGTGCACTTCTTAGTTTGGAAGTGATGGCATGGCAGACATTTTTTAACGGACTCGATACAATCTTTGAAGATAGACAACCAAAAATATCCTACGCGACATATTTTCTGGGCTATAGCCATCCTAGAGAGATGACCGCCACATGCCCTAGCATGACAATCATTTAGAACATGTTCAGCCTCTTCATGAGTGAGACAATGTCGAAGAATAGAGTTGATGCCACAGTGGTACAAAGTATCACTAATGATTAGATAATACTTTGCATGGTGGCGTATTTGATGATGGTCGTCCCGCGAGAGTTGGGGGCTGAAACGTTGGGTCTGAACATATAAAGTGATATCTCCATAGCATGGATCAGACGTGCTGATGAGGAACAATGATTCATCTGGAAGAGAATCATTGGGCTCAAAATTGACATCAGCCCGGGGAATATCACAGATCAGCTCAGCAAACACCAAAGACTTTTTAGACTTAGATTTTTCAAAAAGGAGATGAAATTCCTGCAGTATCATGATCCAACGTGAATACTTGCCCCCAAGCACCTGACGTGTCAATACGTGTTACATGGGGTTTAAATCGGCAATGGTGGTGGTGGTGCGAAGCAAGATATAATGTCAGTACTTTTGGACGGCGATGACTGCCGTGAGAGCGAGCTTATCGACATGTGAATAGCGAGTTTCAGCGTCAATGAGACCCTTACTTGAGTAGTATATCACATGTTCCTAGGAATTGTTGTGTTCTTGGACTAAGACCATGACGACTGTGGTGGCAGAAGCAACAAGATAAAGGATATAATCCTTGTAGTAATTGGGTGGTTGGAGCACAGGCACATGCGTGATAGCATGTTTTAAGCTTTCAAAATATTGTTGATCTTGATCGTCCCATATGAACGGGACATCCTTCTTCATTAATCTCATGTAGCCCTGTGTCTTTTGCGCGAAATTACAGACAAAAGGCCTTAAGTAAGTTGCCTTCCCTTTCAAACTTTGAAGTTCCGTTATGTTCGTGGGAGGTGTGAGAGCGATGATGGCTGCCACCTTCAAAGGATCAATGCGGATCCCATCTTTCGAGACTATGAAACTGAGGAGGCGTCCTGACTCGACATAGAAGATGCACTTGTGAGGGTTCAGGCGGATGTTATACCGCCTGCATCTGAGGAAAACCACCATCAGATGGTCAATGTGGTACTCGCGCTGCCGTGAATGAGCAAGTAGATCGTCCAAGTAAGGTTCCACAAAGTCCTTCACGTCGTGAAAGGAATACGACATGGCCCGTTGGAATGTAGCACCAGCATTTTTGAGACCAAAAGGGAGTTTGCGATACGCAAACGTACCGCAAGGACATATGAAAGTTGTCTTGTGCTGATCAGCCGAGTGGATCTCGATCTGGTTGTATCCAAAAAAACCATCAATGAATGAAAAGATGACACTTCCCACACAATTGTCGATAATCTGGTCGATAAAGGGAGTCGAGTAATTGTCCTTGGGACAAGTCTTGTTAAGATCCCGATAATCGACGCAGACAGGAATGGTACCCTGCTTTTTATCTACAAGGATGACATTTGAGACCCATTCTGTCAACGGAATAGGGTAGATGAAACCATCTTTCAAGAGCTTTTCAATATATGCCTTGATTGCCACAGTCTTTCGGGGGTGCACCGGTCGCAACTTTTGTCGGACTGGTTTGGCATCGGGATAGGTTTGAATTGTATGCGAAACAATAGTGTGGTCTATCATGGGCATCTCCTCATAAGGCCAAGCAAACACATCTCGAAATTGCTTGAACAAGGCCATAAACGTTGTGATTTCTTCAGGGGAACACGTCTGGCCTAAACAAATGTGTTCCACTACACCAGGTGTAACCGACATGTCGACCAAAATGGTAGGCTCAATGTTGGCCAAGTTTCCTTCAGAGTCCATTTGAAACGTAAGTATCGAGGACTGAGAGAAAGAGTAGACATCTGGTGTAAAGATGGTGGAAATGCTATTCTCCACAGTATCCAATGAAGGAAGGAAAGACGATCGATGATGGAGGTCTTCCCACAGAGGATCATCCATACTCATGGTTTCCATAATGGACTCGTCAAAATGAAAAGTCCGCAGCAAAGGATTGGGTTGGGATGATGTCCACTGTAGAGAATAGGGGGTGGAGGCCACAGTTAGGTGGTCTTCCAGAGCTGAATGGATAACCTCATATGTGAGTTC
Source organism: Larix kaempferi (assembly GCA_027924585.1). Lineage (NCBI taxonomy): Eukaryota > Viridiplantae > Streptophyta > Pinopsida > Pinales > Pinaceae > Larix > Larix kaempferi. The sequence goes on from BSBM01000247.1 coordinate 1,014,163, forward strand.
GGTAGGTGAAAGAGGCATAGTGTCTCCAATTAGGTCTGTTGTGGCTTCATCAGGTACAAACCATGAATCAGTAGAGTTGGGAATGGATGAAATATGCGAGGAGATCATGTTCACCGTGGCAACATGATTTGGGGGATCTGAGGTTGGAAAAATGCCCATAAGGGATGAGTCCTTGATGAGGCCAACCCCCACGCTCTCATACTGATGCGAAGATTGTCCAAGTAATGGAACATTATCGCCCAGATGAGTAGCGGTGTCAGGTGTACAGAAATATAGTTGGTCGACCGTAACAATTTGGCCTTGACGAGGGAATTGTACTATGCGAAAGACAGATGATGTGACCGCAGTCATGGCATAAAACCAATTATGACCAAGGAGAATGTTATAATCTAAAGGGACAGCGACCACTTCCACATTAATGGCTACGGTCTTTCCACCTAACTCGACTACTAAAGCTTGTAACAACCAATGAGGTTGAAAGCCACATCCGTCGAATGCTTTCAAGGTGGTAGGAGAATGGTTCAACTCAGGAGAGCCAATGGTTGTCCAACATGGGATCGACATGACTAAAGTGGAGGCACCTTCATCCGAAACGGTACGATGGATTTTCTTCCCAGCAATGTTTGTAGCAACTTGAAATTCCAACTGATGGGAAAGCCTTGGTTTAAAGTATTCCAACCATAACATGATGTTATTAGACGAATCCAGATCAACCGCGCTGATGGCAGCGAGGAGAGTCTTGCGCTGGTTAGGACAGTTTTTCAAGACCTCAAGCGTCGACATCGCACAAGGAGCTTGTGCCAGGTCCTCTACAATGTTGTAGTTCTGAGCATCTCGAGCATTGGGATTGAAAACAGACTTTCTAATCGTTCTCTTGGGCGGACGCAACACTGACTCGAAAGAGGGATTATCAATGGTGAGAGAAGTGGGTGGTACGGTGACATCGAGGATCGAAGTGGAAGCTTTTTCAATATTACTTCCAATAGGTTCTTTCAGCGGGACGGAGTCATACGAATGAGAACAGGTGTTCAAGTTGATGGTCTCACTACACATCATGAGAACATGCACGGTGGAGGATGCTTTTCCTTGGGAATGAGAGGTGTGTGCAATAAGTTGTTGGTTTTGAGTGGGGAAGGGATCATTGAGAACTGCGGTAGTAGAGTTTCCTTTGATAAACTTATGAACTTCATCTCGGTGGGGGAATTTTTTGGAGAAATGGTCTCCACCGCATAGTAAACAAGGATACTTTAACTTCATCTTCTGTTTGGTGTCTTCCTGAGTGGGCTTGGGCTCCTGTTGGTTAGAATATTTCTTAGGTTTCCCTTTATTCTTCTTCTTACCACCAGATTTATGAGATGAAGCTAATTGCATAGAATTCACCTCTTCGGTGGAAGCAAGAGTGGTGGACTTGGTAGTGATGTTTCTAGCCTGTGGTGGTGATGGGGAAGAACCTTAGCGGTTCGACGAGCCACCAGTTTGAATAGAAGCTTGGGAGGCAAGGGAACCAATGATGCCATTAGTTTGTGGTCCCTTGGGTGGTTTCGTGGGATCGTACGTAGGGGGAGGCGCGTCATGAACAATTTCATACAATGTGCCGGATTGAGCATAGACCAAGTCGAAGTAATGGGCACTGAAAATAGATTGTTCCTCAGTGATGGATCCTCCCATAGCTACGTCTTGAGCTATGATGGGTAAAAGTGACTTTGTAAACCAGTCAGCTAAGAGTTGGTCCAAAATATGAGCCTTAATCAAGATGTCGTCTTTGCCAACATTCATGGATATGATCGAAAATATGAGTGGCAATGTTTTGGCGAAGGGATGTCAATAAGTCTGTACCAGTCTCATAGCGAATGGGAAAGTGGAAGTGGGTCAAAAACGGCATAGCAAGAGATCAAAAATCGAGAAAAGAATTGGGTGGTAGCTCAATGTACCACTTGGCAGCTGGTCCGGTGAGAGTTCGTTGAAATAACCTAAGACGGATCGAGTCGTCCATTAAGGAGTTGGAGGAACACCATAGATGGTATGTCACCACATGGTTTTTAGGTTCCTCACCAAGCTTGCCATCAAATTTGGGGATATCTGATGGTAACTTAACTGGAATGGGTGGCCAGTTATGCCCATGGAAAATTATGGGATCATTCATCAGATGAGACAAGTGGGGTAAGTCCAAAGTATCCAAAAAGGGCAGTTGTTGGTTCAGCTGGGGGTACTGATAGTACTGATAAGGAATGTATGGACAAGTAGGACCTTGAGTCGACTAATTATAAGGTGTCCTCATAGAAAACTTACCGTAAGGGGGTGTGCCGCTTGGATCGTAAGTAGGTCCACCACCAGAAAAAGGTGTTCCATTACCATAATAAGGTGGCCCATTACCATAAGGTGGGGGCACGCCTCCACTGTTGGGAGGGGGTGGGCCGCCTCCAAATGGTGGGGGTCCACCACTGCCTCCGCCGAGAGGAGGTGGTGGTCTGCCACCACCTTCGGAATAGGGTGGGCCTCCACTGCCTCCATCGAGAGGGGGTGGTGGTCCACTGCCGCCGCTGGAAGGGTAAGGGCCTCCTCCACCACCTCCACCATAGTAGGGTGGTCCTCCACCACCACTACCATAGTAGGGTGGTCCTCCACCACCAGGATGGGTTGGTCCTCCACCACTGCCACTAGGATGAGATGGTCCTCCACCACCACCACAAGGATGGGATGGTCCGCCGCCACCACCACCAGGATGGGATGGTCCTCCACCACCACCACTAGGATGGGATGGTCCGCCACCACCACCACTAGGATGGGATGGTCCTCCACCACTGCCACCAGGATGAGATGCTCCTCCACTGCCACCACCAGGATGGGATGGTCCACCACCGCCACCACCAGGATAGGATGTTCCTCCTCCTCCGGCTAAAGGGGGAGGGCCTCCACCTCCACCACCAGGAGGGGTGGTCCATGATGGCCGGAATGAGGTGGTCCTCTGCCAGAAGGTAGAGGTCTGCCTCCTCCAGAGTTGTGTGGGGGCCCGCCACCTCCAATGGGAGGTGGGGGTGGACCAAACGGGGGTGGAGGGACTTGTGGGACTATAGGTGGGGGTCCATGTTGTAAATAATTTTGTTGTCCCCACAAAGTGTATGGATTTCCGGGGCAGGGTACCCCGTAGAATGCATTCCCAGGATTGAATTGTCCCGACACAGGGTTAAGATAACCTGGATACGCTTGACTCAATGGTGGTTAAATTACATTGGACGGTTCCCCAACATGGGATTGTCCCATAGTGGAAGGTCCAGGAGGTAAGGAATTTCCAACAGAAGGATCGATGGGAACTCTTGTTGCAGTATTATGGTTAAGAGATGGGGGTTTCCCCCCAGCAACAAATTGCTAACCACTAAGTAAAGGTTGACCCAACATGGGTTGTTGATTATCTACCGTGGGATTAACATTATCAGTAAGGAATTTAGGGGGTAAAGAGTATTATCCCCGCACGTTTTGAGGTTGGGAAGGAATGGGTAATGTAACCGAGGTAGGAACAGGTGTGTTGGATTGTTGTCCTTCAACGGGTTGAGTTGTCTGAGGTATAGGACTGGTCTCCTGTCTACGGTGTGTATGTGCAGGATTTGATGGTTGACTAGCCTCAAAAGTGGTCATGTGTTGCGTGGATGATTCCGGTGAATCATAAGATAAAACATGACTTGGGAGCGGTTGATAAGAGTGTGACGTTGGGTCTTCTACCCTTCGTGAAAAAATTTGTATTCGAATTTCATCACCCCTAGTACGTGATTGCTCCAAGTGATCACGAATCGGTCTGAATATTTCTTCAGGGGTAGGCCAACTAGGCAGGGATGCAATGGCAAAATGAGCCACTGGGTGGACTAGAGATGATGTCCAATAAGCTGCGTCTGGACCAACAGCTGCTGCAGGGCCGTCCTGGGGTGTATTTAACCATTCCACTGATCCAGGCTCTCCGGGAAAGATGGGAGTTAAGTCTTGTGGAGTAGAAGTCTGCGCCTCTTCACCCTTTGTGGGAAAGGAGGCAGGTGAATCTAGAGGAAACATATGTGCTCCAATATTCAAAGTAGGGTTTTCTACTTCAGACGACACGACCGTGGCTTGTGGGTCCATCCTTACCCTCAAATTTACCTCCTGGTTAAGGGGATATTCAGGTGGCAAGTTCTGAATCCTATGGGACCTTCTCCAAGGAAAGTCAGCCAGAGTGACTGAAACAAAAGTTTCTCCTAGGGAAAGCTAAACAAAAGAAAAGCAATCCAGAAAAATCCTACACAAACTAAGGCCACAAGCAAACTTATGTGATAGGAGTGGATTCAAAGGTCTGGAACCTCACAAGATTGTTAAGGCTTCGCAAATCGCTATATACCATAAGGTCCAACAGTAAAACACGACAAGGAGGATTGGGACGTACCCTTTCCTGAATACCCGATTACCTGGACAGTACGTGCATAGTAATATCCCCGAGTGTTGTTCTTGGTATATTGCTCTTCCAAGATGGCCAAAAGGTTAACTCAGTTGGTCTCAAGAATCCTAATGGTGTCTCCCGATATACTCATGGTACGTGGGAGCTCAAATCCGTAGTGGTGTTGTCTAATGCACAACCGTACGGAACGAGACCTTCCTATATACTACCGAGTACGTGAAACACCTTTCTATTTACACCAAGTACGTGAAACACCTTTCGATATACGCCAAGCACACAAGGTACTTGGTGGGTACGTGAAAGAGCTTTGATATACCTATTTGGTAAGTGAAAGAGCTTCAATATACTGATAAGTACGTGAAAGACTACAATACCCTCGGAATACAGTGCTGGCAAGTAACAATAGCTGTCACGTTTTACAACGCCGGAACACGTCTGTAACTTACACACAAGTTACTAAAAATTTTACCCTAGTTCTACCGTTAATTTTATCTGGATGGTTAGGTGAATGCATGAGGTGAGTACATAATCGTGAACATAATGCAGGTCCTAACTACATGCAAAAAATGTACTTTTCTTTTGATGAACTCTATGTATGGGAGGGAGAAACTTCTTTCCAAGTGATTTTACGAAAGCAACACAATCCCAAAATCTACCAAATTTGATAAAAAATACTCTTTTCACTTTTCCATTTTTTTCAAGCAAAACTCAAAAATCAACAAACATGACAACCAAATCCAAACATTTTCTTTTTTCTTTTCGAATCAAAGTTTAAGAGATGAAAAGAGAGAAATTTCCTATCTAGAGCACTCTAAATTTTCAATTTCACTATGATAGCTTAAAAACAATAAAAACAAAAAATGCATACAATTTTCTCAAGCATGGAGCCACTTTTGTAAATACTTGATCTCATTTGAATTCTTCAAGAAAATGAGTGATTCATAGTTCTCGAAAAAGCACAAATGACTAATTTTTCTTCAAACTTTTCCAAAAGATTATTGAATGACAATTCCAATGCATGAAGTAATTTCTACAACGATTTCCAAATGTATTTGAAAACAGTAAAATTGATGCACTTTCAATTTCCAATGATATTCCAAGATAACAACTTGATAATAGTGATATTTGTAAGCATGGATAACTGAAAAGAAACTTGATTTGCAGCACTCTAATACTCAAGAAATCTCAAGCAAAAGACAAGCACTCAAATGGCCTGAAAACACTTCAAAACACTCAATCAAACAACTAAATGCAAACAAAGCTGAAAGACAAGTGCAAAAAGAAGCTTGGGATCAGATCCAATTCAAGGATTTGATTAAGCGAGGAGAGGGGTGATGATAAGGCTAAGTTGATGAAGATGGGGGATGTCAAAGCATCCACCACTACCAATTAAGCTCATCAAGAAATGAGTCCCAATACAACCCACACAAAAACCAAACACTTCCAACAGATTGATCAAAAGGGTCTTTGACTAGATGTTACAGCACAGAGAGGTCTGCACACCAAACCAAAACTCAAATAAAAAAACTGGAGGGGGATGCCCATATGTCAATTTTGACAGATCGGCCTAGTCTGCGTGTATACACAGAGGACCGTCGCAGGTCACTAGTTCGGGAATTGTGACGATGTTGCAGTACACCAGTGGATGGGTTGCGACGACAGACCAAAAGACAGAGAACATAGGTCCAATCAACACATTGGTTGCACTTCCCAGGTGCGACATGCGAGATCCAAGTTCAAGAATGAACAAATCTCCAAACAATGAGTAATAAAATGGTTTGAAAAAAGTGAGTACAGACTCATAGGAGGACTATGGACTCTTCAAAGTGAAGATCTAATGGTGAAAAAGACTTAGGAGGAAAAATAAAATGGATTGCCAAAGAAATCAACTGAAAATGGAATTCAAATTGAAAACTACAAACAATGTAATGATCTTCCCCAGTATGGTCGCTAGATTTGTTTGACGGACAATCTACCAAGAGCGGACTCGAGGCCTAATCTCCCTAGCTCAACGTGAGTCTAAAACAAATAAAGACAGAACATAAATGACTCTCCTAGATCTAATTAGAGATCAAGGAACTAGATGCTTTACCTTTTGAATCGCTGATCCTTTCTCCTTGAATGTTGCTCTAAGCTTGATGGACTTCAGATCTAAGCTACAAAACCTGTCAAGGAAACACAACAAGACAAGCAGTAAAATGCACCTACACAATAATAGATCTAAGTAAGCAATTAAGTAAGCAAACTACACAATATATCATTAACACAATGAGATTTGGTGGAAAGTGCTTATATTACTGTATTAAAAGGGAAATACATAGGATGAAGAGATTACAACCAATGACTTAATGTAGCAATCCTTCTCCGATCAATCCAATGCCAAAGCCTCCAAAGGGATGATAGATCTCTCAAGGATGAGTAGAGATCTCCCCTAAGCTAATTTCACCAGCATGCAGATACTATAGACTTCCTCCCCTTTGGAATGGGAGTGAGCTTCACTTATATAGGACTAAGTGGATAGGATAGGTTGAGATATGGTAGGAGAGAGATAGGGGATCCTTCCAAGAGGCTAGGAACCTAATTCCAGCTTCCCCAAAGGATAGGGATAGGGATACACATCAGCTACCTTCGAGAATGGGCTCGAAGAAGCTATTTTAGTCAATTATCTGACATCGTCGTAGTCTGTAAGAGGACAACCTGCGACATCGCAGATTGCATGAGGACAACTTGCGACGACCTCTCATAACCTAGTATAAAAGGATTTGCATCTCTTCACAGTTAATGACTTAGTCAAGGAAAATTTAGAGATGTTTACACTGAGTCTCAGGATGGTACGATTTAGGTGTAACACGAAACCCACAATGCCACTGACATGAGGTCCTGGAGTTTGTTTGGACTCGTGGTTAGACACGATGCGTCAGGTATAATCTTATATGAAAGCAGATATTGCGCATAGATCAATTCTAACTGATGAGATTTAAAGATGGCATGTTCCTCGGTCATAACTTCGGACGTCAAAACATTCTTCGCGATACAAGGTAAAATAGACGTGAGAAACCATTCCAAGAGAAACTCTGGTGGAATATTGGCTTTAATCAACCTCTTTCATCGATGCCACCCCTGAATATGGTAAAAAATATGTGTGGCTTTGTCTTGAAATAATGTCGATATGATTTATGTGCCTATGTCATAATGGACCGACAACTGAAAGTGGTAAAGAAAAACCAAGGCCAAATCATTAAAATTTTAGTATATTCCCCCGAGCAACTCGACATACCATTTCATGACTGGCCCCATAAGGGTGCGTTGAAATAGTCTCAAACAAATGGAGTCGTGATTTAAATAATTCGATAAGAACGATAGGTGAAATCTAGTAACCTGACCACCGAGATCCTCATCCTTCTTGCCTTCAAACTTTGGAATGTCCGAATGGCCATGATGGATTGTGACACATAGGATTGTTCGTAAGTCTCGATAAGTGTGGTAAGTTCAAAGTGGCTAAGAATGGGAGCCATGGTTTCGAAGCTTGAGGCCATGCTCCTGGGAAAGATTGACTTTGTTGATACATTCCCGTAGGCATAGGATTCGAGATCGAGAGCCACGGTGGATTCTTGTAAAGATCATGACCCTGAACAGTAGGATAGTATCCTCCTCCAAATTGATTCATATAAGGATGAGCTAGTATTTGCATAGAAGGAACCCCTTGGGAAGGAAAAACAATGTTCCCGTAATTTCCCATAGGGTTGTACATGTTTGCCTCTGAGAAAGGGGGAGGAATACATCCACTCGATGGAGGGAGTCCATACAAATGGTTTCCTACATTAAATGATACATTCCCACCCAAGACGACGAATGAACAAAGAGGAGGATGTGCCATCAGGAAGGTGTTTGTAGAGACTAGTGTAGTAGAGGATATGCAGACAAATGGAATATATGAAGTGGAACTACCGCCTACGTTCTCACTTCCACCCAAAAAAGGATTGAAACATGTATTGGGGGATGATGAAGGGGGAGTCCATCCCCCAACAAAAGGTGAGGTAGGAAGGATATGACCACTCCCAACCTGATATGTAGTGAAGGGGACTAAGATTCCCCCAAACCCAACACCATAGTTTTTACTAGACACTGGTATGGAAGATGGGAAACTGGATGAAGGATTGGGCATGCCAAATGTAAACAGACTAGTGGCTTCCATAATTGATGAATTATCACCACCCAATGATCCTAAGGAGAAATTGGATACATGATATGAAGACCAAGCATTCTTGAAAGGATCCATTCTGATGGGTTGGGACGAACCCGCCGTGTGAGAAACAATGAACATGGGAGTCCTAAGGACCCATGAGATAGAATAAAAAGGATTCTTGTGGACTCCTCCTACCCATGCTGACGATGGTGTCGAAGGGATCCCTGAAGTATCATATGCAGATCTCATATTAAGAATTCTTTGAAGCTTGCGGTGTGACAAATAAGTACCACCATTCATCTCTCTATGCATGTTGGGGAGAGGCTACAGTGGATCACTAGGTGTTAAGCCCGCTAAGCGATGAGAATGAAGGATAGACGAAACATGATCCACGATGAATCCAAAGAGTCATAAAATCCAAAATTGATCCCTAGGGCCAACAAACCGACAACGAGCACACTCTTAGAAAATCTAGGCCAAGATGCACACAAATAGAGAGAGAGTGGCTAAAGGTCCTCGTGGCACTATAGAAGGTATGCCTCACCTAGGAGGGGATTGATACTCCCGAACTATATCCATAGGTGACATAATGAAATGTGTTGTTTGACCAATATCTGGCTCAGGACACTCACAAAATAACCCCTGCAAGTACCCTATGCGGTACCTAGGAAAGGAAACTATGGTCACCATGTATAACCGAATCTTCAGGGGAAAAAGCACAGGTTGGATCCACCATATTTGAAGGGTAGAAAATGCCAAAGCTCAAAAATCACGTAGGTGCTTCAAGAACCCCTAGATATGAATAAACCCGGGATATATCTCCAATGCTAGGAACGTCGCGAAGGATTATCTCCTCAACCAACTTTCACATCAGCTCGTGCTTAAATCGTGTGTAAGGAGATCCTCTTGAGAACACCACTTATATAATGGGTTTCACCACTGCCTAGACAGACACAATGTTTATTTTCATCGTCTTGGAAAAATTTACTCACACAATCCTATTCCTAGACTCTAAAATATATACTTGTTGGTGCACCCTATAAAATAAAAAAATTCTAATCAATTTTAAATTAAGAATTAATTTTAGTTGGTTGTGCTTACTCAAGGAGATATGGTCATGCAACGAATGATGTTATGAATCAACAAGAATAAATAAGCATACATAAAAACATTGCCAAGTGCTATACATGTTTTTCAAAATAAATTTGTATGCCACTAAATGAAATGCAACTACGATCTCTTTCAATTTCAAATGACAATGCAATATTTCCTAAAATGCCAATACTAATGCAACTCCAAATAGAAATGCAAGTGCTCAATTCAAATGCAAAATGTAAGTATTTTTGTATTTTTGGAATATATGAATGAAAATGAAATATTGAGCCATGAACTTCTCAAATTATGCAGCAAGTATAGAAGAATAACCAAGAAAGACACCAAGAAGCATGACTCCAACAAGCCAAACAGAAATAAATGACAAAAAATGAAAAAAGTAATTCAAATAAAAGCAAATAAAAAGAGAGCTTCCAGTCATTATAACGACAACAAACAGACTGCACAGAGGCCCAAGAAGACTCAACAACACTCAGAATTCATGCAGTAAACATCAAACTCAAGACTCAGGCTCAAAAGTGAAGTGTATGTGATTGTTCGACAAACAACAATGTATGTACGTGAGGAGAACACAAGCAAAGCGTGTATATATGCTAGAAGGACTCATCTAGCCCACGTGGGTGGAGAAAAATAATCACAAAATTAAGAATGAAGCCAAATTCCTCAAGATAAAATAAATATACATATTTTCAAGCTACCAGTGACACAAAAACTCAAAAAAATAGAGAGCAATAAGACGGAAAATAAATCCAAAAGGATCCGAAACGGAGGCTCTCGAGTATGGTCACAAAATTTGTTACAGAGAAAAACTTCTTATAGCTTGGGGTGGACCACAACAGACAAATTGAACCAAGAAATCAACTCAATTCTCAAGTATTCCAAATAAATGTAAAATACCAACAACTAAAGAGAAAACTCTAACCTCAACCGGATGTTCAAAGAAGACCATCGTTGAGCTCGAAATCCAATTGTCCTTACCTACAACTTGTCCTCAACAACAAATATATACGAGAATATGGAATATAGATATAAAATGCTAGCATAAAAACTAGCATAATCCATTAACATATTTAACAAATATACCCAAGGAAAGTAACATTAACATTTGCGAAATGTATTGGATGAGAAAAGAGTGTTTCCTATTAATGAAATGCACAGAAGTACATAGTGACAACATTTTGTAGGAAACTCGTCGGAACCGAGAAGTAAGTTCCTCCACCTAGGACTCCACCACTTCAATCCTCCATGCAAAGGAAATCTCACAAGTTCAAGGAGTAATTGGGTTCCTCCTTCACAAGATATGGAAGAGCTTGGGAGATGAACATCAAAGAGTTCAAATAACAAGGATAAAGGGATGTAGATTCAAGGAAATGGCAATGGAGCAAAATTTCTCCTGAGTTTCCTTTCTCTCTAGTTTCTCCTCCTCTCATGCTACCCAATGGATTAATATATAACCCTCAAAGGAGGTGGAGAGTCGAATTGGGTTTTTTTCCAGCATATGGAAGGTCAAGGATCAATATGATCATTACTTGGGATGGAAAACTCTAAATATTTTTTGTTTTGAGTACGAAGCCCGATGTATGTGGGAAGTAGTGGAGCAACATGTGTATGTGCATGTTGTAGTGCTATTAGGGTGCACACATCAACAAAAATGTGCTTTTTAGGGGTTTCTTTGAGAAAGAGGGATGATATGAGTCTACAAAGGGACAAGGAAAGGCCATCAAGGCATGTTGCATAAGGTGTGGCAAATCATGCTATAACAGGGTAGATAATCTATGGTGGTAGGTAAGCATGTTAACTTCAATGGGGTTGAAATCTGGTCTTCTCTAACTTTGGTAGGTTGCTTGGAGTATATATTGATGAATATAATGGAGTTGCAGATGTGGGTAAGTGATACTTGGAATCATTTTTTAAGTTATTGTCCGAATGTTAGTATGTTGGTTAATAGTGGTAATTCTTCCACTTTATCTTTGAGGAGGAGTTAGGGCTAGTATTGGAGAAATCCTAGGTGATAAGAAGATCTCTTTGATTTTAAGTCACTGGAATCTAGCCTTCAATCCTTTGAAGGAAAAGGTGGTGAGAAGGCACTTGTCGATGCTCCTCCCAAGTTTTCCTCTTATGTTATGGTCAAAATTTTTTTTTATTTAGGTAGCGAATTTGGTTGGGAAATTCATTTTCTTGGAGGAAAAGATTATTCATCTGGAGGACAAGAGGATCCATGGATACTTGTGGAATTTGATGTCTCTATGTGTCTTCCCATTGAGATTGATCATTTGTGAAACGTATGGATTTATGGAAGGTCCACTTCTGATGTCACTTATGCCGTAACATGGATAATTTGAGATGCAATTGGTCTGGTTCTTCTGATATTAGTGCTAAATATTTGGATGGGCCATTGGATGATTTGGTACTACCTTTGACATATCATGCAACATTGGGTAGAAAGGTGGAAGAAGCTGACATGATTTAGAGCCAACTCCCTTCCCAATTTTCTTCAAATGTTTATTCCTTTTTTATAGGTAAGTTAGAATATTCTTGTCCCTCTTTATTTAATATGCTCTCAGAAGAGGAGGTTATTTGTTTGGAGATGGTAGAAGCTAAAATCTCTTTTTTGTATTTCAGTAACTATTGGTCCCTCTTAAAACCTAATTCTGTTAAGGGGTTTTCTTCCATGTCCCTTGCTTTGTTGACTTTTCATGAGTTTGAGATGTTGTTGACTTTAGATTCTTTGGTGGGTATTGGTATTATTCCCCCTATTGATTCTAGGAATTTGGTGGGTTCGAAGGATTATGAAGTTACTACTACCTTTATTCTAAAAGTGGGGGGTTCAGGGTCTTCTCTTGTGTTTCCTACCTTGGATTCTTTTTCATTGAATGGCTCTTTTGACATTCATATCTCAAGGGAAGATTCTTAGGGTTTCGTTGATTTAAAAATTTTGAGTGTGGAGATTTTAATCAAATGTTCCAATGTCAATTGTTGATCTAAATGGTCTATATTCCTCGAAGGGTACTTCTGAGGCTATTAATGAGATAAGACCTAATCCTCTAATTTCTCCTAAGACTCAAGAAGGGTTGGGGTTGTCTTGTGAGCCTATTTTTGGGGATATTGGAGGTTCTACAAATGTTGTTGACAATCCAATAGTTTCTCCCCTTATTCCTTCCTACAAAGACCTCCTCATTAAAATTCCCTTATCTTTCTACTCATGCAAGACATAATGATGTTTATGTCCAAAGAAAAATTTCGGTTTCTATCGATAGAAGAAATTTCGATGCTATTGGGGTTACAAAAGAGTGTTTTCATTCTATTAATATAGAAAAATTGAATGGTCTTATACTAAAAATGGACATGGTTAAAGCTTATGATAGAGTGGATTGTACTTTCCTTGGGTTGGTACTGCTTGAGATATCTCTTCCTTTCAAGGTGATTGATTGGATCATGGCTTGTGTAACTTTAGCCACATTTGATGTTTTGGTGAATGGTTCTTCTTTGGGATTTTTTCATCATTTCAAAGGTCTTAGGCAAGGCTTGCCATTATCTCATTTGTTATTTCTTCTAGTTGTGGAAGGATTAAGTAGATAATTGTCAAAGCTAAAGGTGAAGGGATAATAACTAGAGTTAAAATTTCTTCAGCTCATTTCATCACACATGTGTTGTTTGTGGATGATGTCCTTCTATTTGAGAATGGGTCTCTTGAGGATTGGGAATATTTCCGTGAGATTATAAAGCACGTTTGTGAAGTTATCGGTATGTAGGTAACTGCAACTAAAACAAATTTTCTCCAAAATAATATTGAAGATGATATTTGGGATTAGATCTCTACTATTTTTCCCTTTCGTATGGATCCTATTGAAGTGGGTGTTAAATACCTTGGTTATTTATTGAAGCCCAAAAATTACAAGAAAGAAGATTGAATCTAGATTTTGAAAAAAGTGTAGAGAAAAATTGGGAATTGGTGTTACATGTGGTTGTTTCTTGGATGTAGGATGATTTTAGTCAAGATAGTGCTAGAAAGTATTCATGCTTATTGTCTCTCTCTTGTGAAGATTCCTACATCTATTTTACAAAATATTAGAAAATGTATGGTGAATGTTCTATGGGATGGAAGTTCAGATAGACAAAACATCCATCTTGCTAGTTGGAATAGAATTTGTCTTCCAAAGAAATTGGGTGGTTTGGGAATCAAGAATCTCCCTTAGTTTAGTCTTTCCCTTAGATTTAAAAGCCTCTAGAGAGGTTTCTTTAGTTTGGGTCTTTAGAGTGAGGTAATCCATGCAAAGTACTTAACGAAAGTGTCAGTGATAGATTGGATTAGATTGCCAATGAAATTTGTCCAAATGCATAAAAATTTTGGATATTTTTGGTTAACTCTTATCCTTGGTTGGTTTCTTCACTGTCTTGGACATAGAAAATGGTAAACATGTACATCTTGGTATAAACCCAGAAAATGTTAAACATGTACATGTCAACCCTTCTCTTTACTATGTTAGTATATTGTTGTTGGACGCATATGCTTTGTAAGTCGTCCCGTAGTATTTGTTGATCCATAGTTTATATTAGCCCATAGTATTGGACACATATGATTTGTAAGTTGTCCCGTAGTATTATATGTCCCATGGTTTTGACTCATAGTATTGGGCATAGACGTAGTATATAAATGTGTGTTGAGGTAATTGAAGGCACCGTGAAGTTATTTGTATTGAGCTTGCTCAAAGGAGGTTGCCCCCTCGAAGTGGCCTGTGATCAATATAAAAGTGATTATGAATTCTGTCATTTCTGCTATTTCGCATATTCTTATTAATTAATTGTTGCAAATTCTTCACATCTGGTATCATAGCACTTTCTTGGGCTCGCTGGGTGAAATTTCTGCCAAATTTTTTTTCGCATCTGTTGCAGGTTCGGATTTGGGAATAATTCATATCTGCTTAACTATGGGAAGTACTTGGGCATAATCCCTAAAATTCATTGTGAGGAGTACCACAGGAACCCCGAAGTAGTTGGCCCATTGAGAGGACCTGCCAGCAAAAAGGGCAACGACCCCTACCTAATTGACTAGTTCCCACCCGTGAGGTGAACCAAGAGCTGTCGTTTGTGGCAAAGCGGTTATCAGTTTTACCTGAGCCGTGGAGTGAGGGGTACTGCCCCAATACGCAAGCCGTCAGACAGCATTGGTGGCCGAGTGAAACCCCTGAACTGTTAGGAAGCCGCACATACTTGGGGTCGATATCTATTTTCAGTTGAACTGTTGCCGATCACTTCCGCTCCAGATCCAGCCATTTCAAATCTATTCTGAAATTCGTTCCAGATCCAGTCGTCGTTTTAGATCCAGCCGTTTTCGATCTCTTCCGCGCCATTGCAGATCCATTTGTTGTGGATCCATTCCACGCCGCTGTTGCCGATCCATTTTTGAAAAATGAAAAAGGAAAAATTTTTGTTTTCGGCTATATCTCCCTTGTTTCAACTCTGTTTTCCCTGAAACTTCACTGACATCCCTGCAATCCCATTCTGCATATTTCATTCCTAAAGACCTTATCCCAAATTCCACTTCCCAAGACCAGAAATCCCACATTTGTCTATTTTTAGGGTTTTCCATAACTCCTTCAATTTTCACCCAAACGCCTTCAACTTTTGCCACCGTGTTCCTTTCCTAATTATGCTTCTTTGTCCCTCTCTACCAAATTTTCTCATTCTTTCACCCTGCTTCTGAAATCTCCATTTTTAGCTTCCCTGTCCATCAGAAAATGTCCAAAACCTAGTAAAACCCCAATTACCCATCCGAGTTTTTCCCAAATCCAAATCTTCCTTTACTAAATAAGCTTTTGTTTGTGTTTTTCTATCCATTTCCAAAACAAAAAAAAACTCTTGGTTGTGGTTGTCACTCACGCAGGAGCAAAAGCCATGGAGGAAGCACTTGCAACCATCCAAACCAAACTCCAAGATCTGGATGAAAAATTTCTCAGCCTCCATCTTCAGCATTCAGCCATGAACAACAACCGATAGCCAGAATCTTTTGCAGCCACCGGGTTCTCTTCTCCCAGCAATTTTCATGGGCCGAAGCTTGATTTTCCTCACTTTAATGGTACTGATCCGACTGGATGGATATACCGCGCAGAACAATATTTCAATCTGCATAATACTTTTGATGTCCAGAAAGTTCCACTTGCATCCTTTCATTTGGAACAGGAAGCCCTTCAATGGTACCGTTGGTACATCAAAGCTCATCCCGAGCCAAATTGGACAGATTTTTGCCAACTCCTTTCGCCACGATTTGGTCCTAGTTCTTTTGACGACTTCACAGGAGCACTCACTAAACTTCACCAAACTGGCATAGCGAGAGAGTATCAGACAGAATTTGAGAAACTCGCCAATCACACAGAAGGATTGTCTGACGAATTTTACAGGAGTTGTTTTATCAGTGGTCTTAAGGATGAAATCCGATCAGAGGTTAAAATGTTCTGTCCCAACACAATGATGGAAGTCCTAGGGTTGGCTAAGTTGGCAGAAGACAAGCTTGCATCCCAACAACACTCCAAACCCACTTTTGTTCCCTTCCGAAATATGGGTTCTCAACGACCTCCCATCTCGCCAGCTCCTTGACTAACTCCTATCAAGCATTTGTCTGAAACTAAGATGCAGGCATGTCGAGAAAAAGGGCTTTGTTATAATTGTGATGAGAAATTCACTCGGGGACATAGATGTGTTCAACAAAAGCTCTATCTCTTGGATGTGGATTCTCTGCCTGCCTATGAACTTGGTGAAGAAGCTCCAGATACAGTAGATGATCAGGTCGACATTCAGCACCTACCTGTTGACACCCCATCTCAGGACGACCCACCCGCGATCTCTCTCCATGCTGTAACCTATGTCACAACCCCACAAACAATGCAGCTAAGGGGATACTTCAAAAAGTTCCCTCTTACCATACTCATTGATTCTGGTAGCACTCATAACTTCATTGACCCTCGGATTGCCAAACAGGCTGATTATTTTGTCCATCCTTGCTCCAACTTTGAAGTCATGGTTGCCAATGGGGGCACCTTACCTTGCAAGGGGAAGTGTCACAATGTGCGTATCTCTATGGAAGATTATAACCTGCACTCTGACCTGTTTGCCTTGTCCTTAGGCGGATGTGATGTGGTTTTGGGCGTTCAATGGTTACGCGCACTTGGCCCCATCTTATGGCATTTTTTTGAACTTTGGATGCAGTTTTCAGTCAATGGGGCACAACACAAATTAATGGGCAGACAACCAGGGTCTCTCTGGATCATCAATTCACATAGCCTGGAAAAAATCCTTAAGAAGAATTCACATGGTGTCATCGCTCAGCTCCATTCCATTCAGATGCACCCATCAACGGTCTCCACTACTTCCTTGGATAGATATGCAGGTGTCTTTGTTGAACCAATGAGCTTGCCGCCTTCAAGAAACCTTTTCGGTAAGAATTTAGTCACATCTACCTCTCAGCAGGAAATGATGGCTATTTTGCATGCAATATAGAAGTGGCAACCATACCTATTAGGGAATTATTTCTACATCAAGACTGATCTCCAGAGTCTGGAAAATTTTATGGAACAATGGGTCTCCTGCCCAACACACCTGAAATGGGTTATCCAACTCATGGGTTATCCCTATGCGATCACTTACAAGAAGGGTAAGGACAATATGGTGGCAGATTCTCCTTCTCGCACAATTGATGACCCAGTTTCTCTTATAGATTTATCTCTGCTTGTTCCAAATTGGTTGCAATATGTTCAACAGGGCTATCTCTTTTATGAACTCCATGCTTCTTCATCAACAGGGTACTCTGGGTTCTTCAAAATATATGAATGGGAACAATGTAACTTCTTTTGGCAGGGACTGAAAATGACAATTCAACAGATGGTGGCTGACTGTGATACTTTCCAGGTCAACAAGGGTGAAATGACACTCCTTTCAGGATTGCTCAAACCCTTTCCCATCCCTACACAGCTTTGGCCAACTATTTCTATGGATTTCCTAGCAGCGCTCTGGTGGTACAATACCATATCTCAAAGGACACCATATGAAGTAGTCTATGGACAGACACCGCCAGTTCTTCTTCCATACACCTTTAGCAGCTGCCCAGTTCAAGAAATTGACTCAGTTCTTCGAAACCGTGATCATATTTTTCTCATTTTGTAGGACAATCTTCACATGGCCAGAATTCGCCTGAAACAACAAACCAATCAGCACCATTATGAGCGCATTTTCCATGCAGCTAATAGGGTTCTTCTTCGTCTATAGCCTTCCAAGAAATCCTCCCTGACACTCCAAAGGCATCAGTGGCCCAAAATGCAAACCGAGGATGCTACTGGGGAACCACTCCTTCAGATTCTGCAGCAATTTCTCCAACCAAAGCTTTGAGGACAAAGCTTTTTCTAAGGGAGAGGGGATGTTAGGAACCCGTGTCAACCCTTCTCTTTACTATGTTAGTATATTGTTGTTGGACGCATATGCTTTGTAAGTCGTCCCGTAGCATTTGTTGATCCATAGTTTATATTAGCCCATAGTATTGGATGCATATGCTTTGTAAGTCATCCCGTAGTATTATATGTCCCATGGTTTTGACTCATAGTATTGGGCATAGACTTAGTATATAAATGTGTGTTGAGGTCATTGAAGGCACCGTGAAGTTATTTGTATTGAGCTTGCTCAAAGGAGGTTGCCCCCTCGAAGTTGCCTGTGATCAATATAAAAGTGATTCTGAGTTCTGTCATTTATGCTATTTCGCATATTCTTATTAATTAATTGTTGCAGGTTCTTCACAAAGAAATTGGGTGGTTTGGGAATCAAGAATCTCCCTTAGTTTAGTCTTTCCCTTAGATTTAAAAGCCTCTGGAGAGGTTTCTTCAGTTTGGGTCTTTGGAGTGAGGTAATCCATGCAAAGTACTTAATGAAAGTGTCAGTGATAGATTGGATTAGATTGCCAATGAAATTTGTTCCAAATGCATAAAATTTTTGGATTTTTTGGTTAACTCTTATCCCTGGTTGGTTTCTTCACTGTCTTGGACATAGAAAATGGTAAACATGTACATCTTGGTATAAACTCAGAAAATGGTAAACATGTACATCTTGGTATAAACCCTTTCTTGGGAGGTGATTATTTCTTCAATTGATATCAAACATAATTTCCTACATCATGGGTACATACTTTTGTCTCATGTGAAAAAAAAATATTAGTATGGAATTTTCCTCATCTTATTGGCTCCTTGCAGAAGATATGGGCCTAGTGGGAAACCTTGAAGAGGAATGGAACTCTTATATTTCGGGATTGAATCACGCTAGTATCAAACTATCCAATCTTGAGGGTAGGTTACTGCCAAAATTGCTTATGATGTTATATCTTATAAATATTATGAAATAGAAACTTACACCAACATAAATGAAACAACAACGAAATTTTATATTCATCACATAAATATTTTTATTATTATTTCCTCCTTACATCAATAGGTTGCAGAACTAGTTTCTTATATATTGATTACATTATATAGAAATATAATTACTTAGATGTAGATTTTTGTAGATTTATTATATTCATCACATGTATTATCATGCAGTGAAGATCACTGCTGATTATTTCATAAACACTTCAAACTGGAAATGAAATAGTAAATGTCAGTGATATTGCATAGCATCAATTATCAACTACACAACATCAATTATCACCATCTTCAACATATGTTGTTTCTCATATAAAATGGTGGAACCAGAAAATATGGAAATGGAATGTTCCTTTGAAGTAGAATTGTTGCACTTGCCTGTGTCTTGAAAATAAAATTATGTCTATGGACAATTTAATGAAGTGAGCCTGAGTTGGTCCTAATTGTTGTTGCACGTGTAACAATGATGCTGAGACTATTACACATCTATTTATTCACTGTTAGCTTGCAAAGAAATTTTGGAGATCTAGTTAAATGTAAGACTACAGATTTATGAGATGTGGGATGCTTCCTCCTTTGATTTAAGTTTAGGCTCATGGATAATAAAATTTCCTCATCTCAAAAAGGTCCCAATTTTTATCGATTGAGGGATTTGGAGATCTAGAAATGTTGTTATCTTTGAGAATGTGAGATTAGATGCTTCGGTGGTCAGTTCTAGAATTATTGGGATTTATAGAGAATATTATAAAGTGAAGCAATTTAAGATGCCTCTAGAAATATTTATGAACCTAATTTATGGGAGGAGTTTCTAACTGGATATTTTGATGGTGCTTCTGAGTTCAGAATGTGTGGGGGGAGTGCTATTAAAACTCAATAGGAGTTGTTTCTTTCATTTGCTGCTAGGTTGTGGCAAAGGAACAAGTACAAGGGATGAGCAGTTGGTCTTGTAGTGTATTCTTTTTTTCCATCAAATAAGGGTATTTTGTCTCTTTGGGTTCTCAGTGATTCAAAAGTTATAGTGGAGTGGATGGTTGGAAATTCAATTCTATAGGTGGTTTCTTTGGTTCAGTGGTGCTCCAAGAAAAATGTTTTACAAAACAGCTTTAATGAAATATCATGTATAGAGGGTTATAAACAGTTAAATTTGGTGGTTGATGGTTTATCAAAGAAAGTCATTGAACATCCTAAAGGCGTGCTCTGTTATGAAGAATTCAAAGAATTCTCTATGTTTTCTAAGGGAACATATGCACTTTTTTTGTTGTTTTGGTAGTTTTTTTATGACTTTCTAACACATTTATTAGAACCGTTGTTACAGTCATAGATCTTGTGAGTAAAACAAATCATATGATGTATTTTTCCTTTGAGAAGAATTACCTGAGTGTTGGTATATCTCTATGATTTTTTCTAGTGGTTGGTTAGGTGATCAATGGAAATATGAAATGTAAATTGGCTATTTGAATGCACTTAACTATGTTCCAAGAAACAGATTTTCCCCTTAGTGAAAAAGAGTTGACATAGTTCTCTATGGTTGAAGAGTTGTTTCTTGCACTGGAAATAGATCTAACTAGCATGCAAGTGTTTTGGGAAATTAGAAGCTTGATGAAGGGAAAGGCATAATTTGAAGAGTTTACTACTATTCTGGACATGGAAAATTGATGTAAGGAAATTGTTTTTAAGAAAGTGTTTAAACTTCAAAAAGTTGAATAAGAGAGATGATCAACTTTCCGAATAGGCAAATAGGCAATTTTCCTTTAAAAACGTACGTTAATTGCACCAAGTGAAACCAGGTGCTCTACAGCCCAGTAAGGGGGAGATGTTGTAACATGTGATGTAACATTTGTGATGTAACAAAATAATTAAAAAATAGATGTTCATTTATAAAATAAAAACTTAAAACTTAAACCCGGATCTATCAATCAAGAGAGATCAAATTTCTTGAATTTAAATTTAAAAAAAGAAATACACAAGAAATTGGATCCCTCTATGGGTTTAAGATGGATCTATGCTGGTGGTAGTTCATACAAATGAGAAGAAGAACAACCTTTATCGAAGTAATCCATCTCTATTGGAGACCTCTTAATGAAGGGAGAATTATTTATTTTTGTTTTGATGTATTTTTTACCATTTTTTGGAATCTCATGCACTTGTTTTGCATTAAGGTTCAAATCTTGTTTTGGATTATTTTATTTGAAATCTCTATTCATAATGGATTTTAGAATAACGTTTCTGTTTCTCAATATATATATCTATCAGCATAGATACAATTTTTTGAGTTGTTATTTTTTTAATGACTTTTTTACTTTTAATACATAACATAACATCATTACATAACGTTACACATCTCCCCCATATTGAGACTCTCTATACAATGAAACCGATATGTATTTCACAAAGCATCCATTAATTGTTTTTGCAGGTAATGCAAAATAGTAAGATCAAGTAATCAATTATTTATAGATTTGTTCTCATTATTCATTCATTCCGAATTCATAGTGACATGCTCAGGATTTGATTCTTCACTCTTAAGGTGGAACAGCATATCCTTGTTGTCGTTGAACTTGAGCAAGCTCAACAGCCGCTGCTGGTGGCTGGGGATTGTCAGTTGGAGGTGCAAGACAGCACAACAGAATCATTATAATAGGCGATATTACAAACGGAGAGACCATGAAAGAAATGCCGAATATTGACCACGCATTATCTTGGTCCATGGTGGGCTCATCTTGACGAGCTTGACGATCCATATAAAATACAGAAGCGCCCAAGATAAACAAGAAAGCCATAGGGCAGAGCGTTTTCCAACTGAATAGCCAGCGAAACGACTCCTGTGTACGATTCCATAGTTCCCTGAATGAAGGCATGATTCTCTTTAATTCTTTGCTGCAGCCCGATCTTCTGATTAAAAACGAATGATCTTCTGCTCAACCGAACGAAATTTTGTGATGTTAATGACTAGTTCACGAATTTATATACAACAATAATGATTATCAACGCTATAGATAAAAAATTATATTGATTCAAATTTTAACTACGACGATTCACACTAGCGAAACATTGTTCTCTGGACAACGAGAATAAATATTAGTCACCTCATCACTTACATAACAAGAGCCGATTTCGATGGTTTAACATACGCTAAATCAGTCTGCGTTGAAATTGGATATAGGAAATCTGGAGAGGGAATGGAACCCTGTACTCCTTAATCCCCTCTCTCAATTTTCAATCTTTGCAATTCAGATCATAACGTAGTTATAGTTCATCAACTTTCAGCCTTGACCTTTCTCATTCCAAACTCTTCGCATTCCATGTGAGATATCATTAACCTAAATGTTTGTAGCATTACTTACATAAATTTTGATATGTTTTTACTTACCAATTATTAGTTTTTGTTGAATTTATCATTAAATGATAAATTAGTTGCATTGAATACTTAAGCTTTAGAGAACTCCATATTATTGTATACAAATTATTTTACTTATTAGTTTTAGTTGAATTAATCATTAAATGCTAAATTGGTTGCATTGAATACTTATTGTTAGTATGATTAAGCTCAGCTTTTCAATACATTGAGTTGAATTAAATGGTAAATGTTGAACGAGGCCACGATGGATCCATATCGGAATTGTTTCAGCTCACGGCTATGGAATTTGGTGAGTTGTTCCCTGAGATTGGTGAGGAGTCCCTCAGACTAGTTGAAGATAGTAGGTGCCATACGCTCGATGGCATAAATCATATGATCCTTGGTGTCCTGATGAGCATCCCTGCTTCCCGCCACCCTCTCTATGGTAAAGAGCACAGTACGCAGGGGTCGATCTCAGACGTTCTTGATGGAAATTTTCCCAGCAAGCATTTGCGTCCCCAGTGTGCAAAAATGAGCCACGAAGCTCTCCGTCAACTTGTCACTACCCCATGGATTGGATAGTGAAACCTGGGATCCCCGCATGGACAACCCGGTCAGAAATTAGATATCCTCCACATCCAAAGTAAGAATGTGGGCACCAACACGGAAGTGCTGCTGATTTGGATCCCATAATTCGATCAGATAATCCAGTAGCTGTATTTGGGCCCTCATGCCCTGTATGCGAAAGAATTTCAAAACCCGCATCTTTACAATGCATTCATTGAATTTGGATCATTTGTTGCTTGGGCATATTCCATTCATGCTCTTGTTCCTTCCATTGGACCATGGTGCAAGCCAAGACCTATGTAAACATCAATTAGATGCATATTAGAGCCTTTCTATAGCTTTGGTTTGGGCTTCTTTGGCCCCTTTTTTTATTTTTATTTTTCCTTGTGGGTTTGCGCCATCTCACCCCACTTTTGCGGACAGTGCATCAGTGACACACTTTCTCCATGCGAGAAGCGCGTCAGAGAGCCCTCGATGGACTTCCCGCAAGGGGAAAGTGAGTCTCCTAGGGCGCACGCAATCCCTCCTTAACAAACCAAAAAACCCAAAAAATTGACTGTAAAACAAAAAATAAATCCACTAGAAAGGTAACAAGCATTGTTAAGGCCTACCTGTCGCTGACGTGGCGAGAAACAACTAACCGTAGCTTCCACAACCGACGTTTGAAAATCAGGCCACAAAGTGGTGTTTTTACTATTCCAACTTGGTAAAAAACAATTGGTAAATGTTTCTTGCTATTTGACTTTTATATAAAAGAAAATGGAATGTTCCCTTTTTAATATTTCTTTTATTGGTCTTTTTTCTATAGTTGGTAATATTTTTACATCTTAACACGTTATCGTCGATTCTGACTTAGTTTTTGGAGTTCGCAGATGAAGTAATTCAGTGTTCTGACTTTTTTGGCAATCATCGTTGATGTTTCATACTTTTTATCAAGTGAGAATAAGTCATCGATTGTTTTTTATGCTATCATACCGCTCGTTAAAATCAAATATTAATGGCATCGAGCTTACTTTTGTCCTTTCTCGTGCTCGTAAAGCTATGACAATAAGTCACCGAGTTATATTTTATCACTTTTTTGGGCTCGTAAAACTCCCACGAAAAAGGAACCCCTCGGGGTTCCTCTTTAATCTCTTTTCAGACTCCCTAAATATCAAAAGATCGCTAAGCGAACTTGATTCGTTCACGCTTGTAAACGTATTTGAAAGGTCGTCTTTCTGGTGTTAATTTACCCCTTTTTTCAGACTAGGAGGACTATTCACGAAAAAGGAGTGCTTTTGTTAATGATGACTGGAAGAGTTCTCTTACGAGGAGACTAAATTTTACGAAAAAGAACCATTTGGAGTCTTCTTTAGTTCTTTTTAGACTCTCTAAACATGAAATGATGCTGAGTTTTCCTTCTCTGGACTCGTTAAAATATGACATTGAAGGGCAGTTTTTGAGACGAACCCCTCCTATCTCATGTTCGCAAAACATATGAGATCGGACTCGTCTGAAGAATGAGCTATACCGAGCATTTGTTACCCTCCTCAAGCTCATTAAAAAAAAAGAGAGGTACTCATCAATCATGATGGGGATAAGGAAAGAGTTTGTGTTTCATTGTAATTATGGCAGTACTTAGTCACTCTTGAACATGGCACTCGTTTGCATACACATTCAAACACTTGGGTAATATGCTTGTCTTCGATTCCCACCAATTCCATGAGTCTTTTCACTCCTTTGAGTCATTCAAAGAATGCTTCCAACATCAGTTGCATTAGGAATCGGTGTCTTTCTTGTCATGTCACTATTTCAAAGTCATACCATTCCCATGTTCAAGAGAGGTCTGTTCATTGATTCAATCTCTGCATTCATTCTACCTTCTATTATGTCAATCATTCCTGAGTCAGTCTCAAGTGTCACTCTACAATCTTATCTACTACAAAACATTTTTTATTGTGTTTCGTGTCGATGATGGGGGAAACATCATGGCTCTCCTTCGACTAGCTTATCCCTGTCGACTTCAAAACATCATCCAAGGATTAAACCTAACAACCAATCAAGTACCTTGGGCCTGCATGCCTCAATGGAAGGTTACCTCGCTTTCAACAGTAAGTTCACATCATTGACTTATGATTTAAAGATTCCACTGAGTGTTCGACCTTAGATCATCGATTCACATTCAGTGGTATGTACTATGATACCTTGGGGATCATTGACATCAATGGTGATTTCCCTCACACTTGTTAACGGTATACATCAATGAAAATTAATCAAGTGGTTTCTACCATGTTTGAATTAAAGACATTGTAATCACATGGTTAGATTCGTATCATTGCGGGTTCGGATTGAAGACCTTGGGTTGTCATGTATCTCACCCAGGTTGAGATAGATATTGTTTGAGTCATATTACAAGGATCAAATTTTGTATTGGTCATGGTTGTGTTATCATCCCATCATGGATCTACGATTGTATCTAGTAGCCATGGTTGTGTTCAGTCAGTCTTTACTACTATGGATCTACAATGTAGTGGTCGGAATCCATGTTATGAGTCAGTTTGAGACATGTATCTCTCAGTTGATTGTATTGCAGAAGATTTTTTTTCGTCACTCCAATCGATAATCCTTACTTCGATTTTTTCCCTATTACAAACCATTTCACCACCTTATTTTTTCAACTTCATGCTTTGGGGGCATTCTGTTACACCAAAATCTCATCATCATGAGTTATGTGTCATATTTATGCCCTGATACCTAAAGTCCCTGAGCTAAAACATTGAAAGAGAATTTGTTGTCATTCCCTTCTACCTTTTGACGTTGTCACTTTGGCGCGCCCTGTTTTCCAGCAAGGTGTATCAGGTTCAAGGTGATGCACTCTAAACTTTAGCAAAGTGCGTCGGTGACGCATTGTGCTCTTGTAAAAGGTGCGTTGATCCCTGTTTTGCGCATGCTCCCCTTGTGTAAGGTGCGTCTCAGTTCGTTAAAATGGAAAAATTTAAGCTTCGAGCAACTTCTCGATGCTTGGATTGCGTGGAGACTTATCCCTACTTACTTGGAAAGGTGGCATTCGATCCCTTTGTCTAGTGGGATGATCCCTTAAGCCTCTCCCCTAAATCCTCAACCTCTAATATCCCTTTAGCTCTATATATATGAACCCCCTCTCCATTGTTAAGGAAGGAAGGATAGAGTACCTATATGCTGGTGGAATTTCTCTAGATGATCCTCTTCATCCATTAGGAGGCTAAGCATTTTATCTTGGAGGATGGGATTGTTGGAAGGAGGTTATGACGTCAAAGCATCGGTCGTAACATATATCCCTTTGTACTTCTTAGTATTACATTTAATACAAGTTCTTTCCATAAAATTGATTGTGTTAATGATGTTTAGGATTTACTTCTTTGACTGTTAATCTAGATCAATTCACATCCATGTGATTTTCTTACTTGTTTGTTTCCACCCGTTTTGTTTGGTTTGGCAACTAAAGATCTGAAAATCGGGATTTGGAGTTTGGAAAAACAAGGAGAGAGGAACTACACACTTGAGGTAAGCCATCTCTTTCATTTGTATTTCATTTCAATTGATCTAGGAAGTGTATTTGTGTTGTGTATTCATTTGTTCTAGATCTGAACCATTCAGACTAGGGAGATCTATTTGAGTTTGGTCATACAAATTGTCCGTAAACAATCTAGTTCTTGTGAATATTTTATCTTAGGAAAACATCAAAGGGACAATTTTCCCATTTCCACATCTTGAGCCAAAGAACACCTTGATTTAGTTCACACAAACCTATGTGGACCCATGCAAACCCAATCCATAGGAGGTAGTATTTATTTTCTGACATTTATTGATGATTATAGCAGGAAATTCTGGGTCTACTATCTTAGACACAAACCAGATGCCTTATCCAAGTTTAAATAATTCAAGGCATTGATTGAAAAGTAGTTTGGTAAATACATCAAAGTGCTTAGTTCAGATGCTGGAGGTGAATATGATTTGCATGATTTTAAGGAGTTCTGTAAACAACATGGCATCCAACACCAATTCACTACCAGATACAGTCCACATCAAAATAGAGTTGCTGAACGAAAGAACTGGACCATCATGAACATGTCCCAAAGTATGCTGCCATATAAGAAGTTGTCAGATGATTATTGGGATGAAGTTATTGCATGTTCAGTTTACTTACTAAGCATATCTCCTATTGTGAGTGTTAAAGATAAGATTGATGAAGAATCATGGAGTGGCACTAAGATTAGTGGCTCACATCTAAATTTTTTTGGATGTGTAGCATTTGCACATGTACCTAATGAATTAAGAAAAAAACTGGACTAGAAGAGTGAGAAATGTATCTTTATTTATTACAATGAACATCACAAGGCTTACAAGCTATATAACCCTATCACCAAAAAGGTTGTGGTGAGCAGAGATGTCAAGTTTCTTGAAGACAAATGTTGGAGTGATCCAATAGATATTCAATAGAAATATATTCTAGTTCCACCAGATCTATCATTCAGAATGACAAGATTAGAAGTACAACATCAGCAACAAGAGGCAACACCAACAGATAGTCCACCATAGAGAACCTGAATTTTGAGGTATTTATATGAGAAGACTACTGCCATTGATTAGAAACTACCTTATGCTCTATTTTCTTGTCTTCCCACATGTTTTTATGAAGAAGTAAAGGATGCACAGTGGCCACAAGCCATGAATGAAGAAATTGAGGCCATAGAAAGGAATCAAACTTGGGATATAGTTGATCTTCCACTAGACAAAAGAAGTATAGGATTCAAATGGGTCTTTAAGACCAAATTGAATGCAAAAGCATAGATAAAGAAGCACAAAGCCAGATTAGTTGCCAAAGTATTTGCTCATAAATATGGTGTGGATTTTGATGAAACCTTTGCTCCAATAGCAAGGATGGACACTGTCAGAGCTGTACTTGCAATAGTAGATCAGAATCAATGGTATGTTTATCAAATGGATGTGAAATATTGCTTTCGCAATGGAATAATTGACGAAGAAGTCTATGTAGACCAGCCACCTGGATATGCAATCAAGGGTTAAGAACACAAAATGTGCAAGCTGGAAAAGGCCTTGTATGGTCTAAAACAATCTCCCAGAGCTTGGTACAGGAGAATTGATATCTATCTCATCAATAATGGGTTCAATAGGAGCAGTAATGAGCCCACTCTATATGTTAAAATAGATCACCAAGGAAACATTTTGATTGTATGTCTTTACATTGATGATATGATTTACACTGGAAATATGATGTTGGAATAATTTAAGACAATCATGAAAAATGAGTTTGAAATGACTAATATTGGCCTTATGACGTATCTCCTTGGTATGGAATTTAACCGAAGTGAACATGGCATCTTTATCTATCAACATAAATATGCTACAGACATTATGCAAAGATTCAGAATGGATAATTGCAAACCAATAGAAACCCCCATTGCTGCAGGAACCAAGCTAAGGAAGAATGACGATGGACCAGCACTAAACTCTACAATTTACAAAATATTGGTAGGAAGTTTAATGTATTTGACTACAACTAGACCTGATTTGATGTATGTTGTCATCCTAATCTCTAGATTTATGGAGTCTCGCAAAGACTCACTGGAAAGTTGGTAAAATAACTCTAAGATATGTTGCAGGAACAATTGGTTATGGACTTTGGTATTCTCATTCACCAGATAGTACTCTTATATGGTACACTGACAATGATTTTGTAGGTAGTATTGATGATAGGAAAAGCACATATGGTTATTCTTTCCATTTGGGTAACAATTTGATTTCATGGGCCTCTAAGAAACAACCCATTGTCAATATGTCTTCTGTAGAAGCATAATATGTCGTAGCAACATGCCTCACAGTTTTGATGAGAATACTTTTAAAGGATATGGGACACACATAAAAATAACCAACACCTACTTTTTGTGACAATAGTTCTGCAATAACTTTGTCCAAACATAATGTGTTTCACAGAAATAGTAAACATATTGACACTCGCTATCACTTCATCCATGAGTTAGTAAATAATGGAAAGATCACTTTACTTTTTTGTGGCTCTAAGAAGAAACTAGCTGATATGTTTACCAAACAATTGGGCACACTTGCATTTTAGTTTCAGATAAAGCACTTACGTATTGATAGTGCTGCGAATATTGTCCTAGTTGAGATTAAGGATGTGTGTTAAGAATTGTAATCTCATTGGTCATAAGTTCATTAATTAGTTAGTTGGTTAGTTTGACTAGGACAATTTGATGTCCCATAGTATTCTCCATTCCATGGTATTGATCTGTAGTATTGATGTGATGTAATCCTATATATTCTTATGGTTAATAATAAGAAGGGAATTAATATGCCCACTTGTGTTCCATTATTTATTTTGTTTATTTCTTATAAACTTTAACAATAATGTTATTAATAGTTTTAGTTGGCCTAACCTTTAACTCTTAAGAACAAATGTTTCTTTTTAGGAGGACATAGTTTCAAATCTAAAGGGTAGGGTATGTACATCTCTATTTGCTTTTTTTAAAACCATGGAACTTAGCAACCTCCCAAGAGTATATGCAACAAACCACAAGCCACATATACCAATAACTCATAGGTCATACTGGGAGGATACATCACATTAAGGATATGTATACACCTCTATTTCTTTTAGTAGTTACGTCATTGTATAGAGGAAGGTCCCTTTGTCCTTCATACACCAAACTGGTGTCTAGTTTGACTATTATTATTATTAAAACATAAATACACATAAATGAACCTAACATTGAAAACCATGAACAAGTTGTTGGTTGTGGAGCCTGATCTGGATCCCATCCCATCACGGGAGGGTTTTTTGGGGCTTACACCCCTAATATAGTCTCCATGGAGGGTCTAGGGGGTAGTGGTGACTACATTTTAGGAACCCCCCTGGTGAGATTTCGGGGGCAGCGCCCCCGTAGCGAAAATTTTTGAAAAAAATCCTTGTGTTGTAATTTCATAGTCATGAATTGGTCAATAATGGGTGATTTACGGGCCCATGATATTGGGTATTCCATAGTATTTTCCCATGGTAATCCCTATTTAAAAGGAAGGCATTGTAATATGACTATGTATTGTAGCATTATAAATATCTCTATGATTGTGTGAGAGAGATTGTGAGAGATTGAAGAGGAAATTGTAGCGGATGTGCTACGAGTTGTATCCCTTCATTTTTGTTGGACGACATAATAAAAGGACTGGTAATTTCTCCGTCGACGTAGCCTATATTGGGTGAACCACGTAGATTGGTGTCTCTCTTGTATTGAGTGATTTATATTAGCATCTTGTTTATTGTTATTGCTCTATGATCCTATTTTTTCTAACAAGTTCCTACTATTAATTGACATTAAAATTACAAAATTTTAAAAACTCTATTTCCCACAAAATTTCAATTATTAAAAAAAATACAAATAAAAACAATACACATATAATCAATGTTAACATTAAGCCATATAAAGGGTGCCATATTACTCATTTTATTATCAATTATGCATAAATATTATGATGCTTAAGCACTATCATCTCAACTTCATACACACGTTTGATTCAACTTCTAGCCTAGCCCCAAACAAGTTTTATTTTAAAAAGTACACAATTATCCAACAATCCCCATTTATCACATTGTCCAACTCATGCTTTTTCCCATGTTTTTGCCCATTTATTAATTACAACTCTATAGATTTTCAAAAAAAAACTTCATCAACAATTTCTTACTCATTGTTGATGCACACCCTACCAAATATTCCACCATTCCAAAATTCCACTACTACCATATTAGCTAGTATGATAACCACTCTATTAACTAATAAGTGCATCATTAACCTTCTTATCAGTGTCTTTTTTTTTTAATAGGAGTTACATCAGTGTCATTCATCTTAAAACTTTGTTGGAAAATCTTATCTTGTTGATCCTTATGGTATTGTTGATTATGTCATCGATAATCTTTTTATTGAGCATAATGGTGTTGATGTTCTTCTTATTTACCACTATCTAATTGATTCTATTATAGTCGATGATTGTCTTCTTAAATTCATTGGAGAAGGATATTATTACATAAATATTCCCTTGCGAAGAAAATAATCCACATCCTTGTACATATCTAGAATCCTGAACCACTTCATCAATGTTATTTTTTTGGTTAGGGTCAATTTTTGTAAACGTTTTGGCAAAAAGAAATAGAGTTCGGTATCGTGAGTTGTCTAAGTCCTAGTATGGGGAATCCTTGGTATAGAATAAGTTAACCAAGTAGGCATGCATAATTTTGAGTACAGAAAATACACTTCATAGAGATGTAGATCCTAGGCAATGTGGCATACTAAAGACCTCTATGCATATGAGCTATACTGATTTGTGAATAGTCGATGAATAGATAAGATTCACTTTCTGCATTATAAAAAGTTAACTTGCTATTCTTTTTGTTGGGTGTGTGCAAGCTAATGAGGGTATCTTTTGACATGTTATATGCAATAGAAAACTAAAAAAATAGTCATCCATCAACTTACATGAATGTTTTGAGACACATACACAATGACACTTGCGATGAGTAAAAAAGATGAAACATAGGAAATTGTATGGCGTTTTCAAATATATAATTTTTTTCTATTGAAAATGTTCTTAACTATCTAAAGTTTTATCTTTTTTAACAGACACTTTTTTTATTTTTTGGACAAATTATAAGGTATATGCTTTTGTGGGTGCATCCTTTGAGTTCCTAAATGATGGAATCAAGTTACAAAAACTAGTATACATATAGAGAACATCTAGTACTAGTGCACCGCTATTTTTCCAAAAAAAAAAAATAATTTTTGTTTATATTTTAATTATCTAAGTGATCAAATCTAAAAAACAGTAGGTCAAGTGTGGGTGTACCCTTTGAAGCTCTTAATGCAATTATTCTGAAACAATTTTTGTATAGCATGTAGAGGTTGGTGTCCTTTAGTGCACCATACAATTTTTTTCCAAAATGGTTGAGAAACAAAATAGTTATGGATGAAACACTAACAAAGTGTTTTTTTAGTTAAGGAGTCATGACACAAGAAAAATAAGAAAAAAATAGAAAAATATATATTCTTTTTAAAAATTACATATTCGGAATCTACAGAAAAAATGCTACCTGTGTCTAAAATTTCATAAAAAATGATGATGTGCAACATACTGTAATCAACAGCTAAACACGGGCATATTGAGAAAAATGGTGATATATCTAATTAGCTATGGTTTACCATATTCCATACCACAGGTTTGGTTAACTCAAAGCTAATTGAGAAGCAGACACATAGTAAGAGTGATGACACCTGGACAGGTGACAAGGATTGGTATTAGCGCTAAGAAACATGAGCGCATTTATTTTAAATTCAAAAATTCCTTCCTCATATATCTGAGTGCCATGAAAACCAAAACGTGTGTGTGTTTTAGCTCTACAAAACACGTACGCATTGTGTAGAGCTAAAATGCGTGCGTGTTTTGGTAAAAATAAAATTTGCCTTAGGGTTAAGGGGGAGGAGGGGGGTTTGGGGGGTATGGATTTAGGGAGGATTATGGTGGTTAGAGGGAAGAAGGTGTATGGGGTTTGGGTAGAGAGAGATATGGGAAGGTGGTAAGTGGTAGAGGGGAGGGTTATTACGAGAGACAAATAATGAGAAGGGTAGGGGTAGGGGGAGTAGGAGATATAGAGTGACAGGGGTATGGAAAGGGGAAGTAAGAGAGATAAAGAGAGGGTTGGAGGGTGTGGTTATGGGTAGGGAGAGTAGGAGTTGGGTTAGGGAGAGAGAGGTAGGGTTAAGGGTAATGAGAGTGAGAGAGAGAGAGAGAGGCAATGGTTTTACGGTGTTGGGGGATAGAGAGAGGGGCAGGGGTAAGGTGTAGGTGGAGGAGTAAGGGAGAGAAAGAGTGAGAGACGGGGTTAGTAAGGGTTAGCAGGGAGAGGGGGGAGAGAGACAGAGATGGGTATGGTGGTTAAAGGTAGGGGGAGGAGTAGGAGGGCGATAGAGTTAGATAGGGAGTTAGTAAGGGTAATGGAGATAAGAGAGAGAGAGAGAGAGAGAGAGAGAGAGAGAGCAGAGGGGTTAGTTGCACGAGAGAGGGTGGGGGTGTTAACGGATTCGGGATGAGAGAGATGGGTAGGGGATACAAGTAGGTGGAGTAGTAGATAGAGATAGAGCTTGTGGTGGAGGGGGGTGTAGAGGGAGGAGTGGTGTTAGGGGAGAGAAATATATAGAGATCGAGGTGGGGGGAGGGATAGAGGTTTAGGGAGGATTAGGGAATTTAGAGAGAAGGGAGGTATGGAGAGAGAGAGATAGATATTAGGAGGTGATGTGTAGTAAGTGGTATAGGGAGAAGGATTAGGAGAGACAAATAGAGAGGGGTTTAGGGGTAGAGAGAGAGAGACAGAGAGAAGTGGGTGGTTATGGGTAGGGATAGTAGGAGCGGGGTTAGGGGTTGTGAGAGTATGATAGAGAGTGGTGGGGAGGTTGTTAGGGGTTTGGGGGGGAGAGAGAGAGATGGGCGTTAAGTGTAAGTGGAGGAGTAGGGGAGAGAGACAGTGAGAGAGGGTATCGGTGAGGGTTAGGGGGAAGAGAGAGAGAGAGAGAGGGAGAGAGGGAGAGAGAGGGAGAGAGGGAGAGAGAGGGAATTAGAGGTAATAGGATTAGGGGTGAGAAAGAGTGAGAGAGGGGGTTAGTAAGGAGAGAGAGAGAGAGAGAGAGAGAGAGAGAGAGAGAGAGAATATGGGTTTAGTGGTAGGGGGAGGATTTGTGTGTGTGTGTGTGTGTGAGAGAGAGAGAGAGAGACAGAGATCATGAGCAAGGGATTGTTAGGGGTTGGGGAGAGAGAGAGGGTTGGAGGTTAGGTGGAGGTGGAGGGATAGGGAAAAGAGATATAAAGAGAAGAGGTTATTAATTGTTACTGGGGAAATTGGAGAGAGAGAGAGAGAGAGAGAGAGAGAGAGAGAGAGAGAGAGAGAGAGGACGAGGAAGAGGAAGAGGAAGAGGGGGTGTTAGAGGTTGGAGGAGGAGTAGGGGGGTGAGAGAGTGACGCAGGGGGTTAGTAAGGGTTAAGGAGACACTAGTACAAAATGAGAAATTAGTGACTATGTAACTCAAAACATTAGTCACCATAGTTTTTTCAAGTGATTTACTACCAAATTTGAGCAATTTCAAGTCACCCAACTATAAACGACTAACTTAAATGACTAATTTAGTCACAGGTTAAAAATTACGACTAGATAATAAGTGACAATTAAAAATGACTAATGTAAATGACTAATTTAGTCAAGGAGTAAAAATGACTAATTACAAGGATATGAATTAGTCGTTTATGTTAGTCATTTTTAATTGTGTCACACCGACAATGAATTGTTACAATTTACTAATTTTTGGCACTACAGAACCCATCTGCAGTGCCAAAATTTAGTTAATTATAACAATTCATTGTCAAAATTGTAATTTTTCAGTTGTTGAGTGACATTGCAAGGGTCTTTATATCCATCAACAATGTTATAATTTACTAAATTTTGACCTAGGGGGTCTCTAAATACACCTGTAGTGTCAAAATTTAGTAAATTGTAAAAAATCATTGTCAACATTGCAATTTTTCATTGCCAGATCCCATCAAATATTAACTTACCGGAAAGAGAATTAAGAATGGGGGATTGTGGTTTAAATGGATTACTAATTAATTATGTGAGTTTAATATATATGTGGGGTTACTAATTAAGTATGTGGGATTACCATGATCCATGCTCTGTAAATCTTGTAATGTAGGATGCTCCTCTTATAGGTCCTGATCTTATTGTTCATCCTCTATTCATGTGGCTCTGTTCAACCTAAGAACAAGGCTCAAATGAGTGACAAGTGTTCCCAAGAGGAACCTAATGGCGAACTATATATGTCTCTATGAAAGTATCCACCAAGACCTCAATGGTCCTCTACAACTGTGACCTTTCCCCGGATGAAAAGAAGTCCACAGGTTGTAAGTTAGAACAAGGTGCATGTCCTCTGACTGAACTCCAAGGATCTAGTGTGCTGGTGAGAGAAGAAAGACCTGTGAAAATGTGAAACAAACCATGCATTTTCAAGGGGTAACAAGAGCCAACATATCAGCTTAATCTCTAAGCTCTAAAAGAGTCTACATCTTTCCTTCAAGTTATTAACTCTAGCTACCATGTAATCCCACAATAACCTCCATATAAGCAGGGTACAATATATTTTAAAATTGAGTTCATTAAGAGCTTCTTGAGCAATATATAGAGGTAAATTAGGCCTCATTTTTCATCATAATTATTACAAGACTTTATTTTAGAAAGTTGGGAACTTCTTCTCATTATAGAAATCCCTTGTTCTATACATAATAATAAAAGTTATATAGTTTTTATTACAATTTATTTTTTAACATTGATTCAACACATGAAACCGTGATTAATTTGTAACATTAATGTAATATATTGCATATTAATATAATATATAGGTCATATATATATATATATATTATAATTAACATATTTAAAAAAATATATAACCAACAAAACAAATATTTCAAATATTTACTAAATATTTTTATGGCCATTTTCGGAGGCACTCGAGACACAAAGGCCGGAGAGAATATCATTCACATAATTTATCCAAAAAGAATAATCAGGAATTCAATCCAATCAAGAATGGCAAGTGGGTTCTTAGTACAAGACATGACGTCAAAGTGGGTTTTCAGGTTTTCAGCACAAGTAAATACGATTTAACCTGTTAGTTTTTCAGAATTTACTTCAATCTGATCTAGGATCTTAACTGATAGAACAACATGTACAACATATCTACATCATATCAATCATGGACATAAT
This sequence comes from Larix kaempferi, assembly GCA_027924585.1. Lineage (NCBI taxonomy): Eukaryota > Viridiplantae > Streptophyta > Pinopsida > Pinales > Pinaceae > Larix > Larix kaempferi. Next base: position 1,050,031 of record BSBM01000247.1, read on the forward strand.
AATGCAAGCACACAAGAGACACAGAGTTTACTTGGGGAAAACCATAAAGGTGAAAAACCCCAATAACTTCCTCAGAGATAAATAGAGCAATGATACAACCCAAGCATAAGAGATAGACATCTCCTAGCAGCAGCTTCTCCTCCTCCACAAGTGTGCCACTCTCCAAAGAGTGTGTGAGAGAATAGAATGATGAAATAGAGTGCCTCCCGCACTCTATTTATACATGACTTGACTTGCCTAATAACCTTTACTAGGTCGGCCTTAACTTAACCACATAACATAATGCTAACTGGGCCAACACCCAATAAGGTGGTCTAATAACCCTTTGACCCACGTGCATCACAAAACCTTAAAAGAGTCTCTTGGCTAGAAAGAACCCTAAAGATCATCTGAGGCTTTTTTCATCCTGTCCAGATCTCCAGGACTGATTACATGTGACTCCACCACAAAACCTCGAAAGAGAATCCCAGGACTGATTATGAGCACACGGCTCAACGTATCAGATCTCCCAAGGCACAAATTACATGTGGTCACCACAAAACCTCGAAAGAGCATCCCAAGACTGATTACGAGCACACGACTCAACCTATCGGATCTCCCAGGGCACAAATTACATGTGGTCATGGCAAAACCTCGAAAGAGCATCCCAGGACTGATTACGAGCACACGTATCAACCTATCGGATCTCCCAGGGCACAGATTACATGCCATAGGACAAAACCTCGAAAGAGCATTTGCTAGATATCCCAGGGCACAAATTACATGCCATAGGAAAAACCTTGAAAGACTATCTGCAAATCTCCCAGGGCACAAATGATATGTCCTCCCAAGAAAAACCTCGAAAGAGCATTTTCCAGATATCCCAGGGTACAAATTACATGCCATAGGAAAAACCTAGAAAGACTATCTGCAAATATCCCAGGGCAGAAATTATATGCTTATTTGCACAACTTGTTCCACGACCACAGAGTATCAACCTGATACTCATCATACATCATCCTGATGTACACATGATGATACTGATCATCATTGTTGCATCGTCCTGATGCATGTCATCTAGAGCAACATCCTAAAGCTCGTCATCCATGATCATCCTGATCATACAATGCATCCACCTGATGCATACACAGTATCTTCCTGATACATATCATCATACATGATATACCTGATCATACAATGTATCCACCTAATAAATATACAAATACATGATCCACCTAATCATACCTGATACATATCAACATACATGATCTACCTGATCATACAAAGTATCCACCTGATACATATACAGATACATGGTCCAAGCATCCAACATGATGCATACATACATAAATGATCCAACTGGTCATATCCAACATCCAACATGATGCATACATACATAAATGATCCAACTGATCATATCCAGCATCCAACATGATGCATACATACATAAATGATCCAACCGATCATATCTAGCATCCAACATGATGCATACATACATAAATGATCCAATTGATCATATAGAGAAGAAACTCGAACATCGTACTGATGCTCATCATCCAGCGCTTACATCCACAGCCATGGAAGGATCCTCATGTCATCATGCTCGGAATGGCTCCTACAAATGTATCCATCACTTATTCCTCGAAGTGTCATCGATCTGAAGAACACCAAGCCTCTCTCTGAAGTACTTGAACTTCACTCTGGCTAGTGGCTTCGTCAATACATCTGCAATCTGCTCATCCGTCGCAACATAGAGGAGCTTCACTACTCCTCTCTGCACCATATACCTGATATAATGATATTTGATCTCTATGTGTTTCGACCTGTCGTGGAACACCGGGTTCTCAGACAGCTTCACACAACTCTGGTTGTCACAAAATATACCAGTAGCCTCCAGCAGTAGATCAAATAACTCAGACAGTAGCTTCTGAAGCCATACTGCCTCACAACTAGCCGAACAAGCTGCAACATACTCTACTTAGGCTTTACTCATTGCTACACAGGACTGCTTCCTGCAAAAGCAAGAGATCACACCTGATCCCATACTGAAGCAGCACCCAAAAGTGCTCTTCCTATTTGCAGCACTGCATGCCCAATCTGAATCAACATAACCTTATAGGTTAAACTTTTGATTCACATCATACATGAGCCCATAATCAACTGTACCCTTCAGGTACCTCAGAATATGCTTTAAAACAACCAGGTGAACACTCCTCGGATCTGTTAGGAACTGGCTCAATGTGTTCACTGCAAAGCAAATATCTGGTCTTGTGTTCGTCAGGTACATCAAGGACCCAATCATCTGATGATACATAGTGATATCAACCGGATCAGATGAAGCATCACACAGAAGCTTCAGGTTTGATGCCATAGGTGTGGCCATGGCCTTGCATTCCATCATCTCGAACCTCTTCAGGATCTCTACTGCATACTTCCCTTGTCCAAGGAATATTCCATCTGCACTCTACCACACCTCCATACCTAGAAAATAGTGCATCATCCACAAGTTCTTCATCTCGAACTCGGCAGCAAGCTTCCACTACGTGTCAGCAATCAATCTATCTTCACCTGTAATAAACAAGTCATCCATATGCAAAAGTAGTATCACTAGATTTCCTTCCTCAACCTTGTAGTAAAGGTTGGAATCCGCTTTACTCTTGGTAAAGCCCAAACTGGATAGAAAGTTGTCTATCCTACCATACCAAGTTCTGCACATATATGACTCCTTGTCATGTGTCTCAGAACCAAGTGGCTGCTCCACATACACTTCTTCTTCAACTACACCATTCAAGAAAGCTGTCTTGAAATCCATTTGGTGTATCTTCCATTTCATCATTGTAGCCAGAGCAAGTACGGATCTAATGGAAGTGTATCTTGCTACAGGAGCAAAAGTCTCTATGCTACCACCTGCAGCATGCTTGATCTTGTAGATCCTCTTTGAAGTCACTACAGACTTCCCTTCAGGTCTTGGGACTGCATCCCAAACATCTTCATGATTGACTAGTACTCCTTGATCATGGCATTCTTCCCAGATCCTGGGAACTTCAATATCTTCTATATTTTCAATAGATAACTTTGTTGCTGAACAAATGTTGTAGTCCTTCTTTTGTAGGTGATGGTATACGATCTTTCCTACACAACAAGTTAAATTGCATGATTAGAAAACATCTCATAGTTTTCAGAACAAATTCTTACACATAAAGAAATATGTCATACAGTCATGCAATTATCTTAGCCAATGCTTCAATACAACATTTATCCATATCCCGTAACTTTCTAGATGCCTTCCAATCTCTACCAGAACATTGTTAAGAGTGGGCACAACTCCCAACATGTCAGCAAAGGGGTTTCATTCTAGATAAGTAGCAATGGAATGTTGTACAGTGCCATAGGCCACTTACCCATGTATATTAGTAGTATATTGTTCATCAATGCAACTATTCTAATGTGCATAATACACAACCTAATTCTAGGAACATGAGTATATACATTATTGAACAGTATTATTTAAACAATAAAATATGCAAGGAATGATAATTCAAATACTTATCTTTGTTTGTTTGTTGGGTTGAATCCCTCTCAGTCTTTGCTTCTTTTCTGCAACTCCATTCTGATGTGGATTGTGAGAAGTGGTCAACTCCTTTTGAATATCTGCATCCTTGCAGAAAATACTGGAGTGTGCTCCCTCTTGATATTTGCTTCCTGGATTACCTGTCTTTGAACTTATATCCATCCTCGATCACTATGCATGCTTACAAGTATCATTATTGTGATATCCTCGAGATCTCATACATAATCATACATTTATTAGTATATTCTCAATACTATCAAAACACAATAATCTTAAGCATGTATAGTCATGATCATTTCAAACATAAATAATAAGCATTAGTATTCAAGGACTCTTATGGTTAGTCATATCATCAATTAAGGTAAGAAACATAATATGCATACACCCATGATTATTCAAACCTATACTTTCATGACTCTTCTGGTTAGTCATATCATCAATTAAGCTAAGAAACATAATATGCCTAAACCCATGATTATTCAAACCTATGAATAATCATTATCAATCATGCCATGTATATTTATATAAGAGATCCTATCACAAGGTAGGATTCTAACTTGATATAGGAAAAACATACATGGATTAGTATGTTAGCTAGTTATGTCTAACACACCCACATGATGTCTTCTTGATCTCTTCAATGACTTGTGCTAGTAACCTGCATATCTCATAGGTTAACCATTATAGAACCAAGTTATACATACCTCGCAAATAGATCTTCTAAGTGATCCATGACAATGGATGAATCTTTGTCCTCATGTCATCATGATCATATGTTCCTGAACTAGAACATGATTTGTCTTTCTTGGTGTACCTTTCATGTTAGCGGACACCATAAACCTCATACAACACCATAATGCATTAGTACAATCATAAGTGTCAACACCCTAATCAATGAATATCTTCTATCATGCATTCATAATTTTATTAAGGTGATACGGCAAGTCTAAATTTAATCAAGATTGTACTAACCGTAATAACATGAAGACAAACATACCATAAACTTAATCATGAACAAATCTCGAAACATCCCTAGATGAGTCATACTTATCGAGATTGCTTGTAATCTTCTTATGTAAGGCCTTAGCCTCATCTCCCTCTGAAACAGGAACTTCTTCACTTATGCAAGTGACCAATCCATTCACTTCTAGGATTAACCCAATCCACTTGATTTGCAGGAACTGGATCTGGAGCTGGATTAGGGTTTGTTAGAGAAACCCTAAAAATTAAAACTTTGTATTTCAAACTTCTGAAAGGATAGAAAGATGTGCCTTGATGAGCTGATCAAGCTGGTATGTTCAGAATTTGAAAACTGTAAAATTTCACCCCTCAAATTTTCCTTTGAAACTTCTGAATTCACTGGACATGACCCCAAACTAGAGTTTGATAAAGCCCACCCTTCTTCCCAATCAAAAGGTTCAATCCAAATCTCTAAGCTTCTATTTTTCTTAGGAGCTTCAAGCCGTGGTCACAGATTTCAAAAATTCCCATTTTTGCAGAAGCCCTAATTTTCCACTTTTCCGATCAAGGTCCCGAACTAGGGTCTGACCAAGCCCGGCCTTTTTCCCAACCAAAAATTATGATCTTGGTCTCTAAGTTTCGATTTTGATGAGTAGCATTCAGCCGTTGTCTCCGATTACAAAAATTTCATCTTTCTCTAAAACCCTAAATTCTTGAAGACATGAATGAAGGTGCTAAAAAAAATTATGTTTTGACAGAAATATGTGCCTGATTGTTTCCGGTGTAACTCTGACCTTTTCGATCCAAAGGGTCTGAAAATTTTTCTTGTGATAGCCTGACCTGTCATATTTCCAACCCCATAGGTTTGACCTCAAATGGATTCTCTGAGAGAGAGGTATTCCAAGTGTCGTAACGTGACCTGTTTATGGGATAAAATAGGAGAGCGAACTTGTACGGCATACCACGTCTCACTGGTTCAGTTTCAGCCTTTGAAAATATTACTTGAGAAATTATAGTCCATGCACTACCTATAACCTTTTATGAAATTTCATTTGGAGCTTTCTAGCCCAAGTTATGACCATTTTTCCAAGGTCACCTGTTTATGACTCAGATCTGGAAGAGACAGAAACCTTATATTGTACAGATCATAGACCACAAAGTACAACGAATTAGAGGTTGTCCTTTGGACACAAGGTACATGGGTATCTTATCTTCTCCCTATACGATGTTCAAACCCTGAAACCTTTCCTAAATGTATTTATAGACAAAGTGCTACGATGACTTGTGTTTGCTATATCAAGCCCTAGCTTCACAATTGCAACAAGTGTCATACATGCCATACCATGCCTTCTTTCGGGATAGATTTGATACCATGTTAGTTTTTCAGAATTTACTTCAATATGATCTAGGATCTTAACTGAGAGAACAACATGTACAACATCTCTACAGCATATCAATCATGGACACAATAATGCAAACACACAAGTGACACAGAGTTTACTTGGGGAAAACCATAAAGGTGAAAAACCCCAATAACTTCCTCAGAGATAGATAGAGCAATGATACAACCCAAGCATAAGAGATAGACATCTCCTAGCAGCAACTTCTCCTCCTCCACAAGTGTGCCACTCTCCAAAGAGTGTGTGAGAGAATAGAATGATGAAATAGAGTGCCTCCCACACTCTATTTATACTTGACTTGACTTGCCCAATAACCTTTACTAGGTCGGCCTTAACTTAACCACATAACATAATGCTGACTGGGCCAACACCCAATAGGGTGGTCTAATAACCCTTTGACCCACATGGACGACCCCCGGTAGGGTGGTCTAATAACCCTTCAACCCACATGAATTATATAGGGCCGACCCCAGCAAGGTGGTCTAATAACCCATCAAGTATAAGTTACGACACTTACAATATAGATGACGACGCTTCCGTATAGAGGAATAATAACATCTCTATAGGAATACAAACACTTCCGTATGGAGGAATAATACCATCTCTATAGGAATACAACCACTTCCGTATAGAGGAATAATAACATCTCTATAGGAGTACAATATACATATATGTGAAATACATTCCAAAGTTACATATACATCAACATAACCTGGGCCAGAAAATTGCCACCATTAATCTCAGAAACCCTGGTTCTATGCTCTCCAAACCCCAAGCTGTCTTGAAAACCCCGATACAGAATCCCAATCAGCACCCTGTGAAACAAATTACATAGGCAGTAGGTGGAGGCAGGGCGATCATAATATGAGGGAAGAAGCTAGGGTTCTTGGGGATGGTGTAAGCCATCATTTCTTTGGGAAATATGTATCCTTTTGTCCAGGCTCTAAGACAGATGAAGAGAATTCACTTGATGAATTCATGTACAGGAGTCGATATGGGGCTCTTCTAGATGTCCAACACGACATTGATACTTTAAAAAGGTATGATGGAAAACACTAGAAAAAACTCTTTGATTCTAGAGTAGGAAAGATGACATGACCTTATGGGCCAGGTGTTTGGAGTAAAAATGAATGGGTTCAGCCTGAAACCCTCTATTCAGAGGGTTTCCCGAACCCTATACTAGTGACATTTCATGACATTTAGCATGCGGGGCAAATCTTCAAAAGACATCTATTTAGAAAAGCATATTAATTAAATGGCCTCGTGGCTACAACCTCAATCTTGATCAATGTGTGGGTAAAATTTGTTAAAAAATGAAGGAATTGGAACTGGACTTTGAATGAATAACCACAGTGATGTCGACAATGGAATGAATTTTGGGAATTCATGGCAGTCACCAGTTCCATATTTGTTGGGGGGGTTCCATGTTTCTTGTCATAACATTCACTATAATCATTCTAGCGTTCTCTTGATGGAGGTATTCTAGTACTAATGAAGCCCATTGTGATGAATCCCTTCAGTGGGGTGAAAAAGATGTTGTTGATGAGGAGCATAGTGAGCAGGTAGCTATGATTATGGTTGGTGAAGAAAATCCCACCTTTATTGCAATACTAGCGCCTATAACTGCATGAAGATGGAGTCTCAGATGCGTAAATAGGTCATCCATATGTATGAGTTTAATTTTATTTCACAATTTTGTTTCATTTTTGCACTAGAGTGTAGTTTATGTGTGTATCAGAAAAGGCATGCTTTCATCTGATTGAAATTTCTAGGAGTCTTTTATCATTTTTCATTTCAATTTTATTTTTAAGAGTACTTGATATGCCCCTCTTCAGAGTGTCTGAATCATAATATAATGACATGATTTACATACACTTCTCGATTGATAATAATAATTTTACCGTACGTGGCTTTGTTTAGAACACAGTTGAGACAAGGGATTAATAGGAAGAGATGAACTTCATAGCAGAGAAATTGTAGCATTTCGTCATTAGTTACAGGGGATACAATTACATTAGGAGAGGATTAGTATTGGAGGAAATCAATTGGATAAAAATATTCAAAGTAGAAAAAATGATGTGATTGGGAAGCGAGTCATTATGACGATGAAGCACAAGAGTAACCTCTTGAGGATGACTAACATCCCCATAAGCAGTGTACAAATGAGTCGCCTATGGATGGGAGTGGAACGTGTAGCTACACATTTACATTTAAAAAGTTTAGGAGTGTGTTAATGACTCCAATTTGTGCATCATTTCTTTTTTGGGTTAATAATTTCAAGTACTTTACAGTGAAACAACCAGTTTATTGAAAATATGCATTTGAGGCCTGAAAGTCACAGTCAAAGTTAGAATATCAAGAACAGAAGGATTGGACTAGTACCATCAGTTTCTACAAATTGTCATCATGGAGCATCCTGAACCCTATAGAAAGCTCTATGATTTATGTTTGTAATTATAAATTAAATTGTGAGGATAATGATGAATGACAATGTTAGGCAACATTTTACCTTGCAATACAAAGACTTGTGAAATATTGTTATAGGGAAAAATCTAATTGTGTGTGATAAGGGGCTTATAAGACAAAAAGCTATAACAATGGCTATAATATGTTTGACTGTGGATGAAGATATTGTCTTTTCTTCAGGGCAATAATGATCCAAAGAAGAATGGGAAAGACTTAAGATATTGTATGACAAAAGTGAAAATTGAAGTAACAAGTGGAAAACCTTCAATATATTAATAAAAAACTTGTCAAAGAAATTGGAGATTTGAATTTTTAATGGATGAAATTGCAAAGATGACGACAGATTGTAAATTGATGACATATAATAATGAAGAAGTTGAGGATTTGAGAAATAATTGGTAGAGAAAGATGGCGAAATAGGTCAATTGTAATTTGTTCCAACAACACACAAATTATAGTTGTGGTATATCAGAACTAGGACTCGTACAATGTCATTACAACTAGCAGAACATCATTGTTTGATAATCCCCTGTTTTACAAGGAACATGACTTAACTCACAAATAATTGACAACGTTGTCCTGTGATGCAAAGACAATGACATGAAATCATGTGGTCTAGACTTTTGATGCATTCATCATTTGATATTCAGCATTTGTCTCAAAAGCTATGTTTGACAAGTTTGAGGCCCAATTTGACAAGTTGTAGGAATCTTTACAAGGTTGGAAAGTTTCATTCGAGTCTAGGGTAAGTACTTCTGTAGGTGACATAAAATGAAATTCAGCTTCTGTTTTAACTTTTGTTTTCAATCTCAAACTAGGCGAGATTTTGATTGGAAACCCTTTAAGTTTTTGTAAGGTGCATAAAGAAGACATGAAACCACTACTGAGTTGACTTATTTCAGCAGCAAATTCCATCCTAAGTTGCTACTATTTACAGCTATACGATTTCAGTGTTCACCATGGTTATGAATACTCTATATGCCCTGAAACTTAATACAATCTTTGTCATGTAGAATACTTGAACTTGGGGTTGCTAATAAAATCCTATCTAATTCTAGTCTCTCTCTCTCTCTCTACCATGCATGTGTATGTCCATAACTTATTATGTAATATCCAATCCAAGCAATTTTAATCTTCAATTGGTGCTCTTGTATATGGACTTGTTCCTCTAATGAAAAATCCCTATTTACACATAGGTGCTATATTAAAGGTCTATTGGTGCACTTAATCATAAACAATGACAATCAAAAGAATATCTTAGTTCTCTAGAGGTCATCGAGTTTGTCAAACTTCTTACACAAGCACTTCCATGCTTTAATCGCTTTGGCTAGGTTGGAGCCCTAGTCATTGGAGTAGAATGAGCTGTCCAATATGTCCTTCCACTAGGTGCCTCCTCTAACAAACGACCTTTAGAATTCTTGTCAAATGAAGTTGAAGTGCCACTGTAAGGAATCCTCCTTGAATCAAAGGGAGCACCAACTCTACATCCTGAAGCATATGTATAAGAGGCCTTGGAGAATTCATTAGCAGTGGAACTATTCATTTGAGAATCATAACCTCTCTCTGTACTTGGAGATCTCCTATGGTCATTAGAGCTTTTACAAATCCCTTGAGTCTCCCTACACCCTGATCCATATCTTGTGACTGATCAGTAGTTACCAATTTTTATATCTCTTGGTGAATGTTTCTGTATAGATTGCAGTATCTCAAAAGATATCTGGGAATAACTTACATTTGGAAATGGTGGATGAATGTGATTTTTTTAATTATATCTATTTGATTAGAATCACTATTGAATAGGAATTTATGTCGTCTTTGTTTAACATTTCTGCAATGATCTATTTTTTGTTGACTCAGAGATTTTGTAAAATCCCATGATCTTGTTAACATCTTATTTTATTATGACCTAAGTAATCAGCTAAGCTTTCTTTGAGGCTAGGATATGAAGTTGGAGTTATCCGTTGAGGGTTTATTTAGAGCTCTAAATTTTTCGTCACATGTGGCATATGCAAAATTGGTCTGTGTAATTTTTTTGTTGTGTTTGTTCTTCCTGACAGTATAGTGCACTCAATGACAAGAAGTGCCAAAGGAGTGCACTGAACAGGTAGGAGATATTAGAGTAGGTGTAGAACCTGGTGGCATTTTTCACAGATGAATTATAGGCCATTAAATCCAAGAAAAGCATATGATGCATCTAGCTTGCTCCAATAAATCTCTTTTTCTTTTCTTTACTAGTGACTAAACTAGGCAATTCCTAAGGAAGGATAGCCTCTAATGCCTCCCTCTCCCTTTGTCACTTTTGTAAATACTTCAATCATATCCTTTATGGAATTACCAAGAAGTATTTGTTATTACTCTTCTGGGGAAGTGGCTAGAGAAGTGTTGATGCATACCATAGTGTATTTCTTGAGCTCTCTTGCTACTGACAGAAATCAAGAAATGGTTGAGAAATGAAATATTGTATTTCAATTACAATGAACCTAATAAAATTTGATGTTCATGGCATGGAATTGTGAAATATTTTATTTCAATTACAATGCACCTAATAAAATTTGATGTTCATGGCATGGAATTGTATTTCTTGAGCTCTCTTTCTATTGACAGAAATCAAGAAATGGATAAGAAGTGAAATATTTTATTTCAATTACAGTGCACCTAATAAAATTTTATGTTCAAGGCATGGAATTGTATTTCTTGAGCTCTCTTTCTACAGACAGAAATCAAGAAATGGATGAGAAGTGAAATATTTTATTTCAATTACAATGCACCTAATAAAATTTGGTATTCATGGCATGGAATTTTAGGGATAACAACATGAAATGCCAAACAAGAACCTGATATCACAATTGTCTTGGCTCTATTTTGTATCAAGGATTACCTGAAGTTATGTTGGGGATGTTTAGGTGTAGTTTTTATTTGCATCCATACGAGGGAACAACTGCACAAGTGCTCACTAAGTGCTTTCCTGGTGGTGCATCCCAATTGCGTCGCTTAGACTGTTTCTAGTTTCAAACTTACTTTCAAGTCAATCATTTGTAAACCGGATTGTGTTTTTTGTCCAAAGCTTGCTCCAGATTTGTAATCCAAGATTGAAACCTGTGAATTTCAAACTAGGGTAGTCGCAGAAAATACAATAGCAATTAGAATGTCTATATACATAAATTGATGTTGTTGGTTTACATTTACTTTGTTGAATGTCTAACTATGACCTGTGACAGTAAAAAACTATAACAATAAGAGTAAAACATATGTCTGATCTATCACACACACAAATTGCTTGTCATCACCATTTCCTTTATTCCATTTATCGTGTTCCCCATGCGTATCAATGCTTATAGCAACTATTACCGAGTTTTCTCTTCTACTGTAGAAAACAAATTATCATTCCATTCAAATTTAATTTAATTTTGCTAGCAGAAAATGAATTATGCATTTCCTTTGGAGATTATTTTTGTTTTATGTTTTTGTAGAAGAAAACTATTATGATATTGACACAACCCTGTTTGCTATTGATATTGATATTGTTGGACCCTAAAGGTTCTATTGTGGATAAAATGACTGATTAAGTGTTTCTTTCTAGCCTTCTCCTTCCAAACAACTAAAAAATGAAATGATCTGCATGGAGGAAGTCAATTTCTAGCTATGTGAACATGTGTTGGAGTGCATAGTCTAATTCGACCTTGCTTTCAGCAAGTAACCTTTAAAAAGGAGGGAAAGCCAGAAAACAAGCTGCTAGCTAGAGTTTGAATTTTGTTTTCTCTCACGAGCATCTCCAATATCATGATCTAACTTATTTTATTTTGTTTGATCAGGTAGGGAAAGATGCACATGGAACATTGATCAGGGACGCTCTAGGTTTCTGTGGAGTTCCTCTTGACTACCTCAACATTGTTTTAGTCTCTACTGGTCATGCTGGTATTATGCTGCAGCAAGGAGGTCGGAACTCTATTATTATTGTTTGAGGTGTGAATGTTTCCTGGCCAAGGCTAGGTGATGGTATGAGTCGCCTTAGTAAAAATTCCCAACAGCTATTACGTCGAGAAGGAATCATTCTTTTGCAAAGGTAAGTTCCTGACAGTGTGAATATTGAAGTTGCTAAGGTGAATATTTCCATTAAGATAGAACCTTTTTTTTTCCTATGTTGAAACTTGAAATGAATTGAAAAGAAGATGAATTCATTATCTTGAAATATTTTACATGAGAGGGCGATACATGTATTTTGTGACCTATTTTTCTTTTGTTGCAAGTATCCTAATTCTACTATCAACCTTTTTTAACATTTCCCTATTCATTTCGTCATAGATCCTAGTATAAACTGTAAAGATTCAAGCTGCTCCACTGTTTATGGGGAAGTATCCATTTAAAAGTTGATAGACAAATTTTAAAACTGGAACCCATGGTATTTAAAATTATTGTAGTTATAGGTGCAGTAATGCCTATAATCCAAAGGCATAGGATTTGGTTTCCAAACCTTGTTAGCCATGGGAAGTCTTGTTTGTAATGTGTGCTTCACATTAGAGACTCAAAACTAAATACAGATGGTTTGTATCCATTAAAGGAAATTTATTATGTGTGTACACTTGCAATTTTGCATTTTAATTCTCGAATATATAATATATTTCATTATTTTGTATTATATAAGTTTATGTGCCTTCTTACCTAATTATTTTTTGTTTATATCTATGTAACCATGCAAACTAAGCCTCATTTACAATAACTTGGTTGTGAAGTTGTAAAGTAGGTACATATGCAATATTTCTTTACAAAGTGAAGTTTTATTTATTTTTAAATCATGTGAAGTGGTAATCATACACTTGTTTTGTATTTGTATACTATTTTCAGTATTGCCAGAAAGCAATACATAGTCAAAGTCGGCTCACAAGGAGGAAGTTTCACAAAGCAATATTTCAACCCAGGTGGGGAGGATAATGACATTCCTCCCAACTACCTAATCTACACTCAATTGACACAAAGTAAAATTTGATTAGATTGAAGTGTTTACGAAATTGATGATCTAAGTACTCTATTTTGTGGAGAAATTCTCAGTGAGACTAAGATTACAATATAATTCCCAATATAATTTTTATTTCTGATTTTGAAACTTCAGTACATCTATGGAAATGTTTAATTCTACATGATATATGAAGCTGTATATTTATGACATCAATATAAATTTAATGATACTTATGGCTCCTCTAGATTTCAAAAACCTAAACTAATCCCAGAATTAGTAAATTTATTGGTTGAAATATAATTGTACCTTTATATGGTACTTACTTTTCTGAGGGTTATAAACTTACCTTCTTTATGAATATCGTTTCTCATTTGAAATTCTAAAACATGTTTTAATATAACTATCTGGGTAAGCTCTATAAACTATGTAAATGACGATATATTAACCATAATAGCAATGCTTCAGACACAAAATATCTTCTACATGCGTCTAGAGAAGCAAGCTCTAGAGAAGCAAGCAAATTATCATTATTCATGTTTCCTTGACTCAACAAACTTCAAAAAGGTCAAGTGTTAAAGCCACCGAGGAATTGGAAAATGAAAGCCAGTCAAATGATGCATATGGAAAGAATTGCTCTGTTACACCTCCAATAGTTACAAAGAATTTGTCTAAAGGTCATAAACACATGAAATATACACATGGAAATGTTGTGCCAGGTTTGCTATTACCAACATATCATTCCGTTTGGTATTTCCTGTTAGGGATCTAGAATATGCAATATCATTCCAGGGGGTACCATGGCATTTATTCTAGGGATGTATGCATATGTATTAAATTGGTTACAGACAAGATGCTTACTTGCATTAGGTTTCTAGGTTTTGTAAGTTTCAAATTGGAATTTTATACATAAAAATGCCATATTGGTTATAACTTTGCAGTGACAATTATATGCAATGACCATGGTTTTCCATGCAGCTAGCTTGACCAAGGCTCCCTATCACAGAAACTTGCCAGCAAAGATAAAATAAAATTTTGGCATCACTAGTAGATCTGCTCCATCGCCAAATTCTTCTGCATCTGACAATTTGAATTCTGAAAAACGTCCAGCTTCCTCTTGTAGCCTTGAAAAGTTAAGGAAGTCTCTATTTGAAATGCCAAAGGAGGGTACATCTGGGACTAAAGACTCAGACAGAAATAGGAATTTTCTTGGCACATCTTATGTGCAATTTTTTCATGGGATGCCTGCATTTCATTCTTCAATGGTTTCTGCTACCTCGACAGCCAGTAGTTCATTATTTCTAACCCACACATATCGTGAGCAGTTTGCGCCCACCAGAGGGGCACGCACATCTACAGATTCAACAGTTTCTCAATTTGTCAAGAACCAAGAATTTTGGAATGCAATGGCAGGGCACTTGCCTACAAAAGATGATTCTATAAGCATTGCTAGTAATAGTGTGATTTTTAGTGCCAAGAATCCTCCAAGTAATTTTGGCCATGCTTTGCCTGTAACTTTTACTGCAAAGCCCTCAACCTCCAGAATGCCTAGAAAGGATGATCATATAGCATTGCTTCTAATAGCATGGTTTTTAGTGCCAAGAATCCACGAAGTAATTCTAGTAATGCTTTGCCTGTCACTTTTGCTACAAAGCCCTTAGGCTTGAGAATGCCTTCACCAAAACTAGGATTTTTTTATTCGGTTAGTCCACATTCTCTTTCTCAGATCTCATGCAATGATACATTTTGTCATATGACAACTGTGAAGGGACATTTGACTGCAAATGTAATATCACCAGACTAATTGTGTTTTGGCTATTTGCAGACAAAAGTGATCTGTGCACCATATTCCTCTTCCTTACATAGAAGATATATCGGCAATCATGTCCTTCCACCCAGGGCTATGTCCAGAGGGCCAAGCAGTATTCATCAGGGTAATAGATTGAACCCCCCAGGTGTTCCTAGTGCAATACCATCCTCCATTTTGTGAGCAATTTTAGTTTTCCAAACTATAATGCTATTGTACCACCCAGCACTCCAGTGACTTCCAATTTGTTGTCTGATGTTGCCTTGAAGAGTTCTATCACATCTAATCCAGCTCCTCCATTTCAGCCACAGGTTAAACCAGACTCTGAAGTCTCCAGTCTGGTCTTTTTGGCACATAAAAAATTTGGTGTTTCTAAGGTTCAGCAAACTTCATCTGTCCAAAGAAGTGATCAGAAAAAGGTCCCTTCAGATGTTTGTACAGATGCCTCATCAACAATGGAGATTGGTAAAGCTTCAAATGCAAGTAGTACTAGCATTCCTAAACCTAGTCATGGACGTGGAATGGCTATTCTTTATGATTCCAGGACAAATGATCTAACCAATCCTTTACAATCTGAACAATTGTCATCCCTCTCATGTAGCAAAACAACAAAAATATCTGAAAAGTTCCAGCTTGAGACTTGTCCTGATTTAATTCAAAATGAAGAACACTATGGACTTTCAAACAGTAATTCAAAAGGAACCATGAGGGATGATAAGGTTGAGAATGGAATCTCTGATTTGGGTTCTAGTTTGCACCAGGAGAACAAAATGAAGCTTGTGTCTTGGCCTGTGAATTTAGAACATTTGCCATGTCCAAGATGAAACTCTGGTTTGTGTTCTACTTTGCAAGAGAATGAAATGGAGCCTGTGTCTTGGCATGTAAGATGAGAACATTTTCCATCCCTAGGCCAGAAGGAAATAGAGACGGTATCTATTGGGTTAGACATTGCTTCAACCACTGGTTCCGTTTCAGTTCAGATTGAAAAGCATGATGGCGCTTCCTGTCAAGTTTTTCAGGCAAGTATCTCTATGCAAGATGAGGATTTACATGATGATGAGGATTTACATGATAATGTTAGAAATGGAAATTCTAATTTGGTTTGTCAGTTGCAGTTGGAAAATGAAATGGAGACTACATCCGAGCCTGTGAAATTTGAGCAGTGCCTGGCTATAAGAAAATGAGAAACATAGAAGGTAACTGAAGAATTCCTCTTTTCTGAAGTCTCTATTCTCTAGAAGGGTTTGGATGTAGTTCAAAATGAAGTAAATGATAGAGCTTGCACCAAATCTTGCCAAGGAAGTATGAATATCCAGAGTGACTATTCAAATGACAAGGTCAAATCCATATTCTCTGATGTGACTGGTAGCTTGGAATTCAAAACTGGAATGGTATTTAATCTTAAAGAGAATGCCACAAATTCTTCCAACAATAATCAACATAATACCACCGATACGCTTATTACTCCATGTGGTCACTTTGGACAAAGTTGAACAATTGTGGGAGATTTGCTAGTTCTCTTTCGAGGTATATATGATAGGGGAATTGGCATAGTATGTCTTTAAATTTTCAAACTACCTCTATAGGCCTCTACGAGAGGGGGTTCAAAACCGCCCCTATAAGCCTCTACAAGGGGGGTTCTAAACTACCCCTATAGGCCTCTACAAGGGGGGTTCCAAACCGCCCCTATAGGACTATACGAGGGGGGTTCACAACCGCCCCTATAGGCCTCTACGAGGGGGGTTTGAAATTGCCCCTATAGTCCTCTACAAGAGTGGTTCCAAACCACCCATGTAGGTTTTAATGAGGGGGCTTATGAGGGGGGTTCAGAACTGCCCTTGTAGGTCTCTATGAAGGGGGTTCAAAACCGCCCATGTAAATCTCTATGAAGGGGTCTACAAGGGGGGTTTAAAATCGCCTCCATAGACCTCTACGAGGGGGGTCACAAACCACCCCCAAAAGTAACTTTTGGGGGCAGTTCAAATCTCGTCAAAAACCGCCCTTAAAAGGAAAAACTTTTAACATTGGTGCCTTTAGGGGCGGTTTTTCCAAAACCGCCTCAAAGCCAAAACCCCCCCCGTACGTCACTTTTGGGGGAGGAAGACAACCCCCCCTAAAGGCCTGTAAAATTAGTCACAGCAGATCTAATGAACAAGTAAATCAATCACAACAGATGAACATAGAAAATATGGTGCAAAACTGTGCAAAACATGCAGCAGTGCTCTCTATCCCAAAAAGGGTGAATGAATTACAATACAAACTGTCACAATGACAGAGCAATTCGAATTGCCTAAGGAGTTCATTCGAATTACAGAATGGAGTAGCTTGACTCTAACTAGGAGTCCTCATCAATCAATCGGTGGTGCTCATCAATGCACAACAACCAGTCATCCAGGTGTCAATCGGAGTCTAACTGAGTGTAATAAGTGTAACTGAAGTGTGTAGCACTGATTAAGGATCAGGAGGCTCAGTGGGGGCGCATGGGAGGCTAACTGAAGTCAGAACAAGTCACCTAATCAAACTGGAGGTCCAACGGAAGTGATACAGTCAGTCGGGAGTGAAACTAGCCTCAAATCAGGGAGAATCGGAGCTAACTGAATGTAACTGAAGTGGAACTGCAGTGGTAGGTGAACAAGTGCGCCCTTCTCTGGAAGTAGGTGAGAAGTGGGCGCCTTTCAGCCTAGGAGGGATAAAACTCTGTGGTAGGTGGCTCCCGGGTGCTAGAATGAGGTGGATAAGGTGCTGGAGGCATCAAACTGGTGACTGGGATGCATGCCAGTGCATGCAGGTGCATGCAAACCCTAGATTCTGCATGCAAACCCTAATTTGCATGCAAGATCCTGAAAAAGATGATGTGGATATCCGAACACCCCCCCTCAAGCTAGACTATGATGTGCCAACAAAAATAATGTGGGGCCCTAGTAACTAAGACCAAAGGTCACCCCAATACAATAATCCAAAAAATGCTGAAAATAAACTAAGTGAGGAAAGAGGGAAAACCCAGTGGGAAGAAAGCCCCCCCTCAAGCTAAAGCATATTAATGAATCAATCTGTCTCCACCATGATGGAACTCACCCCCAACAGTGAACGGAGGTAAGAGAACTTCTTCTCAGTGAAGCTCTTGGTGAAGATGTATGCAATTTGCTCATTAGTAGGGCAATATTGCAGAATGATGGTGCGGTCATGCACCAACTGTCGAATGTAATGCATATGAATCTCAATGTGTTTGGTCCTTTGCCGCTGAACTGGATCTGTGGAGATCTTGATAGCACTTTGATTGTCACAAAATAGGACAGTCGAAGTAGTGCCACCAAAACCAAACTCGGAAAGAATACCCTGCAACCAAACTGCCTGAATGCAGGCATTGACTGCCCCTCGATACTCTGCCTCTGCTGAAGAAAGTGCAATGGCTGCTTGCTTTTTGCTGGACCAGCAAATAGCACCATGACCAATCATGAAAACATAACCGGAAGTGGACTTCCGATCAATGCTATCACCTGCCCAATCTGAATCAGTAAAACCAATGAAATCTAGCTCAGAATCTGCAGCATAATGTATGCCAAACTGTCTCGTACCTTGCACATACTGCAAGATCCGCTTGGTTGCTCGCCAATGAATCTCATGTGGCTGCTGCATATATCTTGACATGGCACTCACGGCATATGAGATATCAGGCCGTGAGTGTGTCAAATAAAGTAGTGAACCAATCAACTGTCGATACATACTGCAATCTGCAAGCGGTGTGGAATCTCCCTCCTCAAGACTGATTCCTGAGAGGAATGGGAACGGGGCTGCCTTACATTCAGCCATATTAAACTTCAATAACAGGTCGGAAGCATATTTTTTCTGAGATATAGTGATCCCATCAAAATTTTGAGCTATCTCCAAGCCCAAAAAGTGACTTAGCAAGCCCAAATCGCTCATGTCAAAAGCTAGATTTAAGGCAGATTTTAGCTTGTTTATTGAAGTAAGTGTGCTACCAGTAATAAGCAGATCATCAACATAAAGTACAATAACCAACAAATTACCTTTAACTCGCTGAAGATACACATTCGGATCAGATTTGCATCTTTGGAAATTCTGAGAAAGAAGGAAGGAGTCCATCTTTGCGTACGAAGCTCTTGGGGCCTGTTTTAACCCGTACAAAGATTTCTTCAATCTACAAACCAATGATGGATCTGATGTATAACCCTCTGGCTGCTGCATATAGACCTCTTCAGCGAGGTCTCCATGTAAAAATGCACTCTTCACATCCATATGGTGCACTTCCCAGTGCTTGGATGCGGCAATAGCTAAAACAAGGCGGATGGAATCCATCTTTGCAACCGGTGCAAAGGTCTCTGTGTAGTCCACTCCTTGGACTTGGGAAAAACCTTTTTTCCACCAACCTTGCTTTATATTTGCTGATAGTGCCATCAGCAGCAACTTTAGTACGGTAGACCCATTTACACTTCACTAATTTTCTTCCAGGTGGAAGAGAAACTAGCTCCCATGTGTTGTTCTTTTGAAGAGAATTGTACTCTTCGTCCATGGCACTTTTCCATCTCGGATCTCGATGGGCTGAATAGTATGATGTAGGATCTGAACCAGCCATCAAATAACAAATCTCAGGAAGAAATGGATCAGCAATAGAAAGGGCCATACCTGCTCTTTGAAAGTCTCCTCTTGTTCGTCTCGGATCAGCAGGATTTCCAAGATTCGAACCAGCAGAATGTAGAGTGTTTTGGGCCCACTTTGGTAACTGAGGAGGATCATAATGATTGGATTCCGAACCTGATATGTCATGATCATCATATGCTGCTACAATATCAGAAATATCAGAACTCATACCTTCATTATCGCTGCTCGGATCTTCTTCTGGTGAAGGCGGTGAATCGGCAGTCTTTTCCTCGACTAGTTGCAATTCTTGAAGCGGTTCTTCAAACTGCACACTGCGCTCTATGAATATATTTTTAGATCTGATATCCATGAGTTTATATGCTTTTGATTCTTCCCCATATCCTATCAATATGCACTCGATACTTTGTGGATCCAAATCTCGTCTCTTCTCAGAAGGAATTCTAGTCCATGCAGTAGAGCCAAAAACTCTCAAATTTGACACATCCGGTTTGTGACCAAAGAATGCTTCGAAAGGAGTCATACCTTTCACGGATGAATGTGGAACACGGTTCTGTATATATGCAGCAACATTGATTGCTTCAGCCCAAAGATTTGCAGCCAAACCTTTCGATTCAATCATGCATGTAGCCATCTCTTTCAGTGACCGATTTTTCCTTTCCGCTACACCGTTCTGCTGGGGTGTGTAGGGACCTGTATGTTGGATCTTAATTCCGCTTTGGGCACAAAGTTGCAGCAACTCGGACTTGATATATTCCCCACCATTATCAGATCTAAGAGCTTTGATCTTGCTCTCAGTGGTGGTCTCAACAGAAGCCTTAAAATCCTTGAATTTTCCAAGCACTTCTGACTTGTTTTTGAGAAAGAATACCCATGTAAAGCGGGAAAAATTGTCAATAAATGTCAAAACATACCTTGAACCATTTAATGACATATGGGGCAGCGGACCACTGATATCAGAATGGATCAATCCCAAAATAGTAGAAGCTCTGCTAGCCTTGCCGCGGTCGAATCTGTGCTCGGGGTGCTTCCCAATAATGCAACCGGTGCATATTCCCTTCGAGGAACGGAGTTGTGGAAGCCCATCTACCATGGATTTATTTGATAGCAGCAGCAAATACTTATAATTTAGATGTCCAAATCTTTCATGCCAAAGCCTACTAACCTCATTACCATGTGTGCGAAGAGCAGTGGGCTTTGCAAGCGGAATAAAGTGCGAAAACTCATAGCATTTTGCAGTGTGGTTTGCCTTTCCAACCGCAACTAGTCTTCCACTTTTGATATCAGAAATTTCAACTGTATTAGGGTTGAATGTGACTTGCTTTGGTTCACCAGTATGTGTCATTTGATACACAGAAAGGAGATTCGAAGCTAAGGAAGGCACATAGAGAACATTCTGAAAGCTTCCATGTTCTACATGAATCGTACCTTTTCCCTTTGAAGAAATTTTTGAGTCATCTCCCAAATGGATGGGGATGGAGCTGTTTGGATCGAATGAGGAAAAGGAATCAATATTTTCAGCCATATGATTTGATGCACCCGAATCTATCAAGAGAGTAGTGGGCTTCGAAACCGTTGCCATGAGTGCTTGTCCTCTTTCATGATCATCATTCCGATCCTTCTTCCTTGCACCGTCAGGAAGGGTTATGTTGTTCTTTTCCAAAAGGAGGGCCATTTGATCTATAGTCTTCTTCATACATGAAATTTCGGGATGAAAGCCACGGTTACAATAAGTACATTTAGATTTTTGGTTACCTTCTTTTCCCTTTTGCTTGGATTTCGAACTGGATGGTGCATCCGTTTGCTTGCCTTTGTCTTTTTGCTTGTGAGGCTCGAATTTGGGCTTCTCCTTCTTTTGCTTTCCTTTACCATTCGAGATCTTGGGTCCTTGAACAAATAGGGCTGAATCTTTGGAGCTTATGGACCCCATTTGAATCAACTTGTCATGCTCTTTTGTAACGGACTCAATGAAGGCATTCAAGGTAGGCATCTTCCAATTCGGGGTAGTTAGCCGACCGGAATTGAAAGTAGAGACAAATACCGAATAATCTTTCCCAAGCTTGCTTAGAATGGAGAGGATCAACTGTTTATCCTCTTTGATAACACCACTGTTCTTCAATTGCAAGTTCAAGTTCTTGAATTTTGTGAAGAATTCATTGATGGTCTCGAAATTCTCAGGATTAAGGCCAATCAATTCATTCTCTAATTGAAAAGCCCTAAGCTCATCCTGCTTGCCGAATAGTGTTTCAAGTTGATCCCATATGGCTTTTGGAGTCTTCAATCCGCTGAGATGGAAGTGAAGATCTTTGGAGATGGAGAGACAAAGAAGACCATAAGCTTCATCAAGCTTGTTGTAGTGTTTGGTTCGATCTGACACATTGTTTGGCTCCAATTCAAGACCAATAGTGACTCGGTAGTAACCTTTTGAACATAATATGATCTCCATATCATCTTTCCAATCAAAATAATTGAATGGGGTGAGGAGAGGCTTTGAAGAAGAGTATTCCATTGCTAGGAGCGAGTCAACTGATGAAGAGGAAGCTTGCATGCAGACTATAGCGAATGCAATTGCTGTAGGGAAGCTTGCATGCAAAAGATAGCGAGTGCAATTGAAGGAGACAATAAACCTGCAAATCACATAAAAACAACCACAATAAGGTCGAACAATCCACCCTTTGAGAGTTGCATCACACCTGGGATTGGATTTCAAGCAATGTTGAATAGGTCCAATGTATCAGTTCCAGGAATTATGTGGTAACTCAAGCTTCTGGAGTGGTATTGGAATAGTTTTCAAGCTTTGCATGCACAGGAGCGAATGCCCTTGAGATATCTCATGCCAAACTTTTTGCAATTTTTAGCAATTCAGTCAAATATTCTTGTAGAACACCTGTAGAAAAGAGATCTTGTCCCTGCAATGGCTCTGATACCATGTAAAATTAGTCACAGCAGATCTAATGAACAAGTAAATCAATCACAACAGATGAACATAGAAAATATGGTGCAAAACTGTGCAAAACATGCAGCAGTGCTCTCTATCCCAAAAAGGGTGAATGAATTACAATACAAACTGTCACAATGACAGAGCAATTCGAATTGCCTAAGGAGGTCATTCGAATTACAGAATGGAGTAGCTTGACTCTAACTAGGAGTCCTCATCAATCAATCGGTGGTGCTCATCAATGCACAACAACCAGTCATCCAGGTGTCAATCGAAGTCTAACTGAGTGTAATAAGTGTAACTGAAGTGTGTAGCACTGATTAAGGATCAGGAGGCTCAGTGGGGGCGCATGGGAGGTTAACTGAAGTCAGAACAAGTCACCTAATCAAACTGGAGGTCCAACGGAAGTGATACAGTCAGTCGGGAGTGAAACTAGCCTCAAATCAGGGAGAATCGGAGCTAACTGAATGTAACTGAAGTGGAACTGCAGTGGTAGGTGAACAAGTGCGCCCTTCTCTGGTAGTAGGTGAGAAGTGGGTGCCTTTCAGCCTAGGAGGGATAAAACTCTGTGGTAGGTGGCTCCCGGGTGCTAGAATGAGGTGGATAAGGTGCTGGAGGCATCAAACTGGTGACTGGGATGCATGCCAGTGCATGCAGGTGCATGCAAACCCTAGATTCTGCATGCAAACCCTAATTTGCATGCAAGATCCTGAAAAAGATGATGTGGATATCCGAACACTCTTATTATGCACCCTCTTCATAGTAAGCACATTGAACAACAGGTATACCAACTAGACTATAACCAAATGCATCTTATAGATTTCCTTCTTGTCTTCAATGGCATTTTTATGTCAAGTAAATTGCATGGTAGACTGATTTGCATTTGTTTACAAAATGCACTCTACCAGAATTCTTATGTTTGGGCCTATTAACCTCCATTTTGTACGAGGATTACTACCATATTTGGGCCTATTAGCCCCCTTTTTGTATGGGTGTCCACATGTGCTATTGATCATAGTCTTGAGACAATAAGATACAACACTTATGAGCATAATGGGAAATTCTAATTTGTTACAGCAATGGGCCCTTTCATTGTCAATCCCGTACAATCCAACAGTAATGAATATGGCCATACATTAAATCTGGGCATACTAGAAGGCATTCTGGAAAATTATAGTGAGGATAAATGTCATATGTGGGCATATTTGTATTCATTTGGAGTTGGTTATGTGGCAATATTATCCCTAAGGAAGCCATTCAAGCATCATTTTTGAGGCCTGGAGCTGAAAGGGTATGTGCAACAGGTATGAGAACATTATGTGCACTGTATGAGACCTAAATAGGGGCCCTAACCATTCAAAACAGTAAGGTCACCTACTACACCCAGACTTGGGTCAACAACCTACAGACTTATAGTTGCATAGTAGTCCTGTAACAACACATAGTGAGGTCTGAGCACATCTTCTAGGAGTCATATTGAAGATATGCTCACACAATAGAGGGAGTTATCTCATTGTTTTGGAAGGTGCCAAATAGTAGCAGTTACCCCTTATGCTAGCCCATCCCAACCTTGTTTTAGAACAATCATCTTTTGACATCTTTACAACTAATTTCAAGTGAAAGTTTGATAATGATCAGTCTATGGGGTAGTTTTACTTTTGATGCATGAAAAGCAGTCAACGATGTTGAGATTAATAAGGGAATTTCCCTGGGGATTGTTTAGAGAAAATAGCATGATGAGGACTATCAACAGTGCTGGTATAACATCCTATCATCATCAATCTAACCTTAGAGGAGATTAAGGTCGTTTGTAGCCTTGGAAAGGGACTCCTTGCAACTTGCACTCATTATAATAGAACCCAACATTAAATGATGTTTTAGGGTGCCATTCCAATAAGGTGTAAAGGGCCAACCTGTGCAAATAAAGTCTTGGGACAACCACTTTAGGGATGCCCATGTTTCTGGGTTGTCCTATTTTTGGAGAAGGAACAAAGGTTTATTAATATATCTGTCCTAGTGC
Source organism: Larix kaempferi (assembly GCA_027924585.1). Taxonomy (NCBI): domain Eukaryota; kingdom Viridiplantae; phylum Streptophyta; class Pinopsida; order Pinales; family Pinaceae; genus Larix; species Larix kaempferi. The sequence goes on from BSBM01000247.1 coordinate 1,074,740, forward strand.
TCCCATATTGAGGATATCTAAGAATTAAAAGGTATGAAGTAAGTCCATGGGGTATTTAGCTAATAGTTAATGATTGTTGGAGAATTTTTTCATTCTCTGAAATCTGCCACATTCACACAACCATGATTAACAGACTAATAATTTGTTTCAATGTGCCATAACTATAAGGGATGCAATAAAGTTCCAAGTGAGCTTGCAACAATAATAAATATGATCATACCTTAATCACCAAGCCTGAGCATAAAAAATAGCCTCCCAAAGTCTTGATTTAAGATCTTAAGGAAACAGTGAGCAACGATCTTAAATCTAGGTGGATCTATGTGAATGAGCAGTGAAAAAATGATATCTTTGGCATAATTCCTCTTATATAAACAACCCTAAAGGGGGCCTATACACCTTAATCCTGTAGAATTATTTAGGTTTCACCTTTGGTGTCAGGAGTCTGTAGATGTTGGAAGATTAATGGTGGAGCAGACCTAATCCCATATCTATCTTTGATCTGAGCATTATGTCAGCAATTTTGGACCAATTATTTTTAGAGTATTGCAACAATTGATTATAATGTGAAGTGCATTACTTCTTGGAAGGTCATTAGGGCTGTTTCAATCAGACCCTTCATCTTGATAGGCCACAGCTTGTGAAGGCATATATCTGCAGTTTTATTCTCATCATAGCCTAATTTGAGGATGGTCCTGTCTCAATGTATGGAGGGCATCAACATTTATGGCACACTTCTCTACCCTACGTTGTAGGTAGCCTTAGATCTGATATGTCTTGCCTCAGTTAACCTCAGACCAAAGATTCAATCAGCACCCTTAACCAACACATTGATTCATAAACATAAGAAAGTTTAAAGGAAGTCTATGGGCTTAAGCTTAATCTTTAAACTTCATTCCTTGTTGTGATGAGGATAATCAATCAATGACTAAGTTGTAATAATGTAATACTCAATGATTACTTTGACATATTAGTTAGCAATTAAAGAAGTTGTTTTTTTAGGTTGAATAAGAATACTTATGGGCATGGATACTAGCTAGATGCACCAAATTTGCTTCAATAGGAATGAAATATAAAATTTTGTAAATTAGCAACTTAGATAAGCAATAGACCAAAAGAAAAGAAATGTGTTAACACAATTGAGATGTGACAAAAGAAAGCAATGGATCAGACTTTATAGTACCAATGTTGGTCACTTCTACATCATGTTGTTTTAACCCTATATGTGAAGTTTTTTGTCCAATCTCACCTATAGTTTGAAGCTTCCTGGTAGAATTTTCCTTCACAGTTATCCGACAGTTGTCCCATGGCCTGGTTTCCATCCAGTTCTCTAACCAGCTCCCTCCCCAGTGAGGCTTGTTGGGATCAATCTCCATCAACATGGTCTGGACTGATTTTGGAGGATTTTTCCATAGCTGCAAACATACAAGATTTTCTAAAATGTGTCATGTAGATTGTTGAATTCATCATATTAGCAGTTTCAAACATCAGTTAAACACATACATGATGAGAAAATGCATAGGCCAATGCCTTCTCTCGCTTAATAGCAGCTTCTATTCTGCTTTGCAGTATAGCCTTGATTTCTTCCTTGGTTAGCAGGATGTTGTCCCATTCTTGTTCATGATCAGCTTCAGACTGTCCACAAATGGCAATCTTTTAGTCTTTGACAAATGAAAAGGATGAAATTGGCCAACAAGAAGGAAGCAAAGGAACATGCATTATTTTCATTGAAACCAACTAAATTTCTTTAAGAGAAGAACCACAGATACACAAAACATGTTTCTTTTGTCGGACTGAAACAATGTGTGCTTTTAAGAGGAGACTATTCAATGGCAGAAAAGAAAAGGGAAAATATAAAATAATGAAGCTGCAACATAACTTGTTTGCAAAAAAATGCAATAATGCAGGTATAAATCACCAAGACTACAAATTTTCATTCTCGTTCTATAAAGACTATGAGATTAGATCCATTTCTCTAGCTAGGAATGGGCATTCCTATATAATATAATTTATGAGTTTATAACTATGTTATAATACAAACCCCCCAAAAATGGAAACAACACATCAAAAGATCAAAACAGACTCTACTCAATAGAAATTAGTAGTGTTTATAAGCAAATGTAATTCTAACCGCTGACACCTCTGATGCATAGATGTAAAGGTATGTGTTAGAAATTTTCTGCTTTTCTTTGTCCTTGGATAATTCTATTGTAATAAGGAAGAATTCCCATCCTTCTATGGTTCTACCCATCACCTACACAGGAGCGTTTCTAAAATAGGTAGACTGTACACTTTAGGCACAATTGCCTGCAAGAGAAACTAACCAACATGTTGTTGGGTCTTGGCTTATTCATTCAGTGGCGTGAAGGCTTATGTACAATTGTTGCTTCAGAAAGCTTGGTAATTTGACCCAGTAGCTATACAGGGCAGAAACAAAATCCCTAGCAATGGGGCACAAGTGCAAAAAATTTAGATGGTATTTATATGTATAATATTCACTTTGCATTAATAGATATATTGAGTATCTATGTAGGTTATTTGCCGATAAACTAGTTTAGGTTTGTTTTCAAATGGTATAGCACAAGGTAACTTAAATAAGGTCACAAATGTCAAAAAGCAAAAACCTAAACTACACTCTATCAGGCCTTAAAGGAATGAATCAAGTGGCCTTAAAGGTTCCAATATGGAAACAAAAAGCCTGCCCAAAGACATGGGATCTGGATTACATTAGATGTCCTGTTCTCCGGTTCTTTTTCATATTTCTATTGAAGGTGGTGTTGAAGAGCTTGATTTTCCTCAAACATGTGAATCCTCCTGGAGCAGATTTGTGAATGCACTCTAACAAGTGCTTGCATGCAGCACATAGTATTTGTTGCTTGACGCCGTGCACTCTGGCCCTACACCAACGATTGCAATCTCATGAGACCCTGAAGAGTGTGGAAATTTCTCCTAACCTGCATGGAATAGATGAGCCTATTATTAAAACAAATAATTTAAGCTATGAAAACATTATGAAATCCCTCTTCTTATTTAAAGCTACCATAATGGAAAAAGAGATTGCATCAGATAGCCCTGAAATGCAGTATGAATTTTGATGGTTGCACATTCTTCAGGGGAATTGGAAGAATAATAGGACTCTGTAAGACGCACAACCTTGGAAACAACATGAGTAGCTGCAGCCGCTGCCTCTGCAGCAGCTGCTGTTGCAACTGCCACTGCAGATGCATGACTACTTTGTTCCTCTTTGGCCTCGACCAATGGTTTCCAATGTTCATTTTGTATCTCTTGGCCTACCCCCAATGGTTTGTTTACCCTGAAATATTCCTTTGGGCTGGCAGCTTCATGATGTATGAAGCTTCCAAAACAACATCCAACCTTCTTCTGCCCCTGCTTTTTCTGAGACATAACAGCCCATATTCAAGTTTAGGAATCAACTTCTTTAAAAATAGAAAAAAAAATACAAAACAAAAACAGACAGAAACATGCTTACTGCGTGGGATTTCTGTTTAGCACAGAATTCCTATTTCAAGGCACTGAAACAAGATCCCTTCTTATCCATTCCCAAACCATCACTCTTCGTCAAATCTACAGAACAACAGAAATCAATTTGGATTTATAATTAATATGGGCTTTCCCAAGAACCCACTTCTGGGGATTGTATTACTATAAAATCAGAATGGAGGCAAACTTCATCATACAATATCATCCAATTTCACACTGATTGCAGAACCATAAATCCATGTGATATGATCCTTGTATCCTTACTCAAGCTAAGACAAATTTACTCATAGAAAGGATTATAGACTTTTAGTACGCAATAGAGAACAAAATATGAAATTCATGTCTATAATCCGCATTCATACAAAAACAAGGCCTACTGTATAGGAAAAGCAGGAATAGGAAACACTGGAACTGACAATAACACGAATAAAAAAGCACCCTATAGACCGCATGAGTTTAGAGCTATGTTATTAGGAGGAGATTCTGAAGAGAATTTACATGCATCCATTGGGAGCTACTCCTCTCGGAGCAAAGTTTCCATAGATGATATATTGGCTACTTTTTTCGAAGTGACTGTAGCAGATCTCCGTGTGACATTTTTCCCGACATGGGTCCTTTGCAAACAGGCCGCAGAGAGTAGGGGTTTTGTTATAATGCGCTCGCACCGGGGGAACCTATCACCGTTTACTCCCTTTTAATGGACACCTTCATGTACTTGTATGCAGAAGCGGATTCTGACCACTACAGTATGACATGAATAGGTTTCAACTTTCAAGCAATATCCACATGACAGAACAAATGAATATTTATATAACAAGCATACATAATGACCAACAATGGTCTATGGGGTGTGAGAATTGAGAGCTGTCTCCGTGTTTCAATACCCAATTCATGGTCTGTCCTACATACAAATTCCCCCATTTGATTTATCTGTATAGAACCCTAACCCTAACTAATATTTAATCATCTGCTGAACCTAGATGCATATAACAAAACAAATTAAAGCTACCAATGATCATCATGAAGGAAAACAGAGTTTTATATCATGCGGAAATTGAAAAGAACTGATACCTCTGATATGCTTGCTACTGAGAGGCTTGGTGGACAGGGAAATTAATCAAAATGCAATATTGGTATCTCTCCTTCTCCAAGTCTTCCTTTTGAATCCCAACTCCTCTTGGTCTCTGGGTTCTGCTGGGTCAATCAATGGTAAAAGATGTGAACCTCCACTCTGCATTTCCCCGGCATTTCTGCTCTGCAAATCATGTTCAACAACAACTTTGAGGTGGGTCAGTGTTGACTTTCAAATCAATCTATTTATGGTTCCCTCATGCCTCACACCACTCAACTTGGTTGAGTGGTCATTTGAGAATAATGCACCTTCTGGTCAATAAATCATTTTCCCATTTTATTTCTACAATTGTTTCTTTCCTAACTTAGCCTATCTCTTCTAATGAATTAAGTACAAAGGTTTATAGGAGCGCCATCATTGCAAATTATTTGGGGAGTTGGATACAGTGGCTACTAGTGGATACTACGACAAATAAAATAAAATGAGTGCAAGAAGTTGGGGTGGGAAAGGAGCTTCGAGTCTAGGATACTCATGGGAAAAAGAAGGTAGGTCAAGGTGGGGGAAGGCATTATAATTTTGAGAACCACTATGGGATCTTAAATTTGAAGCTAAGTTATTTCATGGAAATCCTATTTATGACACTATGAAATTATTATAATAATGTACTATTATTATGATAAGGGTGTTTTATAATAATGTGTTTTAAGTTTTTATTTTATAAACGAACATCTATTTTTTAATTACTTTTCATAATATTTTATTTTATGAACCAACATGGATTTTTTTTAAATACTTTCCATAATTTTTTATTTAATGAGCCGACATGAATTTTTTTAATTATTTTGTTACAAATGTTACATCACGTTACAACATCTCCCCCATACTGGGTTGTAGAGCACCTTGTTTCACTCAGTGCAATAATAGATATTTAATATTATTTTAAAAATTATTTTATTATAATATTTAATAAGTAATGTTTTAAAATATTTTTGTTGTTAGCTAGTTTGGTTAGAATATTTAGTTTTCACCTAGGTTACTTTGGTTCAAATTTTGGTAAAGAAAAGTAACAATTTATTTATTTGGGTTTAGGGCTTAGGCTAGTAGGTGGATTGGCAAAGCCACCCTTCTTCGATCGTTTGGGACTCCATGAGGTCTCAGTTTCAAGTCAAATGCTAACAAATTGACTCAAATGTGCTAGTTCCATTTTTTTCAACAAGGTGGCTGGAGGTTGAACATAGCAAGAGGACCCTGGATTTGTTGAGGGATTAAAAACTCAAACAAATATCCATATAGTTGGAAATAAATGTTTGATGATACATGGAGAACATGGAAGACATGATTGCTACTTTCCATGGCATACATTTTGGATAGTCGCGTGTATACAATAGTCAAGTTTTTTAATTTATTCCCCAATAAGCCTTGAGGAAGACTTACTCATTTGTCGACAAGATATAGGTTAGGGTGACTCCTTCACATGGCTATTGGGAGTGGATATTTGAACTTGACCAAGTCTTACAATAGGGCAAAGGGGATCTATGATGAAGGAGCAATAATCCAGTTCACCGTTTGAGCAATAAATGTTGAATTTTAGGCACTCAGAAGCTTTCTTGAAGTCCTAGATCCTCTACTATTATCAGATCATCCTCCAGCAGATCATAGAAACCCAAGTAAAATTCCACTGTCCAACATTTGGACAAAGATTTTTTGACTTCTTGAAATAGTTCATAACTGTTTTAAGTCTACTAATTTCTTCCTCTCATCTACTTCAGTTCATTTTCTCTCTCCTTTGAATTTCTTCTTGCCCACTCACCTACTTCCTTTTACATTTTTTCAAATTCTCAGAAAAAATAAAACATTGCTATCTCACATGAGCTCGGGTCATATTTCCTCCATGTTTTAACTACTAGTTGAAAAGGAAACTTCCTTGGTTTTTTAGATTATCCCGATAGGTCTGTGACTCTGTAGGTGCAACAATGCAACATTTATAGGAGCTCTCCTCATTATCCACATAACTCCCTCCGGTAGCATTTGCAGTTTGCATTTCAACATTGTGAAGTTGGATGTGCTCTCTACATGGTCACACTCCAAAAGAGACCGATATTGATCATACCTGCAGGTGCCTGGAACATGCTAAAAACCAAACTAATTAATTGAAAAAAAATCAGAGACAACACTCCAATGACTTGAGCACTTAGGGAATCACAGTTAATAAATGCTCATAAGTCTATATCATTATCACTGATTGAAACCTTCTGAGTGAAGTCTAGTCAACATACCTGTAGTCATTAGGTTTTAAATGAAAACCTAGATACTTGATTCCTTTCTCCAAGGATGCTAGAGTATAAATGGCGATTTGAGAAATTTATCTTTCCATTTTTTCCTTAAGCCCATTGAAGAGAATAAAGGAATTGTGGATGTTTACTTTATCCTAGTCGCTTTGCAGTATGGGTCCCAAATATCCTTGTATTTATGTACCAAATATCATTACATGATCTACGAATAATCATGTAACAAGAGTTTCGGTAACAAGAGTTTGGGGTTAAATATGTGCCCGGAATTACTTCAACTTGGAAGAGATGAGATTCCATCATGAAAAGAGCTCATAAAGCTGCCTAGAATGACTTAAATCGCACCCAGACATGGTTTTTAGGGTCTGAAATTAACTCAGATCTACTCTTTTAGTTCTGTTTACACCATTTTTGTGGAGAAAAAGCACCCAGAATTCATAATACTGTTGTAAGCTACTGATTGGGAGATTAAAATAGCCCTTATTTGTGCCTAGAATGAACGATTGAGGCTGTTGGAGTGCCCAAGTTTGCTCTTCGTGTCCATATCCATGCCTAGAATTGTTTCTTAATTCCATTTCAACCCTCAAATTCAAACCAGCATTCCTCCAAACCTATTGTTGGTGGTTGTTAATCACTTTTCATTTAGTTGTTCATGCCCAGAATTGTCTTTTAACCCTCCAATTCGGCCCAGTTTTAGAGATAGGCCTGTTTGGTAGTGGAAAGGTGCATAGGGATGACTGATTCACAATGTTTCTTGCCACATATCCACTCATCACAGGAATTGAAATATCACCAAATAAATCTCAGCAATCATAGCGATGGAGTCAACTGGGATAGGGGATATGCAATAAACCAAATAGATTATGTGTAGACATGGGTGACTAAGTGCATATGCTCCATACAAGAATAGAGATGATGCTGATGATGAAACAAACTGAGTATTAATACTTCCCTCTTGCACACGTGCATGTTCCTACTACAATGGTACTAAACCTATATAACCTACCATACTTCCAACCTCAATACTATCAACCTTAAACCATAGCCTCTAACACCTAAACAATATCACCACAAATAGACTCTGTAGGAAATTTCAATCCTCTTATTACAGATATGGGAAGCATTCGTAGTATTTTCATAGTAGGATTTGGTATCAAGGTCGGGTATGGTGTTCAAGACATTGTGTTTAGTGCTATATTCCTAGAATTTCATTTATGAGATAAACCATTTAGGCTGTGTTGACTACCATTTAGGTCCTTTTTTGTAACCTAAAGTGACTAATTTGAAACCCTCGATAGGTTGGGTGGCATCATGTTTGGCCTTGGTTGCTCATAAGATTTATTTATATGATAAGGCTTGGATTTCCTTCCTTGACTATATCAATGTCTTGAGACCAATATATAATGCTTGAATCTACAGGTACCCCAAGCCTCATAGGAAATCTAGATGAGGCCCTCATCTTCTTCTCATCCCCGGTAGAGTTCACATTAGTTTTACATTTGATGGAAGCTTTGATACTAAATACTCTGTGGAAGTGCAAGGAGCTCTAGTTTGTGGCCACAAAACAAAATATTACTATCGACTACCATTCCTCCATGTTTGTGTACATTGCAGAAGCTGTAGATATTAGACTTTATCTTTAATAAACTTGTGGGTGAAATTCCCCAGATATTGAGAAGCTACTCTTTTTGTTGAATATCATTCTTTGTTCCTTTAGCTCTCACTATTGAGGTTGTAAGGATATATGATGAATCCTCTTTAGCTAGATAAACTACCCCCACAGAAGCATCCTGAATCGAATGTTTTTCACTAATCATATGTGAAGGTAACATGCATGGGGGATTTAAAGAATTCATGTGTAACCAAAGTGGTTCCAAGTACTCCCCTTCAATTTCTATTGCACCTATATCTTATATGGAAGAATATTAGGCTTCTCAAGTTTCACTAAATTCACAGGTTACTATTACGGGATCAACATGTTAAGAAGGTGAAAATATTCCAATACTAACCCATCAATATTTGGGCCTGAGTGATGCTGCTAGAACCGATGCATGCCCAACATTTAACAAAATTGAAGATTCATAGGAACATGAAATGGTTATAATTCTGAACAGGATATTTTTTCAAACCTCAAAGCTCCCCCAAGTTATGAATCAATGCAAAAATCATGAACTTGAGGGAATGAAAAAAACATGACCTCATTTTTCACTATTGCCTTGACTATGTCAACATAATTTTTTGTGTTGACCATGTCCACTTAATTGGAAAAGAAATATTTGGACTACCAGAAAAACCTTCTCATCCTTTTCAAGTCATCTCACATTCCTCAAGGCCTTATGGACAATGTATCATCTTTCACAATGGATAATAAAGATGAATATGAAGAGTTCAATGGGCATAACTCTATAAGGGAGCTAGTGGCCAATACCCTTCAAAACCCTAAAATGGTATTTTTAAAGGAGATTACAAGAATGATAAAGAATAACACTTACCAGGACCTATACAACCAACATGTCCAACACACTGCTTAGCTTATGCTTGATAAATTGGGGTAATGACCAACGAATCCATACCAAGTTTCAGATTGTATACATTCTACCTAGCAAATCCAGGATAAAAAACATAATAGATTCCATCAATCATCAGAGAAGCTTCTGCAATATTGGTGGCCACAACCACTTTTATTTTACCAGGAGGAGCGGGCTCAAAAATTCCTGATGGCATCTCACTAGGAAGAGAATTGTATACTAGCAAGATCATTAACTCAGGGAGATTCAGTATTCTTCTTCTCCCACAGGGTTGTAACCTTCCTTTCAGTACACCAGTTGTTGGTAGCTCAAGGGAATGGGCATTCCTTGATGGTGTTCATTCGTTGGGAAATTTGGTTGCATTGAATGCCACACTTTTTCGAGGAAAGGTTCAACTTCAAAGATGGTGTTCATCAATATTGTACTATCTTCAAGTAAGGAAGCATGAGAATGATGTGAATTTTTAGATTTAGTGGTGGGAAAGGACAAGCCTTTTGTTTTCTTTGGTGGTGCTTCTTAAGATAATCTAGGTGTTAGTTGGGTAGGAAGAATTCTACACTTATCAAATTCATACAAAATCATTTTTTAATGTAGTTTTTGTGTTGATATGAACAACATAGTAGAGTAAAGTCTTGCAACAATCTTGATGTTTTTTTATTGGAGAAATGTGTTAGATACCTTCAAAAGTTTGGAGACTCAAGCTTGGATTTATCCAAGCTATAAATATCTATTGGTTCTTGGAAATAGAACCTCTTGGGGGGTATTTAGATAATGATGGAGTCAAAATATGAATTACAATCTATCTATTTTTGTCATGTCAAGAGAGAACACAATCATGAAGAATACATATCATCCAAGAGGGAAAGAAACTATAAATCAGCCTCCCTATTGGTTATTGGATAGAGGGAAGGTGAAGAACTATATAAGGTTCCTTCTTTGCAATATGGATCCTCTCTCACTCTATTCACCATGAGGTATGCAACTATCCCATCATTCAATTTCACCTTGTCAGCTCCTAATATAGAGGGATAATGCATTTGCAAGGGTATAAATATTTCCCAAACCCATGCTTGTAGTATTGAAATGTAGGTTGTTCCTCCTTGTCCTACATATCTCATAGTGCTCAAAGGGTCCCATATCAAATTGTAATTAAGTGGACTAGTGAACTTGGAGATGACCATGAATCCCTAAAATATGGTTTTAGGAACAATAATAGAAAGGTGCTTCAAAAAAGAACCCCGAAAACTACCCAACTTCCGCGATGACTTGCTAAGGGGGTTACGGGGAGGACTAGGGTGCCCAACCCAATGCACTGCATAGCGTTTTCACCCATCCACTGAACACTCCTCGATGATTATGCATCGTGGAAGAAAGGGGATTCTGAGATCTTGTATTGGAGAGTCGATTTCCTTACAACACTAATGATTCACTCCACCTTACAGCACCAAAGGAAAATATCAACAAGGCATTTATCACTAAAACTATATTAGAATAAACAAGACTACACAAAAATATGAGGACTTAACTTTCCCTTTCAAGGTTCTTCAATTCTACCACGCCAATTGAATGGATCTCCTAGTTTGAGAGCTGGCCCCAGTGCTAGCGTCTATGGTAATGCCAGTCCCAGATCTGAATGTAGTTCAAGCACTTGGTATGAAGGATCCCCTAGTTTGAGAGCCGGCCCCATAGTGCGATCGATGAAGGATGCCAAGTTCTCATAGAACCAATCTGTCCAAATCGCACGGGATTCCTAAACATGATTTTGATTTTGATTTCATTCCCATGGTGAAAAAGTTAATTAAACATTTAGTACAAGGCTAGGCACATCACATATTAAAATACATTTATATGGATTTGCAAGAAAGCTACTAAATTCAATAAATTATTAAATGCATTGTTTAAGTAAATAATTATGATTCCACTTTAGAACTGAGCGGAGTGATAGAGGATGCATCCAGTACAGAAGCTTTTTGGGTCTCTTCAGGTTTTTTCTGGTGTTTTAGAAGTGCATGAAGACTTTCTCCATTTAGCTCATGTGTATATGTGGAAGAATGGAGTATTTGTTAGACGTGGAATAGGAGGCGGAGACTTGAGTCACCCTTCACAAAAAGGGGAAAACAATGAGAAGAAAGGGTGATGGAATGAAAATTACTAGCATGTTGAAATTGGCAGGAAAATTTTTCATTTTTGGTGTTACAGATCCAAAAATTACCAACATATCCCACTTGTAGTTGAAATTAGATTCACTCTTTAGATATTATGTGATATTGCAAGGCCTTAATCATTACTCAAGAGCAACCAAGGGAATTGTTACATATAGGCTAGATATTCCACATGTAGGTCATATGTAGTAGTCTAGGTTAACATGCATGGACCATCAACCCCATAGAAAATTAATATGGTATTAGGCCCTAAAACTAGTTTATAGGCCATGGTATAGGCCATGAGAACCATCGTCAATGTTACAAATATTGAAATGGCCACAATATCTCGCTTGTAAGGTAAAGTAATTATGTGTAGGGCCCTACACATGGACCATGAATCATATAGTAAATTTATTAACCATGGACAATTATTTAGGTTATGAGAACCACTATTGGTTTACGTAACCTATAAATATAAAACCATGGTTGGTTTATTGGTTTACATAACCATGGAAAAACCAACAACAACAATGACAACAATGATGGTGACAATGATGATCATGATGATTTCACATGTCGGCTAGAGATTCTTATGTGGTAATCTAGGTTAATGTGCATGGACCATCAATACCATGGAAAATTAATATGGCATTAGACCCTAAATTTAGTTCACATGCCATAGTCCAAGCCACGAGAACCATCCTTTGTGTTACAAATATTGAAATGGCCACCATAAACAATGCCACTAATTAGACACTAACCTAACACAACCAACCCATGTAAATGACTCATGCACTTGGCACACTTGATCCATACAATGAATTCATGCACCTAGAAAGCTTTAACCTCTTAACCCCTCACCTCGTACCTAACCTTAACATCTAGCCCCAAACCGAATAACATGATAACTTATAAACCACTTAACCACTAGTACCAACAAAACCAGAACCCCTTTCCGACTAACCCACTGATCCCTTATGTGCCTCACTTCTAATCCAAAAACTCCCCAAAGCCTACCACATTATAAAATTGTAGAAAATATCTCCTTAAGCCAGTGTCCCTCTAACCCTAACCCACTAACCCCTAACCCAATCACTAGCATGCCTACTACACCAAATCAACACACTAACACAATAAACTTTGACCTTGGGTTATTTATAACCAAGGTTTTAGATCAAAGGCTTTGACATCAAGGTTTGAATGATCATTGTATGGGATTTTATCAAACCAAAATTAGTGCAAAAATAAACACAAGAACTTAGACTATAAACAAAATATTCCCTATCTAGGGTATGTATGATGACTTAAGTCCCTATGCATGGCCCGTGAGTCTCAAAATAATTTTTTATTGCCCAAGAACCTACATTTTTGGCCCTAGACCATAACATAGGCTCCTAGAACCATCCACGACATGAAAATACTAAAAAAATGACAATGTGTTACGCAAAAGCTAAATATTCCTTGCCTATGGCCTATGTGGTGGTACAGAGAAACGCCCATAGGTCACAAAGACCTTGAGGTAACTACCAGTCATTATAAAATAGATTTTGATCTAACACCATGGACACCATGGATTAGGCTTCAAGAACCATCCATGATGTTGTAAATATTGAAATGGCCACCATACCCACTTGCAAGCTAAATATTCCTTGTGTAGGAATCATGTGGTGATTAGGGCCCTACACATGGCCCATTAGCCATAAAGGATAATGTTATGGCACACGAGTTTGTATTTTGACGATGGATCATGGAAAGTTGGAGTGTGAGAACCATCTTTGATGTGAAAAACCTAGCATGACTGCCACAAGTTATGAGAATTGGGCTTTTAGGGGGGGCTTTTCAAACAACCGCCTCCAAAAGTTCAATTCCCATGACTTTTAAGGGGGGGTTTCAAACAAACCGCCTCCCAAAGTTCAATTCTCATGACTTTTAGGGGGGGTTTGACAAACCGACCCCTAAAAGTTATGAGAATTGGGCTTTTAGGGGGGGTTTCAAACAACCACCCTCCAAAAGTTCAATTGTCTCATGACTTTTAAGGGGGGTTCCAAACAAACCGCCTCCCAAAGTTCAATTATCATGACATTTAGGGGGGGTTTGACAAACCGCCCCCAAAAGTTATGAGAATTGGGATTTTAGGGGGGGTTTTCAAATAACCACCTCCAAAAGTTAAATTCTCATGAATTTTAAGGGAGGTTCCAAGAAAACCACCTCCCAAAGTTCAATTCTCATGACTTTTAGGGGGGGTTTTGACAAACCGCCCCCAAAAGTTATGAGAATTGGGCTTTTAGGGGGGGGGGGGGTTCAAACAACCGCTTTCAAAAGTTCAATTATCATGACTTTTAAGGGGGGTTCCAAACAAATCGCCTCCAAAGTTCAATTCTCATGACTTTTAGGGGAGGTTTTGATAAAATGCCCCCAAAAGTTATGAGAATTGAACTTTTAGGGGGGGGTTTCAAATAACCGCTCCAAAAGTTCAATTCTCATGATTTTTAATGGGGGTTCCAAAAAAAACCGCCTCTAAAAGTTCAATTCTCATGACTTTTAGGGGGGGTTTTGACAAATCGCACCCAAAAGTTATGAGAATTGGGATTTTAGGGGAGGTTTTCCCAAAAACTGCCCCCAAAAGTCAAATTTCAGGACTTTTGGGGGCGGATTTTAAAAAGCCGCCCCCAAAAGTCCAATTTCCATGAATTTTAGGGGTAGTTTTAAAAGACTGCCTCCAAAGGTCTGAAAAAACCTTTAGGGGGGGTTTTACCAAGACCCTCGCAAGCCAAAACTGCCCCTAAAGGGCTATTTTGTTGTAGTGAATTCTTTGACTATTTCCTTGAGAGAGTATGACTTGGTAGACTTGATATCTGCGCAGGTACCACATGTAGTAGGATACATTTACTTATGTATTTCTTTGAACTGGTTCTGCATGACGTACCTTCCTTATATGCTTCTTTAAATTGATCACGCATGATGTATCCTTGGACACACATATTCAGATTGGATGCAACTTATAGATATACTTCTTTAAGCTGACATCCATGTCCTTCACCATCTTGCGCATATACTTCTTTAAAGTGGATTCCATATACTTCTTTAAGTTGGCATAAGAATGCTATACCCACTTTGACATCAGTTGACATCAATGATTCAAACTGAATCAATTGAAATCCTCCTTGACATTAGTTGACATCTATGACAACCAAAGTTCAACACTTTTGGCACCATAACCATGTTACGAACCCATGTCTTTGCTTTGTTAGTATATTGTTGTTGGACGCATATGCTTTGTAAGTCGTCCCGTAGTATTTGTTGATCAATAGTTTATGTTATTGTTGTTGGCGCATATGCTTTGTAAGTCGCCCGTAGTATTGTTGATCCATAGTTTGTAGCGGCCCATGGTTTTGACCCATAGTATTGGCGCCTAGACTTAGTATATAAGTGTGTGTTGAGACCTATGAAGGAATTGTGAAGTTATTTGTATTGAGTTTGCTCATAGGAGGTTTCCCCCTCGAAGTGGCCTGTGATCAATATAAAAGTGATTTTGAGTTCTGTCATTTCTGCTATTTCGCATATTTTTATTAATTAATTGTTGCAGGTGCATCACATCTAGTATCAGACCACTTTCTTGGGCTCACTGGGTGAAATTTCTGCCAAACTTTTTTCTCACATCTGTTGCAGGTTCGGATTTGGGAATAATCCCTATCCGCTTAACTGTGGGAAGTACTTGGGCATAAGCCCTAAAACTCATTGTGAGGAGTACCACAGAAACCCCGAAGTAGCTGGCCCATTGAGAGGACCTGCTAGTGAAAAGGGCAATGACCCCTACCTGATTGACTAGTTCCCACCCGTGAGGTAAACCAAGAGCTGTCGTTTGTGGCAAAGTGGTTATCAGTTTTACCTGAGCCGTGGAGTGAGGGGTACTGCCCCAAAACGCAAGCCGTCAGATAACATTGGTGGCCGAGTGAAACCCTTGAACTGTTAGGAAGCTGCACATACCTGTGGTCCATATCTATTTTCAGCTGAACTGTTGTCGATCATTGCTGCACCATTTTACATCCAGTCATTCAGCTCCATTTTGCAAGCTGTTCCGAGCCATAGCCGCTTCAGTCTAGAAAAAAAATATAAAAAATTCAGTTTTTTCTCCATATCTCCCTTGTTTTCACTCTGTTTCCCTTGAAATTTTCGGGGAACCCCTATCATCCTATTCTGCATATTTTATTCCTGAGGACCCTATCCCTAATTCCCCTTCCCAAAGCCCAAAATGCCACATTTGTCTATTTTTAGGGTTTTCCATAACTTCCTAAGATTTCACCCAATCACCTTCAAATTTTACCACAGAGTTCCTTTCTGAATTTTGCTTCTTTGTTCCCCTCTGCCAAATTTTCCCATTCTTTCATCCCGCTTCTGAAATCCTCATTTTTGCTTCCCTGTCTATTCAATAGTGTCTAAAACCTAGTCAAACCCCAATTACCCTTCAGATTTTTTCCCAAGTCCATATTTTCCTTTACTGAAGTAGTTTTTGTTTTTGTTTTCCTACCCAGTCAACCGAATAAAAAAAAAAAACCCATGGTTATGGTTGTCACCCGGAGCAAAAACCATGGAGGACGCACTTGCAGCCATCCAAGCAAAACTCCAAGATCTGGATGAAAAATTTCTCGGCCTCCATCTTGAACATTCAGCTATGAACAACAAACCGTAGTCCGAGTCTTCATCAGACAATGGGTTCTCTTCTTCCAGCAATTTTCGTGGTCTGAAGCTTGATTTTCCTCGCTTCAATGGTATCGATCCACCTGGATGGATCTATCATGCAGAAAAGTATTTCAGTCTGCATAATACTTTTGATGTCAACAAAGTTCCGCTGGGATCCTTTCATTTGGAACAGGAAGCTCTTCAATGGTACCGTTGGTACATCAAGGCTCATCCAGAGCCCAAATGGCCAGACTTTTTCCAGCTCCTTTTGCAATGATTTGGTCCTAGTGCTTTTGATGAATTCACAAGAGCCCTCACTAAACTTCGCCAAATTGGCACTGTGAGAGAGTATCAAATCGAATTTGAGAATCTAGCCAACCACACCGAAGGATTGTCTGATGACTTTTACCAGAGTTGTTTTATCAGTGGTCTAAAGGATGCCATCCGCTCTGAGGTCAACATGTTCTGTCCCAACATAATGGATGGAAGCCCTAGGGTTGGCTAAGTTGGTAGAAGACAAGATTACAGCCCAACAACGCTCCAAGCCCACGTTTGTTCCCTTCCGAAATATGGGTTCTCAACAACCACCTACACCGCAGGCTCCTCGACCAACTCCTATCAAGCGTTTGTCTAAAACAGAGATGCAAGCACGCAGAGAAAAGGGGCTTTGCTATAATTGTGATGAGAAATTCACTTGAGGACATAGATGTGTTCAGCAAAAGCTCTATCTCTTGGATGTGGATTCTCCGCCTACCTCTGAAATTGGTGACGAAGATCCAGAAACACTGGATTCTCTGGTCGACATTCAGGAACCGCCTATTGACCCTCCGTCTCAGGATGACCATCTAGAGATATCTCTCCATGCTTTAGCTGGAATCACCACCCCCCAAACAATGCAGGTCAGGGGTTACTTCAAGAAGCTTCCTCTTACAATACTCATTTATTCTGGTAGCACTCATAATTTCATTGACCCTCGGATCACCAAACAAGCTGATTGTTTTATCCATCCTTGCTCCAACTTTGAAGTCATGGTTGCCAATGGGGGTACCTTACCTTGCAAAGGGAAGTGTCGAAATGTGCGTATCTCTATGGGATATTATACCTTGCACTTTGACATGTTTTCCTTGACCTTAGGTGGATGTGATGTGGTTTTGGGCGCTCAATGGCTACGCACACTTGGCCCTATCTTATGGAATTTTGTTGAACTTTGGATGCAGTTTTCCCTCAATGGCCAAAAAACACACCTTGACAGGATTACAACCAGGTTTCTCTCATCATCATCAGTTCACATCGCATGGAAAAACTCCTCAAGAAGAATTCACATGGTGTCATCGCTCAGCTCCATTCCATTCAGATGCAACCTTCAGCGGTCTCCACTACTCCTTTGGATCTACAACAAATTCTGGATCGGTATACAGGTGTTTTTGCTGAACCAGTGGGATTGCCACCTTCCAGGCCAGAAGACCATCGTATTCAAATCCTTCCTGGCAGCGTTCCTCCCAACATTAGGCCCTATCGCTACCCATTTCACCAAAAAACGGAGATTTGAAATGCTCGTTCCGGACTTATTAAAGCAAGGTATTATTCGCCCAAGCACTAGTTCCTTTTCTTCTCCAGTTATTCTTGTCCGCAAAAAAGATGGGTCATGGTGCCTCTGCATTGACTTCCGAGCACTTAATCACCTCACCATCAAGGATAAGTTTCCAATTCCTGTTGTTGATGAGCTTCTTGATGAGCTTCATGGGGCTCACTTTTTCTCCCAAGTTGGGTCTTCGTTCCGGGTATCATCAAATTCGGGTTCATGAGGATGATATCCCTAAAACAGCTTTCCGTACACATGACGGCCATTATGAATTTTTGGTCATGCCCTTTGGCCTCACTAATGCTCCTTCCACATTCCAGGCATTAATGAATAAAATATTTCGACCCTACTTGCGGAAATTCATTCTGGTATTCTTTGATGATATCCTCATCTACAGTGAAACATGGGATGAATATCTCCAGCATCTGGATCTTGTCATGCAACTTATCTTTGACAATCATCTCCATGCCAAGCAGTCTAAATGTGTTTTTGGACAGAAGGAAGTTGAGTATCTTGGGCACATTATCTCAGCACAAGGGGTTTGCGTGGATCCTACTAAAATTGATGCCATGAACAATTGGCCTCATCCTCAGACACTCAAGAGCCTTTGTGGTTTTTTGGGGTTGACTGGCTACTACCGCAAGTTTGTCAAAGATTATAGGAATATTGCAGCTCCATTAACTTCTCTATTGAAAAAGGATGCTTTTACATGGACACATGCTGCTCAGTGTGCATTTGAAAAACTAAAACAAGCTATGTGTACTACACCTGTTCTAGTTATGCCCGATTTTTCCAAGCCCTTCACTATGAGAGTGATGCTTGCAGCAATGGACTTGGTGCTGTTCTCCTTCAAGATGAACACCCCATTGTGTTCACCAGCAAAGCCCTTTTAGGTAAGAATTTAGCTGCCTCTACCTATGAGAAGGAAATGATGTCTATTTTGCATGCAGTGCAGAGAGTGGCGCCCATACCTATTAGGGAATCATTTCTGCATCAAGACTGATCACCAAAGTCCGAAATATTTCTTGGAACGACATGTCTCCTCCCCGGCACAACAGAAATGGATTAGCAAACTCATGGGTTATGACTATGAGATCACTTACAAGAAGGGTAAATACAATATTGTGGCAGATGCTCTTTCTCACACATTTGATGCCCAAGGTTCTCTTTCAGCTATTTCTATGCCTGTTCCAAATTGGTTGCAATCTGTTCAACAGGGTTATGTCAATGACTCTTCCTTATCTCAAATCATCCAACGCTTGACCAAAAAACCCTTCTACTATACCACATTACTCTTGGGATGGTGCTTCTCTGAGATACAAGGGT
Source organism: Larix kaempferi (assembly GCA_027924585.1). Classification (NCBI taxonomy): domain Eukaryota; kingdom Viridiplantae; phylum Streptophyta; class Pinopsida; order Pinales; family Pinaceae; genus Larix; species Larix kaempferi. The sequence goes on from BSBM01000247.1 coordinate 1,093,858, forward strand.
CGTCTGGTGCTTCCCCAGAGCACAGATCTTCAACGGATGTCTTCTATGAACTCCATGCTTCTCTATCGGCAGGGCACTCTGGGTTCCTCAAACATATGAACGGGCACGGCGTAACTTCTTTTGGCAGGGCATGAAAAGGACAATTCAACAGATGGTGGCCGAATGTGATACCTGCCAGTGCAATAAGGGTGAAACAACACTCCTTCCAGGATTGCTCGAACCCTTGCCCATACCTACAACGGATTTGGACAGATATTTCTATGGATTTCATTGAAGGGATCCCTAAATCTGGCAGGAAGACAGTGATTCTCGTTGTGGTTGATCGCCTCTCCAAATATAGTCATTCTTGTGCTTTTAGCCATCCCTATACAGCTTCTTCAGTCGCTCAAATTTTCCTAGACCAGATCTTTCGTCTTCATGGCATCCCTTCTTCCATTGTCTCGGATCATGATGCGACTTTCACTAGTCATTTTTGGAATGAACTATTTCGCCACACTGGCACCAAACTGAAGATGAGTTCAGGGTATCGCCCACAAACAGATGGTCAGACTGAAATTATCAATAAATGCTTGGAAACTTATCTTCGTTGCTTCACCTCGGAACAACAACATCAGTGGGAAAAGTGGCTCCCTCTCGCTGAATGCTGGTACAATACCTGTTACCACACTGCCTCTAAAATGACCCCATATGAAGCAGTCTATGGTCAGGCACCTCTAGTTCTTCTTCCATACACCCCCACCAGTTCACCAGTTCAGGAAGTTGACACGGTCCTTCGAAATCATGATCAGATTCTTCGCATTTTGCGGGACAATCTTCACATGGCAAGAAACCGCATGAAGCAACAAGCTGATCAACACCGTTCTGAGCGCACTTTTCAAGTCGACGATATGGTTTTTCTTCGTCTCCAACCGTACAAGCAGTCTTCCCTGAAACTCAAAGGGCGTCATAAGCTCGCTCCAAAGTTCTATGGGCCATATCAGATTCTTCAGAAGATTGGGTCCATTGCTTATAAATTGGAACTTCCTCCTTCTTCCCGCATTCATCCAGTCTTTCATGTCTCTTGTTTGAAGAAAGTTCTTGGCACCAACATCAGTGGACAAACGATTTTACCCGAACTGGATAATGAAGGATCCATCCTTTTGGAGCCGGAGGCCATCCTCAATCGGCGCACTCGTCAGCTTCGCTCTTGCTCTATCACAGAGGTCTTAATTCAGTGGCACGGCATGCAACCTGAGGATGCTACATGGGAACCACTCCTTTAGATTCAACAACAATTTCCACATCTAAAGCTTTGAGGACAATGTTTTTTTTAAGGGGGAGGGGATGTTAGGAACCCATGTCTTTACTTTGTTAGTATATTGTTGTTGGACGCATATGCTTTGTAAGTCGTCCCGTAGTATTTGTTGATCAATAGTTTATGTTATTGTTGTTGGCGCATATGCTTTGTAAGTCGCCCTTAGTATTGTTGATCCATAGTTTGTAGCGGCCCATGGTTTTGACCCATAGTATTGGTGCCTAGACTTAGTATATAAGTGTGTGTTGAGACCTATGAAGGCACCGTGAAGTTATTTGTATTGAGCTTGCTCATAGGAGGTTTCCCCCTCGAAGTGGACTGTGATCAATATAAAAGTGATTCTGAGTTCTGTCATTTCTGCTATTTCGCATATTTTTATTAATTAATTGTTGCAGGTGCATCACAAACCATTCCTATACCTTCTTTGGAAGCATATCTTTTAAGCACACATAGTGGAGCAAAAGCTAGTGGGCTAAGCTTAGAACATTGATGTAACATTTTCTGTATCCTTTTGATAACTCTTTGAGGATTCTACTCCCCATAGGAGACTCTTTTCCTCACTTGGGTAGTCACATGTGTTATGAAATGAAAGGATCATCTACATGGTGCACCATCCTTACCATGCTCAATCATAGGATCAAATGCAATATCTCTATCCTTCCAATTTCATGTTCAAACAAATTTATATGCAATGATTGCTCTAATCAAGTACATGACATAGCTTCCAAACCAAGAGTGTAATTGTCCAACATACTACCATGAACCAAGATGTCATCAAAGAGAACCAACACAAGCTTACCAAAGTGCTTGATGTATGTTCTTCTCATGTAAGAAGGTGAACTCATAGGTGCATCAACCAAATCAATGCTCATGCATGAATGTCTCGAGTAGTTACATTGGACACAAGGAGATGTCTCTTACAAAATTTCTTCTTCCAAGAAAACTTGATAGTGATGATCAATGTGGAGACCAATTTTGGGAATGTACTCAACCTTATGCATCTCATTCCTCTTGAGAGGTGTCTCTGTCCCCCATAATGCTATGTGAAATCTCCAGCTGAAGTACTTGAGACCGAGGATGATTCCAGGGTCCCAAATGAATCTAAGGAGTAGGAAGTGTCTCATACTTCCACCTATACACTACATTGTGTCCACATAAGGATCCTTTGGAATACTCGCAATCCAACAAGCTACAAGATGTGGTGTCCATCGATCATATGGTTTCCCATGTAGGAAACAAAGCCATTGCTCCACACAGATAGAATCCTGGAAATGAAAGGTGGCTTGCCCTCCTATATCCCACTAATCATGTTGCATGATACTAATCTCAAATGACATTAGTAGCAATATGTCACTCCATGGAATGCTAAGATCCCATGGATTATGCATCATCCCACTTAACTTCTTGATCACTTGGAAGAATGTGTCATTCCAGATGATGGCAGGATCCCATAACCAAATTGGTAATGCATCACTACCATGCTTTTTATTCTCTACAATACATCTTTTCATTCCATTCACGAGTGAATAAACATTTATATTTTTTGATCCAAATGGAAATAAATCATCCTTCTCATTTAGAGTGAAATCTCCCTTCCATGAAGGTATCTCAAAATCCTCCTCAACCAAGGTGAGTGTTTGGAAAACACTCCCCATGTTAACTAGTCTATCCAACAAGATCAAGTAGGAGTCCCATGTGATGCTATGCATACTGGAAGGATCACATGGCTTCCATAGGAACTCATGCTGCTACTCACAACATCGCACATCAAATTATTTGTCCATAAATCTCCTATCAATGCGAGCAAGTCTAGTGCATCCTTAAACTTCCATTTCGATTATGTACTCATCTACCCAATCCATGGATAAGTGAATAACCTTGCTTTTCTATTTGAATGGCATGTCCTTAGATATCTCTCCCATAGCTAAGTTATCCTCCTCATCCTTCTTCTGAAACCCAACAAGTGCTTGGCCAAAATCTTCTTCATTGTGTCTCTTCACAAGCACCTAAAAATATGCATCTTCCTCATGTTCAATCTTCACATGAGGTTCCTCCATCAAGTGTGATTAATTCTTATCTTTAGGTGATTCTGCTTCCAATCTCTCCTCCTTTAGCTAACTTGATTTTTTTCCACAATAATCTCATAAAACTCCCATAAAGGGATGTTTTTGATATAGCTTTTCCTATTGTTTTATTGTCTTCTTCTTTGCTCTAAGTGGTGGAACAATTTGGTTCCTCTCTTGATGATCTATTGTTATTCAATGAAACCAAATCAACATCCTTGGGCTAAAATCAATAGTTGCAATAGATAGAGGCCTTGATAGAAATGACCTTACGTATCTCTTCCTTCAAAGAAATATACTCTTGATAGTGATGAGGCCGGTTTTCACTCACTTCAATCTTCCTTGCTAAATCAGCTTTTGGTAGTTCATCCCATTGGTCTTAATGGTACATTTGGTCACAAAAGTAACCATCCTCATCTCTTGGTAGGTCTCTATCAATATAGATCATCTCTTCTTCTTCATACTGTTCAAGATCATCATCTTCCACAATTGGAACGAGCCTCATTTTGCAATTATTTTTTCTTTTTCAACACATGTTCACATACACAGGTGCACAAGGCCATTCTCTAATACCACTGTGATATCCCTAATATGGTATTATGAGATATTAGTTCCACAATCTGAAACCAAATCAAAAGAATTGAATCTAGGTGCAATTTCTAGCTTTTTGAGGCTAAAAAATGCATGTTTCCAAATCATCCCAAATGGCTCTAAACCCTAATGAATTTCAGATCTGAAGGAAGGAATGGATCATGTAGACTTCCTATTAACATCTATGACACTTAGTCAGATTGTTAGGATTATTTACTATAGGAACTTTCCTTGACACATTGTACATTTTCTAAGTACATCACACCTGGGAAGATTCCTTTGGGTATACCAAAGGATTCAGGGAAATAACCCCAGGTGGAAACTCAATGGCTTCTGGTGAAAAAATGAAGAAAACTTGTCCTTAAAACATGATATCATATCAGACATGACATCCATACAACACAGACGCACTTGAAACAACTTTTTCAATGAGATATTTTACCCACAAATTCATAGAGCTAAACTAGTATATAGATAGGGGAATTGACACATGAAACTGAAGGAAAATGAGGGTGCAAATTTATTAACGATATATGTCCATTGGATGTAATTTTATGGATGCATTAGAATATGCAAAACCACTATGAGATATGATATAAAATTGAATAGTGTAAGGTCTACAGATTTACAATGAGAATCATGGTTAATGTTAATCAGAAATAGCTATTTTGCTTGATATAATTGTAGACTGCAATAGGAACCCTAATTTAATGTGACTAGAATCTCTAGAATCTCTAGATCCAATGGACTCTAACTACTTAGCTACGGCATTTAATGCTTTGCAATTGAATTATTAGCTTTCACCTATTATTTTTATGAATAATCATTACCACTATCAATTTGCCGATGTACTGCTCCTTCCATAGTCAAATGGGCCGCTTGAAATCTCTTGTAAAAAAACATAATACAGCAATGGCAGTGGAATGCAGCGGGAGGGTGGATTACAAAATTATTATTATTGTATTTAGATTTTTCCATTGGATCTAGATGTCCTACAAATAATTCTGTTTCAATTTTATGATGGTATAATTTTAGAATGGGAATCCATTGAATCGTAGGTAATTGAATCCAGTCCTAGTAAAAAATTCCAGGAACAATATGTGCAGCCACAAGCAGAATGTAGACAAGATTCATGAAATGGCAGAATCTTCCAATCAGAACACGGAGAAGGTAGAGAGCTGAAACTAGCGATACATATTTCTAGCAGTTTCAGCTCTCTCGTGCAGTTGCTTAGCATGAAGATTTTAATGACCTTGTTTTGGATTAATTGATTTGAAATCTCTATTCAGAATGGATCTTAGAATAAAGTCTACTTCTCTGAACGCATATATCTGTGAATATTTTGTTGAAAATATCAAAATTAAGTATTTGAAATATTGCATATAAATAAAAATGATATTTACTTCACAAATGTGAAAACCATTATTTTAGTAATAATAAAGGAAATGTTGTACCAGCTGTCCCAGTTGCTTATTCTCCTCACAAAAAAAATAAAAAATAATAAAAGGCATCCACTGTAATAGGTTTTGCATAATAGATTTTGAATGACATTAAAAATAATGAGATCAAAGAAATCAATTATTTGTAGCTTTGTTCACATTATTCATTCCATTCCTGCAAATTCATAGTGACATGTCCCCAGAACAATAATCCTCAGGATTTGATTCTTCACTGTTAAGGTTCATTACCATTTCCTTCTTGTCGTTGAGCAAGCTCAACAACCGTTGTTGATGACTGGGAATCGTCACTTGCATGGACCACTGTTAACTGGGAATTGTCACTTGCAAGAACCGCTGTTGAGGAGTGGGAATCGTCACTTGAAGGAGAAATACAGCACAAAACAATCATTATAAAAGCCGAAGCGGCCATGAGAATAAGGCTGAGTTTTAAGCAAACGTTCCAACCAGTGGTGGGCTCATATATTTGAAGCCCAATACAATATAAATAAACGCCCGAGAGAAAGATAAAAATCAGCGAAACATACAAACAAGAGAACACGAGCATTTTCCAACTGCATAGCGAGCGAAACGACTCCAGTGTAGAATTCCATAGTTGTCTGAATGAAGGCATGATTCTTCTTAATTCTTTGCTATTCTCTTCTGAAAACAGCCCCCTCGATGATTAAAAACCTATGATCTTCTGATCAAGCGAACGATTTTTTGTGGTGTTAATGAGTGCGTACTGAATTTAAATAATATAATTATTCTAAATGCTATAGATAAAATGATATTGATTCAAATGATAACGAGGAGGCTGCATACTTGTTCTAGCCGAAACGTTGTTTTCTCAGCAACAAGAATAAATATTAATCACAACAGTATAGAAAGATTGCTCGTCACTTAAATAACAAGAGCCGATTCCAATGATTTGACATACGCTAAGTATCCAATGATTTGAAATTGGATATGGGAAATCTGGAGAGGGAATGGAATCCTGTATTACCTCATCCCCTCTCTCATATTTCAATCGTTGCAATCCAGATCATTGCGTACTTATAGTTCATCAACTTTGAGCCTCGGCCTTCCTCATTCCAAACTCTTGGCCTTCCATGTGAGATATCGTTAACATAAATGGTAGTAGCATTACTTACATAATTTTTGATATTTTAATATATTTTTACATAATGTTCAAAATCAATACACATAATTTTACTTATGCTTGGACCGTGTCATCGGTAACCTGTACATTTAATGCTGCTGAAATATGAAACATGAACGTTAGATCTGATTCAATTATTAATCCAACAATTCAAAATCTCCAACATGAACATTAAATACATTGCTGATGAATACTTAACCCTTGGAAATGTGATTATGACACTCTATACACTGATAGGCACATGATTCGAGTGCTCAGGACATTCAATATGCATCATTTCTTAACCAAGCAATTAATATACAATAGCAGCTCGCGTTTCCCGACTGACTTTGCCGTTGGACGCTTGGAGTCTGATTTGTTTGCCAACTTAGGTTTTAATGGCACATTCCTTTCATCCTAGATTTCCATGACATAGTTATTAATTCATTTTAGAAAGAGATGACATAGTTATTAATTAATTTTAGAAAGAGATTAGAGGTTCAAATCATGGGTGAATGGAAAATTTTATAATATTAATATTTTAATTAACAAGTTAAATGTTACAAACAAAATTATATGTTATTTATTTTTTTATATATAATTATAATTACCTATTATCTATACATCAATTACCTAATTATATGCCAAATTATCCATATATATATATATATAAACTACAATAATGTATTCTAAAAAAATATATTACATCTTAACTGAAGCTTGAATTATATATCTATCAACATATGGTTGTCCACGGAATTTGAATGTAAATTTCGTTATTCAAGCGTCCATAAAAGCTTTACATAACTCTATATTAGTGTATACAAATTATTTTAGTGACTAGTTTTAGTTGAATGAATCATTAAATGATAAATACGTTGCATTGAATGCTTATTATCTTTGTAGGGACTATATAGTGATCACCCAAGGTGAGTAATTCGTTTGTATAGTTTATTTTTTTTTTACCATAGTTAATATTGAAAACCCAATTTTTTCTTTAACATAATTTTAATAAAAATTATTTATATACAATGCTATTGGATGGTGTGGATGAAATTTCACCAATTGACTATTTTGGGGGCATTTTTTGGAAAAATATCACCTATATTTACATAAAATATGTTCACCAAAATACTAATGATCTATATATATTATATGTTTGGAAGCTTTTTGCACTACATGATATAGATCTATGGCTTTGTGATGAGTGCAAATGATGCAGCAACAGGGCATTTTTTAATGATTATAATAGTATACTTAAGTATAGTATTCTAGAGGATTATTTTGGATTGAAAAATCTATATATATAAATTTAGGTAAGCAGATATTAAACATGAAACATACAATTTACTTCTAAAACATGTAAATTTTGGCGAATATTATGATTAAAAAACATATTTTATGTAAATATAGGCGATATTAGAGACTAAAAATGACAAAATCGTAAAATTTGTATTTTGAAAAAAACCCCAAAAATAGCCAATTAGCAAAATTTGTCTCTAAAATTTTCCCTGTGCAGCAGAAAAGTATGAATTTATGAAGGAAGCCACTGATGGTGCTCCCAAGGAATTCTATGATTATATCATGGTGAGAGGAGGGACATCAAGGTACCCGTTGGCAGCAGCGCTTTCGCAGAACTTCAAGTGTTGCTTCTTGAATGAAGGGGATTTCCATATAACAACCTAAATATCACGAGGGTAGAGAATTTTCAGATGAAATTGGCAGAGATTTCTCCTTCCTCACCCTATCAAGTGTTTGTTTCTGAGGATGGTGTTGTGAATTTGAGAGGGAGAGTTCTTGGAGGTGGGAGCTCTATCAACATGGGGTTTTACAACCACACCAACCCCCGGGATGTGAGAAGGAATGGATGGGATGGAGAGCTTGTGAATTCTCTTTTCTCTGGGTTGAGAAAATGGTCTCCCATAAACATGAGATCAAGCCTTGGAAAGTTGCAGTTAAGGAAGCACTTCTTGAAGTGGTCGTTTTTCCTTCCAATGACTTCACCTGTGACCATATCTATGGAACCAACGAGGAAGGGATTATTTTCGATAAACATGGATATAGGCATACTTCGGTTGACCTCCTGGTCTATGCTAATCCCCGAAAGCTAACTGTGTTGTTGCATGCAACTGTGGAGCGCTTGCTCTTATCCAAAGTGTTACAGCGTATTTTTCCACCTTGTGAGCATCAACACTTATTGGCCTTCAGTATTCATTTTATTGACTCAGATCCATTATTTGTCCTCCAATAACCATTGTTCCTTATTTTTGTTCCTGTACGCTAGTTGTTCCACTATACTTAGCGTATACGCTGTGATGCACCTGCAACAATTAATTAATAAAAATATGCGAAATAGCAGAAATGACAGAACTCAGAATCACTTTTATATTGATCACAAGCCACTTCGAGGGGGCAACCTCCTATGAGCAATCTCAATACAAATAACTTCACGGTCCTTCATAGGTCTCAACACACACTTATATACTAAGTCTAGGTGCCAATACTATGGGTCAAAACCATGGGCCACTACAAACTATGGATCAACAATACTACGGGCGACTTACAAAGCATATGCGCCAACAACAATAACATAAACTATTGATCAACAAATACTACGGGACAACTTACAAAGCATATGCATCCAACAACAATATACTAACAAAGTAAAGACATGGGTTCCTAACATCCCCTCCCCCTTAAAAAAATCTTTGTCCTCAAAGCTTTAGATGTGGAAATTGTTGTTGAATCTGAAGGAGTGGTTCCCATGTAGAATCCTCTGGTTGCATGCCGTGCCACTGAATTAAGACCTCTCTGATAGAGCGAGAGCGAAGCTGACGAGTGCGCCGATTGAGGATGGCCTTCGGCTCCAAAAGGATGGATCCTTCATTATCCAGTTCGGGTAAAATCGTTTGTCCACTGATGTTGGTGCCAAGAACTTTCTTCTGACAAGAGACATGAAAGACTAGATGAATGCGGGAAGAAGGAGGAAGTTCCAACTTATAAGCAACGGACCCAATCTTCTGAAGAATCCGATATGGCCCATAGAACTTTGGAGCGAGCTTATGACGCCCTTTGAGTTTCAGGGAAGACTGCTTGTACGGCTGGAGACGAAGAAAAACCATATCGTCGACTTGAAAAGTGCGCTCAGAACGGTGCTGATTAGCTTGTTGCTTCATGCGATTTCTTGCCGTGTGAAGATTGTCCCGCAAAATGCGAAGAATCTGATCATGGTTTCGAAGGACCATGTCAACTTCCTGAACTGGTGAACTGGTGGGGGTGTATGGAAGAAGAACTGGAGGTGCTTGACCATAGATTGCTTCATATGGTTCATTTTAGAGGTAGTGTGGTAAGAGGTATTGTACCACCATTCAGCGAGAGGGAGCCACTTTGCCCACTGATGTTGTTGTTCAGAGGTGAAGCAACGAAGATAAGTTTCCAAGCATTTATTGATAATTTCAGTCTGACCATCTGTTTGTGGGGGATACCCTGAACTCATCTTCAGTTTGGTGCCAGTGTGGCGAAATAGTTCAGTCCAAAAATGACTGGTGAAAGTCGCATCACGATCCGAGACAATGGAAGAAGGGATGCCATGAAGACGAAAGATCTGGTCTAGGAAAATTTGAGCGACTGAAGAGGGTGTATAGGGATGGCTGAGAGCACAAATATGACTATATTTGGAGAGGCGATCAACCACAATGAGAATCACTGTCTTCCCACCAGATTTAGGGAGCCCTTCAATGAAATCCATAGAAATATCTATCCAAATCCATGTAGGTATGGGCAAGGGTTCGAGCAATCCTGGAAGGAGTGTTGTTTCACCCTTATTGCGCTGGCAGGTATCACATTCGGCCACCATCTGTTGAATTGTTCTTTTCATGCCCTGCCAAAAGAAGTTACGTCATGCTGTTCATACGTTTTGAGGAACCCAGAGTGCCCTGCCGATGGAGAAGCATGGAGTTCATAGAAGACAACCTGTTGAAGATATGTGCTCTGGGGAAGCACCAGACGACCCTTGTATCTCAGAGAAGCACCATCCCAAGAGTAATGTGGTACAGTAGAAGGGTTGTTGGTCAAGCATTGGATGATTTGAGATAAGGAAGAGTCATTGACATAACCCTATTGAATAGATTGCAACCAATTTGGAACAGGCATAGAAATAGCTGAAAGAGAACCATGGGCATCAAATGTGCGAGAAAGAGCATCTACCACAATATTGTCTTTACCCTTCTTGTAAGTGATCTCATAGTCATAACCCATGAGTTTGCTAACCCATTTCTGTTGTACCGGGGAGGAGCCACGCTGTTCCAAGAAATATTTCAGACTCTGGTGATCAATCTTGATGCAGAAATGATTCCCTAATAGGTATGGGCGCCACTTCTGTATTGCATGCAAAATAGCCATCATTTCCTTCTCATAGGTAGAGGCAGCTAAATTCTTACCTGAAAGGGCTTTTTTGGTGAACGCAATGGGGTGTTCATCTTGAAGGAGAACAACACCAAGTCCATTGCCGCAAGCATCACTCTCAATAGTGAAGGGCTTGGAAAAATCGGGCATAGCTAGAACAGGTGTAGTACACATAGCTTGTTTTAGTTTGTCAAATGCACACTGAGCAGCATGTGTCCATGTAAAAGCATCCTTTTTCAATAGAACAGTTAATGGAGCTGCAATCTTCCCATAATCCTTGACAAACTTGTGGTAGTAGCCAGTCAACCCCAAAAAACCACGAAGGCTCTTGAGTGTCTGAGGATGCGACCAATTGTTCATGGCATCAATTTTGGCAGGATCCACGCGAACCCCTTGTGCTGAGATAATGTGCCCGAGATACTCAACTTCCTTCTATCCAAAAACACATTTAGACTGCTTGGCATGGAGATGATGGTCAGAGAAAAGTTGCATGACAAGATCCATATGCGGGAGATGTTCATCCCATGTTTTACTGTAGATGAGGATATCATCAAAGAATACCAGAATGAATTTCTGCAAGTAGGGTCGAAATATTTTATTCATTAATGCCTGGAATGTGGAAGGAGCATTAGTGAGGCCAAAGGGCATGACCAAAAACTCATAATGGCCATCATGTGTGCGGAAAGCTGTTTTCGGGATATCATCCTCATGAACCCGAATTTGATGATACCCAGAACGAAGATCCAACTTGGAGAAAAAGTGAGCCCCATGAAGCTCATCAAGAAGCTAATCAACAACAGGAATTGGAAACTTATCCTTGATGGTGAGGTGATTAAGTGCTTGGAAGTCAATGCAGAGGTGCCATGACCCATCTTTTTTGCGGACAAGAATAACTGGAGAAGAAAAGGAACTAGTGCTTGGGCGAATAATACCTTGCTTTAATAAGTCTAGAATGAGCATTTCAATCTCTGTTTTTTGGTGAAATGGGTAGCGATAGGGCCTGATGTTGGGAGGAACGCTGCCAGGAAGGAGATGAATACGATGGTCTTCTGGCCTGGAAGGTGGAAATCCCACTGGTTCAGCAAAAACACCTATATATCGATCCATAATTTGTTGTAGATCCAAAGGAGTAGGTGAGACCGCTGAAGGTTGCATCTGAATGGAATGGAGCTGAGCGATGACACCATGTGAATTCTTCTTGAGGAGTTTTTCCATGCGATGTGAACTGATGATGTTTAGAGAACCTGGTTGTAATCCTGTCAAGGTGTGTTTTTGGCCATTGAGGGAAAACTGCATCCAAAGTTCAGCAAAATCCCATAAGATAAGGCCAAGTGTGCATAGCCATTGAGTGCCCAAAACCACATCACATCCGCCTAAGGTCAAGGCAAACATGTCAAAGTGCAAGGTATAATCTCCCATAGAGATACGCACATTTCGACACTTCCCTTTGCAAGGTAAGGTGCCCCCATTGGCAACCATGACTTCAAAGTTGGAGCAAGGATGGATAAAACAATCAGCTTGTTTGGCGATCCGAGGGTCAATGAAATTATGAGTGCTACCAGAATCAATGAATATTGTAAGAGGAAGCTTCTTGAAGTAACCCCTGACCCGCATTGTTTGGGGGGTTGTGATTCCAGCTAAAGCATGGAGAGATATCTCTGGTTGGTCATCCTGAGACGGAGGGTCAATAGGCGGTTCCTGAATGTCAACCGGAGCATCCAGTGTTTCTGGATCTTCGTCACCAATTTCAGAGGCAGGCGGAGAATCCACATCCAAGAGATAGAGCTTTTGCTGAACACATCTATGTCCTCGAGTGAATTTCTCATCACAATTATAGCAAAGCCCCTTTTCTCTACGTGCTTGCATCTCTGTTTCAGACAAACGCTTGATAGGAGTTGGTCGAGGAGCCTGTGGTATAGGTGGTCGTTGAGAACCCATATTTCGGAAGGGAACAAAAGGGGGCTTGGAGCGTTGTTGGTCTGCAATCTTGTCTTGTGCCAACTTAGCCAACCCTAGGGCTTCCATCATTGTGTTGGGACAGAACATTTTGACCTCAGAGCGGATGGCATCCTTTAGATCACTGATAAAACAAATCCGGTAAAAGTCATCAGACAATCCTTCGGTGTGGTTGGCTAGATTCTCAAATTCGGTTTGATACTCTCTCACAGTGCCAATTTGGTGAAGTTTAGTGAGGGCTCCTGTGAAGTCATCAAAAGCACTAGGACCAAATCGTTGCAAAAGGAGTTGGCAAAAGTCTGGCCATTTGGGCTCTGGATGAGCCTTGATGTACCAACGGTACCATTGAAGAGCTTCCTGTTCCAAATGAAATGATGCCAGTGGAACTTTGTTGACATCAAAAGTATGATGCAGACTAAAATACTGTTCTATACGATAGATCCATCCAGTTGGATCGGTACCATTGAAGCGAGGAAAATCAAGCTTTGAACCACGGAAATTGCTGGAAGAAGAGAACCCATTGTCTGATGAAGACTTGGACTGCTGTTTGTTGTTCATAGCTGAATGTTCAAGATGGAGGCCGAGAAATTTTTCATCCAGATCCTGGTGTTTGGCTTGGATGGCTGCAAGTGCGTCCTCCATGGTTTTTGCTCCTGCACGGGTGACAACCATAACCAGGAGTTTTTTTTTTTTTTTTTATCGGTTGACTGGGTACGAAAACAAAAACAGAAACTACTTCAGTAAAGGAAAATCTGGACTTGGGAAAAAATCTGAAGGGTAATTGGGGTTTGACTAGGTTTTGGACACTGTTGAATAGACAGGGAAGCAAAAATGAGGATTTCAGAAGTGGAGTGAAAGAATGGGAAAATTTGGCAGAGGGGAACGAAGAAGCAGAATTCAGAAAGGAACTCTGTGGTAAAATTTGAAGGTGATTGGGTGAAATCTGAGGAAGTTATGGCAAATCCTAAAAATAGACAAATGTGGGATTTCGGGCTTTGGGAAGGGGAATTGGGGATATGGTCCTCAGGAATGAAATATGTAGAATGGGATGACAAGGGTTCCCTGAAAATTTCAAGGGAAACAAAGTGAAAACAAGGGAGATATGGAGAAAAAACTAAATTTTATACTCGATTTTTTTTGTTTTTTTGTTTTTTTGTTTTTTTGTTTTTTTTTTGTTTTGTTTGTTTTTGTTTTTGTTTTTTTTTGTTTTGTTTTTGTTTTTTTTGTTTTTGTTTTTTTTTGTTTTTTTGTTTTTTTGTTTTTTTGTTTTGTTTTTGTTTTTTTGTTTTTTTTTTTTTTTTTTTTTTTTTTTTTTTTCAGACTGGAGCGGCTACGACTCGAAAGGGATCTGAAACGGCGCTGAATGGATTGAAAATGGCTGGATCTGGAACGGCTTGCAAAATGGATCTGAATGACTGGATCTAAAACGGCGCAGCAACGATCGACAACAGTTCAGCTGAAAATAGATATGGACCCCAGGTATGTGCAGCTTCCTAACAGTTCAAGGGTTTCACTCGGCCACCAATGCTGTCGGACGGCTTGCGTATTGGGGCAGTACCCCTCACTCCACGGCTCAGGTAAAACTAATAACCGGTTTGCCACAAACGACAGCTCTTGGTTTACCTCACGGGTGGGAACTAGTCAATCAGGTAGGGGTCATTGCCCTTTTCGCTGGCAGGTCCTCTCAATGGGACAGCTACTTCGAGGTTCTTGTGGTACTCCTCACAATGAGTTTTAGGGCTTATGCCCAAGTACTTCCCACAGTTAAGCGGATAGGGATTATTCCCAAATCCGAACCTGCAATTTTACCCAGTGAGCCTAAGAAAGTGCTCTGATACCAGATGTGATGCACCTGCAACAATTAATTAATAAAAATATGCGAAATAACAGAAATGACAGAAGTCAGAATCACTTTTATATTGATCACAGGCCACTTCGAGGGGGCAACCTCCTATGAGCAAGCTTAATACAAATAAATTCACGGTCCTTCATAGGTCTCAACACACACTTATATACTAAGTCTAGGCGCCAATACTATGGGTCAAAACCATGGGCCACTACAAACTATGGATCAACAATACTACGGGCGACTTACAAAGCATATGCGCTAACAACAATAACATAAACTATTGATCAACAAATACTACGGGACGACTTACAAAGCATATGCATCCAACAACAATATACTAACAAAGTAAAGACATGGGTTCCTAACATACGCACATTGTACCAATATAGCCCGCGTACATCGAGTTATATGGTAAAAAACAGTAAAGAATCTATTTTTACTTCCAAAAAGCGGTCTTAGGGTGACCTTTGGCCCTCCATGCACCCGAAAACAACTCGATTCGACCTTTCACCTACATTTGGAGGGTTATATATTGAGCTCTTATGGTGTGTGGAAGGAAGGAGAAAGAGAGAGCATCATAACTCTATTGGATTTTTGCCATGACTTGAGTCTACTTCCATTGACCCTTGTTGTTGTGAACCTCATATGTTCACCTACCAAACTCTTCCATATCTTCTGAAGGACCTTATCCTTTACTAGTGAGTTTTCCATTGCATGGGGGATTGAAGTGGTGGAGGCACAGGTGGAGGGACCTAGTTCTCGGTTCAGATGGGTTTCCAGCAAGAGGTTGTATCATGTACTTCTTGTTATCATTAATCGAAATACTCATCTTCTTGTCCAATTGATCTTGTAAATGTTTGTTTAATTACATTGGGTTACATTTGCTTATTATATCATGGACCATGCTATTGTTTATGCTAATGTCTTTCATATATTATATGCACTTGCTTGTACTTGTTGTTGAGACTAAGCTGTAGGTTCAAGTGTAGAGATGGAAAGCTCAATGGATATCTACTTCGAACATCTGGTTGAAGGTTGGTCTTTTCTCCATATCTTATCATTTTCATTTATATAGCATTGTTTTGAGAATTGAGTAGATTTCTAGCAGTCATCTGTCTATTATGGTTTGCCCCATACCATAGGAAGTTTTTCTTTGTAACAGAAATGGCGACTCCACTGGGGAGGAACCTCCATTTTGGGGATTTTTAGGCATTTTTCCTTATTTTGAGTTGTTGTTTGTCGAGCTTATGTGTCATTGACTGGTCGTTGGGTTCTGCATTAGAAAACTTGATTTTTCTGGGTTGTTTGATTCAATTTTGGTCCACTTACCTTTCCCTGTACGCGGGTCAGCTTTGGTTAGCCTGCGTCTACCCGCTACTCTCAGTAGAATAGCCAGCGTACAGACACTACTGTTCTATGAACAGTTGCGTACAACTCAGATATTGTCTTGTTTATGACCTTTAGTTGTTGCTGGGTTGGTTCTGAGTGTTCTTGGGTCTTAGTAGGCATGTTTCCCGATTGTTCCATGCTCTTTTATTGACCAGAAACTCCTCTTTCTTTAGTTTTTGAGTTTTTTTGTTTCCCACCATTTTCTGTTTTTATAGCTCATTAGCTTGGCTGAGTCTTACTTTTTGGGATTTGCTGGGTTGTCTGCTTTGCATGCTCTGCATTTCTTTTCTGAAAGGTTTGATTTTGCTTGCATTTTTCATTTAATTTATATTGAAAAAATAAAAAAACATTGTTTTGTATTTTCCTTTCATTTATAAGCGAAAATGCAAAAATATTTGCTTTATGTTTTTGCATTTTGCATCAAAGTGCTTGTGTTTTCATCTAGGACTTGCTTGTGCATCAAAATTATAAAGAGATTGTATTTTTTATTTTCTGAAAGAACCGTTGGATTGATTGTCATACTAGTGGCATGTTTTTATTGATAGATGGTTCTAGTGCTTTTCGATTGTGCTTATCATTGAGTCTTTTCACATCATTAGTTTCACAACCATATCCTTTGAGTAATTACAACCATTAAAATTAACGCTTAATCTTAAAATTGATTAGAAACGATTTTCTCTTTTATAAGGTGCACCAACTAGTATAAGTTTAGAGTCTTGGAATAGATCATTGTGAGTTAACAATCCAAGACTATTAAATAAAACATTATGTATCTGAATAGGGAGTGGTGAAACCCATGGTATACATCAGTGTTCTCAGGAAGCTCTACTCAAACCATATTTAAGCATGAAGTCACGGGAGGTTGGTTGCGGAGATAGCCCTCCAATACTAGTTGAACGTGGGAGATATTTCCAGGATTTGTTCCTGTACGAGGGCTCTTACGGGATTTGACCCTCTTGAGTTTTGGGCTTAGATACCCTTCCCATATGACGGATCTCACCTGCGACTGTCCGCCTGAGCATTGGTTATACGTGGTGGCCTTAGTTTCTTTACCTAGGTATCACATAGGGCATTAGTTGCGGTTATTCTGCGATTGTCCTGAGTCAGATAGGGTTGGACAACATAGTTACTGTTGTATAGGGATTTGACCCTATGCACGCAATGAAGTCTGGGAGCCCTTATAATTGATTCTATTACCTCCAGTTATAGTTTGGGAATATCAAGCCTCTCCTAGGAGAGACATACCAGCTGTAGTGTCAAGAGGTCCCTTGAACAAGTCTTGTTTGTGTGCATTTGGTTGTAGTTTCTTTCGCTGTGTGCTCTATGATCGTTCTAGTTGGTCGTTAGGAGGTGTTTTGATTTATTGACTTTTTGGAGTCATCATGGAGCGAGGTCCACCTCTCCGTTGATCTCATCGTTTGGCTAGTTTACTGGCTAACGAGTTATCACGTCCTTTTTATAAGAGACTCCAGAGGACTACCACTGGTCCTATTGACATTTATCATGAGCTCAGGAAGCTCATATTATGACTACTGCATCTCACACGACGGGAATCCCTGTGACTCTGTCGGGTGGCATCGAAGGAACCTCTTCTCCTTCCACTCCTAGGGGTGGTTGGGAGGGATGTTCACCAACACACGTCACTCCTACTGGGTTTGGGACTAACTCACCCACGGATACAAACCCATTTGATGGTACACACACACATGGTTTCTGATATGGGATGCTAGATCTTACTAATACAATAGGCCCTATGACCATGACTCCTTTCTCATTTGGTATGCCCAGTCTTAATACGAATGTTACTTCCACTACATCCGGTAGTCATGCTAACTCTAGCCTTTGTGCTGGGGGAATTGCTCCCTCTGGGGGCACTGCACCCTCTTTTTTCGCATATCGGTTTGGGACTAGTCATATCCCTTCATCTATTCCAAAAGTTGGAGGAGGGCCACCTCCCAGGACTACCCCTAGTTTTGGTGGGAACACTTTCCATAATATGAATCATATTCCACCATTTAACCCACATGCCTCTACGCATATACCCATACCTACGACCACATTTTCTAACCTAAATGTCTCTCCTAATACAGGGGGTGGGAACATACCCTTTACTTATGGTCATCACATGAATGCTCCTCCTACGAATAGCACTTATATACCCCATAATTATGGTGGTAACCCCTATTACAATGCAGCTGGTTATGGCCATTATTACAACCCTCCCCACTATAGTTCCTACAAAACACATTTACCTACGCACCCTTACACGGGTCAGGTTGGGGGCGGTCATCATCCCTATGGTCATGGTCATGGTTTATATCATCCTTCAGTTCCATAAGGTCAGCCTCTTTTGAGAGCTTATAATCAAGCTCCGTAGCTGCAGCTCCCGTTTCTTGCTTGTTTGAATCTACTAGATCTTTCGAAGCTCACGAATGATATTTTGTGTCACGATTATACTTGGCCTCCAATCCCTACCAAGATCCCTTTTGACATTCCAAATTTCGAAGGGAAGAATGGTGAGGATCTAGGTGATCATGTTACTACTTTTCACTTATGGTTCTCCTCAAATTCGTTAAATCATGACTCTATTCGTTTGAGACTATTTAAGCGCACCCTCACGGGGGCAGCAATGAAATGGTATGTTGAGTTGCCTAGGGCTACTTATAGGATTTTTAATGATTTAACCTTTGTTTTCCTAGATCACTTTCAGCTGCCGATTCGCTACGATACTAGCACCGAACTATTATCTACCTTCCACCAGGACAAAGCCACACACATATATGATCATATTCAAGAGTGGCGTTGACGAAAGAGGCTAGTGAAAGCCAACATTCCTCCAGACTTTCTGTTGGAATGGTTCCTTAAGTCTTTGATTCCCTACATTTAGAAGGACGTTTTAGTGTCTGACATTATGACTGGGGAGCAAGATATTTTAAAATCCCAGCAGCTAGACATAGTCTACGCTCAGTCTGGTATCCTATAGGATATTATTCCTGATGCACCGAGGTCACGTCATGAGCCCAATCCTGTTCCTAGACCACATGCTGACGGCATCATTGGATCCACGAGTACTCGTCCCATATATTTGGTTACAAATCAAATGCAAAATTTGTCTATTAACCAATCTACCCCCGGACAGGCTCACGCTTTGTCCGCTTCCACCCAATCGTCTGATGTTCACTCTATACAATCGGTGAACCCATCAGGTAACCAACAATCTGGTGGAAAGAAGAAGGGGAGAAATAACCATAGGGGTGGAAATAATGGGAGTAATAGAAATAATCCTAGAAAACAAAATGCTAACCCTCCTGTTGGGCCTGGCCCAAGTGGTTCATTTTTGTGCAAACCAAGTTTTGGAACTGTGGGGCTAAGCGCAGTTCGGATGAAGACTTTTTGAAAAGCCAGTTTTGGGAAGCTGTGAAGTTGAGCGCAGCGTAGCATTGGAAGGGCTGCGAAGTTCAACGCTGCGAGGAGTACAACACTACAATGTGCCCAGTCTACGGAGATCTGACAAAGCAAAGTGTTGGACGGAAGATGACACATATTCCGGTTAGACCATCGGTGGTCTATTTTTGGTAAAGATATTCTACGGTTACCAAGCGGCCGGTAAGAGAAATGCGGAAGGAAAGTGACTGGTCGCACATGTAAAGAACCACTACATGAACCAGTCGCATAAGGCTGTTAGAGAAGGAACGACTCGGTGAAAGCGACCCATTGGCGTGCACGTGATAGGGGGGTTGATAGTGACGTGAGCACATGCAGAGGATGGCCACGACGGAAGATTCACTACCAGAATCCAGCAGTCTGGTAACCTGAAAACCATGACAGTTTTGTAAAACCTTAGGGTTTTTGCCTGCATATTGTAAAGACATGACCTACATGCATGATCTATACAAAGGCATGTTTTGTGAGGGAAAGGGTTTCTCTTCATTTTGTTAAGTGTTGAATATTGTTGAATCTTAGAAGCTTGAATTCTATTGGAAAGGCTCTATAGCTGAGTGCGTAGTGACCTAATTGAGAGATAAGAGAGTCTGCAGCTGAGTGCATAGACTAGAATTGGTGTACCCTTCCGAAAAGACTAATATAACAACAGTTCTTGTGGACGTAGCCTCCATTTTGGAGGTGAACCACGTTAAATCTTGTGCGGTGCGACTGTTTATGTGCTTGCATTTGCTTATTTGCTTACATTATATGCTTGATATCACAATTATCAATTATATGTTTACTTTTTATATGTATTCGCCACAGAAGAGAGTTGGGAATGGTATGTTAAGTATCATATGTATGGATGAGTGTGAATGCGAAGTATTTCTAAGTTTGTGAATGCTTCAATCTATCAAATAATCACTTAGATAAACACCGACGTTAAGCGTGCACCAGAGGTACGCAGGATTGTGTGTTTCATCTGTTTGCATATGCCGTAAGAATTCATAATCTAAGTCATTGAAGAATGGATAAGACCGCTAAGTAGGGTCTGTTAGAATTGATCAAGTCCTAAAGAGGATGCGCGGTCTAGTTGATGCGCCGACCCATTGTAAGCTGCCGTGAGATAATTTTTTGATAGCTTATCGTTGTAACACTAGAAAAATCCCCCACCGCGCAGTTCGTGGATGCGTTGGTTATGCAGCAGTCCAAACCGATAGAGGTAATAGACGGGAAGTAGGAGACTTCACGTAGTCATCAGTCTACAATGCGAGCCTCGCGACGCACTGTTCGTTAGTCTGTTCACACCCGCATCACCAGGTTGTGGAAACCTGATTCCGCAACCATCCCATCAGCTTCACCTCGGGTGAGACCTCAGACTGTTCGCAGTCTGTTGCCGAAAGGACTGTTGAATAGGGGTTTTGTTGGTTCCTTGAACTGCGAAGTACCTGGGTCCACATTGGAAACCTCTAGATCAGTTATCTACACTAACAAATGGTTCCATTGCTGCGCTAAGACTTGGTGATGCGATTGTGTGTTTGAAAAAGTAATGTGTAACAAAGAAGATCAATTCCCATTGGGTTCAGACAATTGGCATCTGGAAAAGAAAGAGATCTGGGCCTGGTGTGATAAGATAGAAAGAGACTTCACAAGAAAAGAGAATAGACATCCACGTCTATCTGACGTAGAGTGGTTGAACACATACTTGTGGAGGGAGATTCACAAGATTTTTTGGGCATCATTTGGAAATGAGATGTACGCATGGATATCTCATCTCATAGAGAAGAAGAAATATTTTCTAGGAGGAGTACCTACAGAGTGGACTCCAGATCTCACTGAGCAGCTCAAAGCAATAGATAGCCCATTGTCAAGAGTAGACGACTTCTGGGTTGACAACATATTGGAAGGCTTCGTGATCAAGTTCGCTGTAGACACTTTGAAATCCTGTAGCGCAGCCGAAGCATACTTTTTCAAAGGGTTCATAGGTAAGTACCTGAACAATCTCATTTTATACATTAAAATGCTTTTAGTCAAGAAAGGCGTTTGAAGAATGCAGTAATATTTTTGAATATGTCATCGTAGAGAGTATATATAGTGGCTCTAACGAAGAAACCCATAACTTGAGAAGTGGAAAGAGATATAAGTTTGTTGTTGAGAAAAATCCTAAAGGACTTGGACTTCACGTAAATACTGAAATACCATGTGAACTTAGTAGCTAGACCGCGCCGTCATCAACCACATATCATCCTATTACACCTCAGAATCCACTGGTTTCAAATACCGCACCTCCCATACCTTAGAATCCGTCAGTTCAGAATCAACCGGCTGCGAACATCGTGTCGTCCACCCCCCAGAATGCCAATACTGGTAACACCGCAGGAGCGGGTGCCCAGACCATTCCGACTCAGCCCACTCCAGCTCAGAATATCCAACCTCAAACTACTCCATAGAGTCATATCCCTAACACTACTCCAAGTACCATGTTTATTTTTACTACCCAGAACCCTACACCACCTGGAAGAAGGATGACAAACAATAATATAAAACTGCTGATATTCAAGGGAATGGGTTTAGAAGACCCTGATCAACATTAGTTTCTATGTGAAGCCATATGGAGTGTAAAACATGTCCAGGATGACACTGTGAAGCGAGCACAACTCATCACCACTTTTGGAGATAGAGCCCTACACTGGTTCATGAAATATTCTGAGGAATAGTCGAGAACCCTAGTAGACATTAAGGCCACGCTCTTAACAGAGTTTAAGAAGCCGAAATCAGAGTCGCAGTGCATAACAGAGTTAAAAGAGATTAAGCAAAAACCTACTGAAACGGTCTGGGAATTTGATAAGAAGTTCAAGACATTATTGGACCAGGTGAGCTTTGTTATAGCTCCGCAATAGCATCGGGAGTGGTTCATTGCTGCGTTGTTGCCCCATATCAGACTTCCGTTGATGCAGCAGAAGGTTTTGTCACAGGCAGAATCCTTAGAGATCGTGATGAAGTTAGAGGCTTCACCGATTGGAGAGACTACCTCTGGGATGTCATAGATCCATAACCAGTTAACTACCTTGACTTTAGAGTTGCAGGGTATGAAGAATGGAAAATAACAGAGATGTGAGGTCTGGTGTATGGGGTGCAAAGGAAAAGGCCACACTAGAGAAAATTGCCCCTTATTTCAAGATTATCTTAATAGTGGAGCACCGAACCCAATGAATCAGAATCAGGCATCGTGGTGTGAAATATATAGAACCAGAGGACACCAGCCTGAATACTGTTACCTAATATAGAAATACATTTTCTATAAGTCAGTTGGACATGATAAATCTAACTGTCATGCATATGAGCTCATGAATGAAAGGAAGCAAGACATGGAGCTTATGCGAGGTGCTGGAATGTATCGAATCCAAGAAGAAAATTAGCCAAAGCAAGAGAATGCGTAGTATGATTAGGGTGGATATAGAGGCCGTGGTGGAGGATACCACGGAAGAGGAAGAAATGCCGGCCCAGAACAAGAAAGATGCTAAGGCCAGGTAATCTGTTATAACTTTAGCTATCCAGGTCATATATCCAAAGATTGTACTAATGAATGCACCACTTGTAGCTATTGCAAATCCTTTGAGCATGTTATTGAAATCTGTCCAGTATTAGCTACAGAAATGCAGAAGAGAAAGAAAGAACTGTTGAACCTGAACATTCAGTTGATCGCAGCAGAGAGAAGGACCACAAATCTAAGTATAAATGTGGTCACACAAAGTGGTGCTGCCATCGAAAGAGATAGAGGAGCAGAGGCTTCGACTTCTGGGAAATTTGATATGAAGCAGACTCCTGTTGAAACAATATGGATTAGAAAAGCTGTTGGGAAAGAACCTGCTTTGAATTGGGAGAAAGATAAGGAAGTATTTGAATATGCGCAACACATGTTTAAAGAACTGCCACGTACTTCGCCAAGAATCCTGTTGTGTAATGAAGTAATGCAAAGACAGGATATTCCAGAGGCATATGATCAGGCGTGCACTACAATAGAAATGAAAACTTACGTTGCACAGTTCCTATGGAGCTGCATGAAGTTATTGAAAAGCGCAGATGCTATCGTGGAATTAGAAAAACTATTAAGTCAGTACGAACATGCAGTGAGAAGGAGACTGCCGATGGAGCAGTTCATAACATTAGGAGCCACAAAAGAACATGAAGGGAAATGAGGCTCAGCGCGTATATTAGGGACTATGAGATGGACAAGATCATTCTTGATCTCGGGTCAGAAGTGAATGTCTTGACAAAGCAGACATGGCAGTAGATGGGGAGACCAAATTTTCAATGGTCACCTATACAGTTGAGAATGTCCAATCAGGAAAAATTTATACCTTTTGGGAGGTTACCTAACACCATTGTTGACATTGATGGAGTACAAAGTCATGCAGACTTCAAGGTGATTGAAATCATGGATGATAGCCATCCTTATCCAGCGCTGTTGGGTATCGACTGGGAAATGACTAACTCGCCCATTATAAATTTGAAAACCATGAAGATGATATTTGAAGGCAATGATCTAAGGGTCATCGCACCATTGGACCCTTCATAAGGTGAACGCTACATTGAACCGATTCAAGAGGAATCCAGATTTCAAGACTTAGACCGTATTTACAAAATGACAACGAATGCTGATGATTATATTAATCCAACTGCGGATGGAACACTCAGTTGGAGCTATGATAGCTCTTGCATCTTAGAATTTGATGTAGGACTGGAGAACTGGCAGAACAAAATGCATGAACTAACTCCAAGATGATGTGCGCAGATTACAAAGTCACTGCACTGGATTGGAAAAGAGGTAAGTCTGATTCCAACCTATGATGGTTCAACTAACATTTATGCATTCATTCAAGAATATACTATAGCTATTGCAGATGAATACCGCATATCAGCATTGGATATGGCACTGTGCGAGACACCTACCAGATGGTGGGCTGCGCATAAGAAGACATTAACAACATGGGATCAATGCAGAATCAAAATGGAGATCAGATTTGTAGGGAAAGTTGCACTGACCTTTGCAAAATATAATGGGCAGACGGATCCAAGGGATCACATTGAAACCTACTCAAGAGCTTGGGTAGGGAGACCACAGACAGAATAGGTGCATCTGTTTGTGCATACGTTGGAAGAGCCGATTCCAAAAAAGTGGTACCTATATATGAAGTTGAACAGAGAAACAATAGATTGGTCTATCCTAACCGTGAACTTCCAGAAAGACTTCAGTTTTGAAGATGAACATCCAAGTATAAATGATGCTTTGCAAATTATTAAAGAAAGAATATTCAGTTCATAATGCCAAGCTAAAAACATGACATTAGAGGAATTCTTTGGAGCTAACAACGTCCCTGTGAGCCTATATCTAGAATGGAATGAGTAGATAGAGCATGCTCTTGACTGTTATAACCTCGATGAAGAGTTTGAAGATAAAGAACAGAGTGAGGAGGACCCGCGCAACATAAAGATACCTCAATCAGAGGGAGCGCGAGAGGTAGAAGGACCTCTAGTGGAAATTCCAGACATAAGTGGACCTGTGAAAATAAGAAAACTGAACATTGGCACAAGCGAAGAGCCGAAGTTCGAAGCTATCGGAGACCATTGGGATGAAGACACGGTCGCAGAGGTTGCAGCCATACTGCATGAATATCAGGAATTATTCCCAACTAAGTTTACAGAGATGAAAGGCATTCTGGGAGACTTAGGAGTTATGAAAATACCTCTTAAGCTAGGTGCGAAGCTTGTTAAACAAAGACCATATAGACTGAACCCGCGTTATAAAGAACGAGTTAAGGGTGAACTCGATAAGATGCTCGATGCAGGGATCATTGAGCCAGTTGAAGAGTCAGAATGGATAAGCCTGATGGTTATCCAACACAAGAAAACCAAGGGTGAGATCAGGATCTATGTGGATCTCAGAAAGCTAAACGATGCTTCGATGCATAACCCATTTCCTACCCCTTTCACAAATGAAGTGCTTGATAATGTTGTAGGAAATGAGGCATATTCTTTTACTCATGGATTTTTTGGATATCATCAGATCAGAATTGATACAACAGACAGGAAAAAGACTACTTTTGCTACAGAATGGGGGTCGTTCTAGTACATAGTGATGCCTTTTGGTATGAAGAATGTGCCTGCCATCTTTTCTAGAGTTGTGGTCGCAGCATTTAAGGATTTTATGTATAAGTTTTTAGAGGCATACTCTGATGATTGGACTATTTTTGGTTTACTGAAGAACCATGCCGCAAACCTCATGATGATGCTGGAAAAATGAAGACAACATCAAATTTCATTAAATTTGAAGAAGTTTGTCTTCTGTGTACCCTATGGAATTCTGTTGGGACACATTGTATGCAAGTAGGGGTTGATGGTTGATCCTGCGAAGATCACAATCATTCTTAACTTGCCAGTACCAAATTCAGTTAAGTAGCTACGCACTACATTGGAACATACGGGCTATTACAGAAAGTTGATAAAGGGTTACGCGCAGATAACTGCCCCAATGGAGAAATTGCTAAAGAAAGACGCGTCATTCATCTGGACCGCGAAATGTGAGACAGGCTTGGACACCCTAAAAGAGAAAATGGTAACTGCATCAATCCTAGTTTTTCCAGATTGGGAGAATCCTGTTCATGTACATGTAGATGCTTCATTCATAGCATTGGGCATTGTTCTAGCTCAGCCAGGAGAGGGAGGTATTGATCATCCCATTTCCTTTTCCAGCAGAAAGCTTTAATCTGCTGAGAAGAATTATACAACTACTGAATGAGAGGGCCTAGCTATGGTCTATGCATTGCAGAAGTTTAGGCACTATTTTCTCGGTGCGCACTTCTCTATGTTCACTGACCATTCTTCCTTGAAATACCTGGTCAACAAGCCAGTGTTAGGGGGGCGAATATGTAGATGGCTGTTACTCTTCCAAGAGTACGATTTTGAAATAGTGGTTAAGCCAGGCAGGTTGAACTTAGGACCTGACCATCTGTCAAGTATTGAGTCAGGAGAAGAACCTACGAACTTGGAAGACAATCTGCCTGATGCAAAGTTGTTTTCTATATAGTTTTCCAACAATTATTATAAGGACATCATAGACTTTTTAACCATTGGGTTGGCTCTTGAAGAGTTCACTACGCAACAAAAGAAGCAACTGGTAGTGCGAGCAGAAGACTTCACCATTATCGTGGGCCAGCTATACAAGTTGGGACCCGATGAAGTACTGCGAAGATGTGTATTAGAGCATGAGAAGCCATATATATTGGCTGATGCACATTCCGGAGCAATAGGAGGTCACTACGCAGGAAGAGCTACTGTGTAGAAGATATTACGCGCAGGGCTATGGTGGCCTACGATCCATAAAGATTGGAAAGAACATTTCCAGAGCTGTGATGTCTGTCAGAGGACAGGAAGGTTGTCACGTAGAGATGAGATGCCGCTGAATCCATAGTTGACATTACAGGCATTTGAGAAATGGGCCATTGATTTTGTGGGTTCTATTAACCCACCGAGAAAGAGAACTGGTGCGAGGTACATTATTACTGCAACTGACTATGTCAACAGATGGGCATAAGTGAAGCCAATGAAAGACTGTAGCGCAGTTATAACAACCGAGTTTATCTTTGAGAACATTCTTACATGATTCAGATGCCCAAAATTTTTGATGAGTGATCAAGGCACTCATTTTCTGAATAGAACCATTGAAGCCTTGGCTGAAGAGTTCCACGTTCATCATCAACGTAGTATCCCATATCATCCACAAGTGAATGGAACTGTTGAAGTGTTAAATAAAGTACTATAGAATGTGTTAACCAAAATATGCAACGTCAATCGTGATGACTGGGATCTGGGCATTCCAACTGTTTTGTGGGCATACATAACTACTTGCAAGAAATTGACTAGACATACACCTTTTAGGTTGGCCTATGGGAAAGAAGCAATAATTCCAATGGAGTACATTGTTCCCAGCTTGAGAATAGCTGCATTTACAGGCATGGCAGACTGCAAGGCACTAAAAGAAAGGCTTCTACACTTGGTTAGTTTGGAGGAAGATCGTTTCATCACAAGATTCCACCAGCAAGTGCAGAAAGAAAGGGAAAAAGCATGGCATGATCGCCATATCAAGACAAAGTCTTTCCAGGTAGGTGATCTAGTCCTCCTGTATGATAGCAAGTTTATGAAGTTTCCTGGAAAGTTTAAAATGCATTGGCTTGGCAAGGTATCTTCGGGTAAGGTAGCTAACTAGACTGCGCCACCGTTTAAAATGTGGGTTACCTTCGCGTGGTCATCGGATATTCGACGACCTTATGGTATTTTTTTTTTAAATACACTATTATTTGGAAATCAATAGATATACTATTATTCTTGGATCTCATGAAGAGAGCCATGTTGGCTTTCAACTCAACATAGTTAGGTCTCATTATGCCCATCCAAATATTCAAAGGGTGCGGGGATGCAAATATACAAACACATAGGAGTGATAAAAAAAACCAATAGAACATGGATGATAGGGGTTGTACTATATTGAAAACTTTGCAAATCACACCAATTGAAAAATCCTTGTCCTAAGTCTGGAAAATTCACACCACTAAAGTCAGACAAGTGCAAAGCTAAATCAACTCACCCTCTTCAAAAAGAAATTATACTGCTGAAATGAAATCACACATGTTTGAAATGAAATCTCACACTGCGAAAAGGGAGGTCACACTTGCTTGAAAGAAGTCTCATACTACTGAAAGTGCAATTTATAATTTATAATTCTTGATGGCAATTGCTAAAAAAAAGTATAATTTATTGAAATGCATCATTCTTCTATGATATCGATTTAGTTGAAGATGATTGGAGAATCTATGTGCTACATGTTTCTTGATATCCTTCCTGAATGTATTGGAGCTGATCTATAGTGCGTTCCTTCCCATTTTAGAATTGCATGCTAAAATCAGATTGTGACAATGTGCCATCCTTCTTTGGAATTCATAATTTGTATGCCAAGTTAAGGTAGATCAGAGAATGATATTGGATCTCTTCCCCATGCACACATAAATTTCAACATTTTCATCCTTTATGTAAATCTAACTTGTATTGACCATCTTTCTGAAGGCATTAACCACAAGTTGATTGAAGGCTGAAGTTGCATGTAATCAGCTTGGATATTGTGTATAGAACATATAACCATGTTGAAGAAAAACCATATGCTCAATCTACCATTTGTATGCCACAAGTATTGGATTTAATGATTTATTGCAAAAATTGGTACTGGAAACAATCATGAAGACTCAACATTCACTATTAGCTAAATTGATCATTCAAAACCCTAAATTAATGATATAAATAAGCAGTTAGGTCTCATTATGCCGATATAGGGTTTCAAAGGGTATGGGATGCAAATATACAAAAATATAGGAGTGATAAAAAAAACCAATAGAATGGATGAAAAGATTTCAAAACTCAAACCCAACACTCCCCCAAGCCTAAAGTTTTTCATGTCCTCATGCAAGGAGGATTCTTCTCTAGGATCAAATGAAATAATGCTACCTTGGCTATTTAATATAACCTTGAAGCATTGAGTGTATTATTTAAGTTTCTAGCCATTCTATTCTTCATGTTGTGAAGCCAAAGCTTGAGATATTTGTTACGTCAATCACAAAATGATAATGGAAATTTGGATGAGGTAATGCAAACAATCATGGACATAGGTGACTTGCACAAATTCTGATTTCGAATCCTTGTAGTGATTCGAAATAAGATAAGAAATAGAATAATGTGGATCATGCAAGTGTACAATTAATAGGACATGGTATACATGGCAATAAAAAGCAGTTTAATAGTGAGGCACTATATAGATCATCTAAGGA
Source organism: Larix kaempferi (assembly GCA_027924585.1). Taxonomy (NCBI): domain Eukaryota; kingdom Viridiplantae; phylum Streptophyta; class Pinopsida; order Pinales; family Pinaceae; genus Larix; species Larix kaempferi. The sequence continues at coordinate 1,123,279 of BSBM01000247.1, forward strand.
TTTTTGGCTAGGATGGGATTCATAGATAATTTCTTACTTAGCATTTGATCCTAGGATTTCAACCCATCTTCAAGGATCTCCACAATGCACTAGGAACCTATCACAAGTACCGAGTGTATAAGTTAATGTTTGAAGCTAGTGCATATGAATTGAAAGACATGTGAACACATTTCAATCCTGCAAAAAAAAGAAAAAATGCATCAATTATATCAGAATATATAAACATCATAAAACGTTTCTTTATATCTAACCTTATAGGTAGATGATGATTCTCACCCATCTTTTGCTCGACTTTTCCGATCAATAACAACTCTTGGATAATTCTCACTTTGAGTGGAGATTTAGAACAAAAGCTCACTAAGTGTTTTCATGAAAAAAATTCTCACTTTTTCTTGCTTATCTCGAAGGACATCAATTAGCACTGATATTATTCCAGTACTAGCCACTTCATCTTCATTAAGAGTTTCATGTCGAATCAACAAACATATTACAAACAAGATCTCACTCTACTCCAAAAATAGTTACTCAAGTGATCTTTCATCATCTGGAAACCCGAAATTGGTTATGAGGAGCAACCAAACATCACAACAAGCTCTAAGAAATTGTCAAAATTTAAATGACACACGAGTGGGTTGTAGAAAGCTGACATCATAGCAATTCATTGATCTCCTCTCAGTTTTAAGAATAATTTAATATTCTCTACTGAACAGGGTCAACCACATGAAGGTGGAAGCTCTTATGGCTCCTCCCCCCGTCACATCACTCTCAATTCCCCATACCCAATGCATGTACTTGAAAAAAATAAATACATGCAAATTCATCCATATTTCATCATGAACTTTCATCTACCATTCTTTCAATAGAGGCTAACATTCATTAAACCATTGTTTCATTCAGTCAACACATTCATTTAATAAATGATAACATTCAATAAACCATTCATTCATTCAGTCAACACATTCATTCAATAAAAGATGACATTTAATAAAGGTAACAGTTTACTACACTGAATCATTAATACATTAAACCATTCATTCATTCATTAGGCCAAAAATCATGGACAATATATTATTATAAAAACTAATTAGACGACATTTTTCCAGACACTTCTTTTTAGTTTTTCTTCTCTTTAGTATTGGTACATAATCTCTAAGAAGATAATCTACATCTCAACTTGCTCCTCCAGTTCTTGGTTCTTCATCAGGCGCTTGTGGTGATGCCTGCATCCTAGAGTGCTAATCTAGACGTGGATTTTGCGGCAAGGGGTTTGGATTTGCTGCAAAAATGTGAAAATGTTACATCGTTATATTTTTCTATTGTAATGACAAGTATTTCATTTAAAAAAAAATTACAAAGGTGTTGTTTTACCTGCTGTGGCCACATCATGTTGTTCATGTTCTTGTCCAGTCTCAACCTGTACAGTTTCACCCTCTACATGCTCTGTTGTTGAAATATGGTGAACTATAATTAATGTTCACCATTTGCAATGCTATACATAAAATTGTAGCATATGAATAAATTAATTACCAGGATTCGAAGCTTGATCTTCGATTTGTTGTTTTCCCTCCTCGGCATTAAGGGGATCATTGCTTTCCTGCTAAAAATAGAGTCAATATTTTATGTCAAGTATTTATAATGGAAATATTGCACAAGCAACAATCTTCATTAAACTATATAGATTCTATATACCTGTGCATCGGATGGATTGGTACCAGAACACTGTGTTTGCCCAAAGAATCTTTTTCGACGTTCAACAACAGCTCCAAATCCTTGGTGGAAGCCAAGCTTCAGGTCTTCCTTAGTGGCCACTTCATTGAATCGATCGGCCTGCATATTTCCATAACGTTGTTAATTAACATTTTGCGGTGCAATAAAACGAAAAATAACTTGCAATTTATTATTTGTATGCATTATTGGTTTCTTGAAACTTACAATCTATGCTGCCAAATTCGAATAACCACCAATCCCAAGCTTGTGCTGACCAATTTTTTCCAGTCTTGCCTTTGTGGCCTTTGATGTGTCTAATAGCCTATGCAAGTGTTGAAATACGTTAGATGTTCCAATTTTGATATAGAAATAAATAATAATAAGGTTTAGAATTACATTGCGGAAAGTATTGCATACCTCCCTGTGCCTAGTGTTATCTTTCCTTCTCTTCTTTGAGCCCTCTCCTTTCCATCTTCCACTAGAGATTTCCACTCCATTGCTGGATTAATTGGAGGGTGCTCATACCTATGTTTTTTTTCCAGGTGGGTCCTATATTGGTCTCGGACAGCCTTCATATGTTGTCCAACCTTTTTTCAGGACCTTGGCTTGATTGAAGGTCTTGTCGCCGAACAGGCCAACCAACCGATTAGTGATGTCATATTTTAAAAATTTCGGTTGTCTATCCCACCTTGTTCGAATGGTGAACCTGAAGATATCCAAGGAAAATTCATTCAATTGTTGATAGAAAACATCATTTCCTGCAAAACGATCATGCCATGATCATAATTAGTTGAAAAAAAACGTTTTATCGGTATATTACAATGAAATTATAAACACTAACCTGATCAATGTATATTAATTACCTGGGATCTTCTCGATCTTTATTGGGATGAGATATTCATCCACCAAAAATGTTTCCTCCATTGTTCATGTTGATGTATATGTAACTTCGGAATGTATTTCACATATATGTATATTGTATTCCTATAGAGATGTTATTATTCCTCTATATGGAAGTGTCGTCATTTATATTGTAAGTGTCATAACTTATACTTGATGGGTTATTAGACCACCTTGTTGGGGTCGATCCTGTATAATTCATGTGGGTCAAAGGGTTATTAGACCACCCTATTGGGGGTTGGCCATGTGGTTCAAAGGGTTATTAGACCACCCTATTGGGGGTCGGCCTAGTCAGCAATATGTTATGTGGTTAAGTTAAGGCCGACCTAGTAAAGGTTATTAGGCAAGTCAAGTCAAATATAAATAGAGTGCGGGAGGCACTCTATTTGATCATTCTATTCTCACTAACACTCTTTGGAGAGTGGCGCACTTGTGAAAAAGGAGAAGATACTGCTAGGAGATGTCTATCTCTTATGCTTGGGTTGTATCATTTCTCTATCTATATCTGAGGAAGTTATTGGGGTTTTTCACCTTTATGGTTTTCCCCAAGTAAACTCTGTGTCTCTTGTGTGCTTGCATTATTGTGTCCATGATTGATATCCTGTACATGTTGTTCTCTCAGTTAAGATCCTAGATCAGATTGAAGTAAATTCTGAAAAACTAACATGGTATCAGAGCTAGCCTGAAAGAAGGCATGTTATGGCATGTATGACACTTGTTGCACTTGCGATGTTAAGGCTTGATATAGCAAAAACTAGTCATCAAATCACTTTCACTATAAATCCATTTTGGCAAAGTTTTCGGATCTGAAAATTTTACAGGTCGAAGATCCGATCTCCATGTACCTTGATTCCAAAGGAAAACTTCTAATTAATTGTAATTTGTGTTTTATGATCTGTACAATCTAGGGTTTCTGCCTCTTCCAGATCTGAGTCATAAACATGTGACCTAGGAAAAAAGGTCATAACTTGGGCTAGGAAGCTCCAAATGAAATTTTGTAAAAAGTGACAGGTAGTGCACGAAATGTAATTTCTCAGGTAACTTTTTTAGAGGCCGAAATTTAACCAGTGACATGTGGCACACCGTACAAGTTTGCTCTCTTGTTTTATCCCATAAACAGGTCACGTTGCGACACTTGGCATGACTCTCTCTCTCAGAGAATCCAATTGAGGTTAGACCTATGGGGTTGGAAAGATGACAGGTCGAGATACCACAGGAAGAATTTTCAGACCTTGGGGATTCGTAATTTTGGAGTTACAAAAAAAAAAATCAGGTGCATATTTCTGTCAAAATAGAATTGGATTTTGAGCACCTTCATTCATGGCTCCGGGAATTAGGGTTTCAGAGAAAGTTGGAATTTTTGTAATCAGAGACCACAGATGAATGCTACTCATCAAAATCAAAATTTAGATACCAATATCATATTTTTTGGTTGGGAAGAAGGCCGGGCTTGATAAGACCCTAGTTCGGGACATTGATCGGAAAAGTGGAAAATTAGGGCTTCTGCAAAAATGGGAATTTTTGAAATCTGTGACCACGATTGGAAGCTCCTCAGAAAAATATAAACTTAGAGCTTTGGATCGAACCTTTTGATTGGGAAGAAGGGTGGGATTTATCAAAACCTAGTTCGGGGTCATGTCCAGTGAATCCGAAAGTTTCAAAGGCAAATTTGAGGGGTGAAACTTTGCAGTTTTCAAATTTTGAGTATACCAGATCCAATTTCTACAGATCAAGTGGATTGGGTTAATCCTAGAAGAAAATGGATTGGTCACCTGCATAAGTGAAGAAGCTCCATTTTTAGAGGGAGATAAGGCTAAGTCCTTAAATAAGAATATTACAAGCAATCTCGACAGGTATGACTTATCCATGTATGTTTCGAGATTTGTTCATGATTAAGTTTATGGTATGTTTGTCTTCATATTATTACAGTTAGTACAATATTGATTAAATTTAGACTTGCCATATCACCTTAATAAAATTATGAATGCATGATAGAAGATATTAATTGATTAGGGTGTTGACACTTATGATTGTACTAATGCATTATGGTGTTGTATGAGGTTTATGTTGTCTGCTAACATGAAAGGTACACCAAGAAAGACAAATCATGTTCTAGTTCAAGAACATATGATCATGGTGACATGAAGACAAAGATTCATCCATTGTCATGGATCACATAGAATATCTATTTACGAGGTATGTATTACTTGGTTCTATAATGGTTAACTTATGAGATATGCAGGTTACTAGCACAAGTCATTGAAGAGAACAAGAAGACATCATGTGGGTATGTTAGACATAACTAGCTAACGTTCTAATCCAAGTATGTTTTTCCTATATCAAGTTAGAATCCTACCTTGTGATTGGATCTCTTATATAAGTATACATGGCATGATTGATAATGATCATTCATAGGTTTGAATAATCATGAGTGTATGCATATTATGTTTCTTACCTTAATTGATGATATGACTAATCAGAAGAGTCATGAAAGCATAGGTTTGAGTAATCACAGGTTTAGGCATACTATGTTTCTTTCTTTAATTTATGATATGAATAACCATAAGAGTCCTTGAATACTAATGCTTATTACTTATGTTTGAAATGATCATGACTATACATGCTTAAGATTATTGTGTTTTGATAGTATTAGAGATATACTAATAAACGTATGATTATGTATGAGATCTCGAGGATATCACAATAATGATACTTGTAAGCATGCATAGTGATAGAGGATGGATATAAGTTCAAGGATAGGTAATCCAGGAAGCAAAGATCAAGAGGGAGCACACTCTAGTAGTTTCTGCATGGATGCAGATATTCAGAGGGAGTTGACCACTTCTCACAATCCACATCAGAATGGAGTTACAAAGATTCAGAGGGAGTCCACCCAACAACCAAACAAAGATAAGTATTTGAATTATCGTTTCTTGCATATTTGATTGTTTAAATAATACTATTCAATGATGTATATAATGATGTTCCTAGAATTAGGTTGTGTATTTTTGGCATATTAGAATAATTGCATTAATGAACAACATACTACTAATATGCATGTAATGGGTAAGTGGCCTATGGCACTGTACAACATTCCATTGCTACTTATCTAGAATGAAACCTCTTTGCTGACATGTTGGGAGTAGTGCAAACTCTTAACAATGTTCTGGTAGAGATTGGAAGGCATCTAGAAAGTTACAGGATATGGATGAATGTTGTATTGAAGCATTGGCTAAAATAATTGCATGACTGTATGACATATTTCTTTATGTGTAAGAATTTTTTTTTTCTGAAAACTATGAGATGTTACTAATCATGCAATTTAACTTGTTTTGTAGGAAATATTGTATACCTTCACCTACAAAAGAAGGACTACAACATTTGTTCCAGCAACATAGATATCTATTGAATATATTGAAGTTCCCAGGATCTGGGATGAAGTAATGGAAGAATGCCATGATTAGTCGATCATGAAGAATGATGTTTGGGATGCAGTCCCAAGACCTGAAGGGAAGTCTGTTGTGACTTCCAAATGGATCTATAAGATCAAGCATGCTGTAGATGGTAGCATGGATAAACACAAAGCGAGGTTTGTAGCTCGTGGCTTCTCCCAGAAGGAGGGATTGAGCATGAAGAGAATTCTACACCTATAGCCAGGCACACTTCCATCAGATCAATACTTGCTCTGGATGCAGTGATGAAATGGAAGATACACCAGATGGATGTCAAGACAGCTTTCTTGAATGATGTAGTCGAAGATGAAGTATATGTGGAGCAACCACTTGGTTTTTGAGACACATGACAGGAAGTCATATGTGTGCAGATTGAAGAAAGCCTTGTATGGCTTGAAGCAAGCTCCTAGAGCTTGGTATGGTAGGATACACAACTTTCTATCCAGTTTGGGCTTTACCAAGAGTAAAGCAGATTCCAACCTTTACTACAAGGTTGAGGAAGGAAATCCAGTGATATTACTTTTGTATGTAGATAACCTGTTTGTTACAGGTGAGGATAGATTGATTTCCAACACACAACAGAAGCTTGCTGCCAAGTTCGAGATGAAGGAATTGGGGATGATGCACTATTTTATAGGCATGGATGTGTGGCAGAGTACAGATGGAATCTTCCTTGGACAAGGGAAGTATGCAGTAGAGATCCTGAAGAGGTTCGCGATGATGGAATGTAAGGCCATGGCCACACCTATGGCATCGAACCTGAAGCTTCTGTTTGATGCTTCATCTGGTCCGGTTGATGTCACAGTGTATTGTCAGATGATTGGGTCCTTAATGTACCTAACAAACACGAGACCAAATATTTTCTTTGCGGTGAACACATTGAGCTAGTTCCTGACAAATCCAAGGAGTGTTCACTTGGTTGCTGTAAAGCATATTCTGAGGTATCTGAAGGGTACAGTTGATTATGGGCTCAAGTATGATGTGAATCAAAAGTTTAACCTACAGGGTTATGTTGATTCAGATTGGGTAGGCAGTGCTGCAGATAGGAAGAGCACTTATCGATGTTGCTTCAGTATGGGATCATGTGTGATCTCTTGGTTTAGCAGGAAGCAGTCCTGCGTAGCACTGAGTACAGCTGAAGCAGAGTATGTTGCAGCTTGTTCAGCTAGTTCTGAGGCAGTATGGCTTCGGAAGTTATTGTCTGAGTTATTTGATCTCCCGCTGGAGGCTACTGGTATCTTTTGTGACAACTAGAGTTGTGTGAAGCTGTCTGAGAATCCGGTGTTCCACGACAGGTCGAAACACATTGAGATCAAATATCACTATATCAGGGATATGGTGCAGAGAGGAGAAATGAATCTCCTGTATGTTGCGACAGATGAGCAGATTGCAGATGTGCTGACGAATCCACTAGCCAGAGTGAAGTTTGAGTACTTGAGAGAGAGGCTTGGTGTCCTTCAGATCAATGACACTTTGAGGAAGAAGTGATGGAGACATTTGCTGAAGCCATTCCGAGCATAGTGAGAGGAGGATCCTTCCATGGCTGTGGATATAAGCGCTGGATGATAAGCATCAGGACGATGTTCCAGTTACTGCTCTGTATGTGTATATATATCATTTTGGATGCTTGATATGATCGGTTGGATCATTTATATGTATATGTATGAATGCATCATGTTGGATGCTGGATATGATCAATTGGATCATTTATATGTATATGTATGTACGTATCATGTTGGATGCTGGATATGATCAGTTGGATCATTTATATGTATATGTATGTATGCATCATGTTGGATGCTGGATATGATCAGGTAGATCATGTATGTTGATATGTATCAGGTATGATCAGGTGGATCATGTATTTGTATATGTATCAGGTGGATACATTGTATGATCAGGTAGATCATGTATGTTGATATGTATCAGGGATGATCAGGGATGATCAGGTGGATCATGTATTTGTATATGTGTCAGGTGGATACATTATATGATCAGGTAGATCATGTATGTTGATATGTATCAGGTATGATAAGGTGGATCATGTATTTTTATATGTATCAGGTGGATACATTGTATGATCAAGTAGATCATGTATGATGATATGTATCAGGCAGATACTGTGTATGCATCAGGTGGATGCATTGTATTATTAGGATGATCATGGATGACAAGCTTCAGGATGTTGCTCCAAATGACATGCATCAGGATGATGCAGTGATGATGATCAGGATGATCATGTGTACATCAGGATGATGTATGGTGAGTATCAGGTTGATACTTTGTGGTCGTGGAATGGGTTGTGTAGATAAGCATATAATTTGTTCCCTAGGAGGTTTGCAGATAGTCTTTCGAGGTTTTTCCTATGGCATGTAATCTGGCCCTGGGATATCTGGCAAATGCTCTTTCGAGGTTTTGCTTTGGGAGGACATATAGTTTGGCCCTGGGAGATCTGCAAATAGTCTTTTGAGGTTTTTCCTATGGCATATAATTTGGCCCTGGGATATCTGGCAGATGCTCTTTCGAGGTTTTGTCCTATGGCATATAATTCAGCCCTGGGAGATCCGATAGGTTGAGCTGTGTGCTCGTAATCAGTCCTAGGATTCTCTTTTGAGGTTTTTCCATGACCACGTGTAATAAGTCCTGGAGATTTGGACAGGATGAAAAAGGCCTTAGATGCTCTTTAGGGTTCTTGCTTGGCAAGACACTCTTTTAAGGTTTTGTGGTGGAGGTCACATGTAATAAGTCCTGGAGATCTAGACAGGATGAAAAAGGCCTCAGATGCTCTTTAGGGTTCTTGCTAGTCAAGAGACTCTTTTAAGGTTTTGTGACAGTCACATATAATATGTCCCTAGGAGATTTGACAGGTAGAGCTGTGTGCTCGTAATAGCCTGGATGCTCTTGCAAGGTTTTGTGATGCACGCAATAAGTTCTGAGATTTCCATAGTATGGCCAGTGATGATGAATACCTACAGGTGGTGGGCCTACATCTAGTATGAAAAAGGACTGGCTCTCTAGAACTTCCTATGATGAGTAGATTTCAAAGATTGATTGATATCTTAGTAGCAGTGATGATGAGGATGATTCGAGGACGATGATTTGCTGATAATGATCCAGAGAAGAAGACTTGTGCTAGCAGATCTGTGTCGAGAAATACCTTCCTAGTTAAGAGGGAGTGTTGATGTATATGTAACTTCGAAATATATTTCACATATATGTATATTGTATTCCTATAGAGATGTTATTATTCCTCTATACAGAAGTGTCGTCATTTATATTGTAAGTGTCATAACTTATACTTGATGGGTTATTAGACCACCTTGTTGGGGTCGTCCCTGTATAAGTCATGTGGGTCAAAGGGTTATTAGACCACCCTATTGGGGGTCGGCCCAGTTAGCATTATGTTATGTGGTTAGGTTAAGGCCAACCTAGTAAAGGTTATTAGGAAAGTCAATTCAAGTATAAATAGAGTGCGGGAGGCACTCTATTTGATCATTCTATTCTCACACACACTCTTTGGAGAGTGGCGCACTTGTGGAGGAGGAGAAGCTGCTACTAGGAGATGTCTATCTCTTATGCTTGGGTTGTATCATTTCTCTATCTATATATGAGGAAGTTATTGGGATTTTTCACCTTTATGGTTTTCCGCAAGTAAACTCTGTGTCTCTTATGTGCTTGCATTATTGTGTCCATGATTGATATGCTGTACATGTTGTTCTCTCAGTTAAGATCCTAGATCAGATTGAAGTAAATTCTGAAAAACTAACAGTTCCCGTGCTAGTGACATGGGAAGATCCTAAAATGCAGCTAGGGCGATATCAATATTACTAGGAGTCTCCGTGTCGACCCTTCTTTTGGATGATTCGTTGTACGTTGGTCACTAACGGCCAGTGCCCTCATATCAAGGTTCCGTGGTGTTTCAGAACGTGTTGATGACTATTCAGTGGACAACAATGGTGAAGGATTCGAAGTACGTGGAGTTGTTTACTCATGATGCAAAGTCTCTCCATGAGCCTCGCTGAGGACAACACCACCTTGACCACTATCCTGTGGTCTCTTATAATTTTGTAAATATAAACAACGTCTTATACGTTCAGTACTATCATATAAAAGAGAACATTATAAAGTTATAAATGAATTATTTTATGATTCAAGATTCCTCAACTTACTCGCAAGGTTCAGATCTTTGTTCCAACAATTCAATCCTTTGTCTAATCTGGCTTGTCTACGGAACCTTGATTAGCAAAGAAACGATTTCTGCACTATATTTATTCAACAATTTGTCTATAATATTAAACGAGTTTGTGGCTTCACTAATTATGTCGGAATCGTTAAGCATTTTAGGCACTTCAGGTTCTACCGAATATTCTTGTGATGTTGTTTCATACTGTGATTCACTGGGCTGCAACAAACATATATAAAACACTACTTAGTTCTATAATGATAGATTCCTAAATTTATATTAACAAAACATATCTATCATCATAGATTCCTAAAACTACAACTAGGTTTACTTGATTCCTGGACGATGGTGTCGTCTGATCCACAGCTTTGGAATTGCGCCGATCATCGGGCCCCTGCAAAAAAGAAGTAGAAAACATTATCATAACGAAACCAATATACACACGAAAAATACATAACAAAATAAAAATTATGCTACGTATTATATTGGTACGATTCCAATGAATTATACCTGCAACCTTGACGATCGTGATCCACTCGTCGGATGACTGGTCATAGGTGACTTGCCCCAATCTGCTAATATCTGGGAGCTACCCCTTACAGAACCCTAAATAAAAAACATAGTGAAAGTCACCTAAACGAATCCAAAACTATTCATGAAAAACAACATAAAAAAAACTATTATTCATATTATATTTTTACTATTACAAATATCTATACCTATTGCGCCGAGGCTAGTGTGACCCTTACAGAACCGGCTTGCATAAAAACAATAGACTAGAAAATTACGTAAATGAAACCAAAATATTCATTGAAACATTAATATAATGAGAAAACATTTTGACATATTTAAATTGTACAATTACAATCAGGTCTACCTGTTGCCCCGAGGCTGTTGTCGTCTGATGAACATTTGGGTGGCTTTCCTGATCAACGTTCTGCATCAAATATATATAACATTATATAAACCAAACCAATATACTAATAATGAAAAACAAAGCAATTAAAAAGTCTTTTTCTTATTATATTTGTATTAATACAAAGATGTATACCTACTCCCTCGAGGAAGATGTACTCCTCCGACCATCTGCTGGCGGGGATTTATCCCGATCACTGGCCTATGAAGTAAATATGGAAAATTTAAACGAAATAAACTAACAAAAAATCCTTAAGATGTTAAATTCATTAATAAAAGGTTGGTTAAAATGTTATATGTACCACTCCCATAGTAACCTTGTCTGTATCTACTCGATTCAAATGGTAATTAATAAGCAACTCTTCCCCTGTAGGTATTGATTTAGTGGAAACTACAAAAACACGGTTTCCTTCACACCCCTCAAATTCTCAGTTTGGTTGCTTAATTGTAGACCATGGTTTTGCAATGTTTATAAACCCTGCAATATTCCCTGTGGCCTTTGGCCTTCCGTCTAGGTACAACGTTGCTCCTTTATTTTGATTTTTGTCTTTCAACTGTAAATAGTTTGCTGACAATCCATATCTACACCTACTTTTTGTATATCGAACCAGGCGCATCCAATCTTTGTATTTCTAACAGGGTCCAACATACTCCATCAATTTTGTACATTTGTCGTGACCGACAAAGATGCCATCCATGCAAAACAACCCAAAACCATGTATTGACGATGGCGCAATTTGATATCTTCTCTCGTTCACACAAAAATCTGTGTTCGGTTGAGGTAGATCCTTGGGTACCCATTGTTTCACTAAATGTGTGTACCTCAAGGGCACCTCGACGTCGTCTATTGTCTCATCATCATAGGAACATTACCCCCGTCGACCTTGACGAAATTCATTGCGTTTATGCAATTTTCTTTTGGTCTTTTGACATCTAGTTGATACAACTCTTCTAGACCTACTCGATGTCTCACTTTCCTCTAGCCTTCCTAAACTCCCCTTGCTCGAGGAAGACAGATCTGACAAATACCTGTTTGGTTCTACCTGTACCATGGGAAATTTTTTTAGATATGACTGCAAGGCATAACGCCTCTTAAAAGGTGACGTGTAATGCCTTTTAAAATGTTACTTGATCCTCATTCCCTTTCTCAACATGTAGGTATTCAAGTGATGACGAAGACGATCACTTTATCTTTCTTATGAGTATAAATTCATGCAATTATGAGCTGTCTTTTATTGCTACTCTGGGTCTTGAGTCCCATATCACACCATCTAACTATCAGCTTTGTCGTCATGGCCCTAACGTATCTCTCATCCCATCAGTTTGGGTTCATCACCTCGGTAATTGAATTACACTCTAATTTAGTAAGATATTTATATTTAGAAATAATAATATAAAATAAAAATAGTTAACCATTATGGAAAACTTCTAATTTTTTTTATGAATTTCAAAAGTAAGGTCTTTTAGGTGGTTAATAAGTGTTCACAAATCTTCAAAAACAATATTTTATATAATGTTGTGGAACTTGTATAATCTTATTCAAAATCTAAAATGAAATATTCTTAAGGAAACGGATGAACTCATTGACTATTTGAAATACATTGGCAGTTTTGTAATCAAGAATGGTCTTCTTAGATGACTGAAAGTAATTGAATCAAGCAACAAAAAAACCATAAACATGTAAGTTGTTTTGAAAAATGGTATCTTTCAGTCATACTCCCAACTAATGCTACCTTTGGACAATTACTTGTAATATTGACTTAGGGTATTTATTGCATAACATAGATTTTCAATCATATTGACACAGAGAAAAGTAGGGCTTTCTTTGTATTATCATGACATAGTTACAAAGACTTTCTTTTCAATCTTTATGACAACCTGAATGGACAGGCCCCACTCATAGCCAAATACTTTTTAGATATTTACAAATCATCGGAGTATGGGGGACCATATATTTCTCGAAAGACGTTGGATTCAGTGTTCCATACCTTTGAATAAATAGGCCTCTGAATTACGTGTCTATTATGATGCATGTGGACGTCTATGCTGGTTTTGATAAGCCATTGTTATTTGTATTTAATGTAGTACCCAAGGATTTGATCCTCAGTAATCTTTGTCTGCAAAATATCTTTGACCTGTTCGAGAGATTCTCCAACTTCCTGTTTTAGATTATAAATAACAACTGGTTCTAATGCTGCCAGGTTGATGCCGAATGACTGCCACCAATCTCTCATCCAATCAGGGACATAGAATTCAGGATCCTCATGGATATGTGTAATTTGAAGTCCAAACTTTAGCATAGTGTAATATGTTCTATCTTTATTTTCTTTTCTCAAGAATTGCCACCATAATTTTTTATATTTTTCATAAGTGTGTGTAGTTCTTGGAAACCGAAGACTGGCATCTTGATGTGGCCATGCTTCCAAAGAACATATCTGGTTAATACAGTAGTATTGATGGTCTAGTTGTAGCCTGGGGTGATGTGTAGAGACCTCTGTCATGATTAAGTTAAGATCGTGGTAGAGGTGTGTTAACCAATTGCTTGCATCTGGTGCTTTTCTCAGGGAGTTGTTGTAAATCATCTCTGGTACAATACTATATCCCATAAGCATTCTTCTGAGTTCTGGCACTAGTCTAATAATAGCACCAGATCCCTGTAAGTTAGCATCTAGTACTTCAGTATGTCTCAACTCCCACCTAGGTTTACATGTTTGCATATAATCCAACCAACTCATATTATCATTAATTTTATAGATTTCATGTTTTCCTTCAGTCCAAGCAAAGATTTCCATGTTTACTTGTGGGTTATGGGCCCACTGGATTTCCGTTGGTTCTCTTCACAAGGGGTAAGGTAATTGGGAGGTAGGGTGCCCACTATTCTTGCCCCTCCACAGGGAAACTTTCTTCACCTTCACTAGCTTTCACTAATGTTGTTGCATGCTTCCTACTCTACCTTCACTAGCACTTGATAATGTTATCGCTTATTTCTTGCCTCACCTTCGCTAATTCTAGTTAGAACAATTATTGGCTTCACATCTACTCATAGGTATGGTGTAGCCCCCCCTCTTTTTTAGTGGCTAGGGTTTCATGATTCATCATTGTCCCTGATGAAGAATGAGGTGACTTGCCTTCATTATCTCTTACAATGGGGGTTTCCTGCTTGTCTCCTACTCATCCCTGCCAATTCCTTTTTCCTTATTGTTCCTCATTGGTGGTGTCACCCTACTGTCCTTTTAACAATGCTCCTCTTGGGGAAAATATGCCTTATCCCTATATTACTTGTTCCCTTCACTTGCTCCCTTTCCCTTTCGAGGTGGATGTCATCCTTCCCCCACTTAGTGTATGTTTCTAACATTTCCATTACAGGTGCATGACTTGGTCAACATGATTTCGCTCAAACTACATGTGCATCACCTTTAGGCTGTTGACACTGACCTAATTGAGTTATCGGTATATTCTCTAACTGTATGTCTTCATATATTCTAGCATAATTTACAGATTGTTGTTTTGAGTAGCGTATCTTTCACACTATTTTAATTTATTGTAGAAATAGTTTACAGAGTGTAAAATATGCACCGTATGTTAAAAAAATCCTTCAGCTCTTTGATGGGGCTAGCCAAGGGAATCCAGATCCTAGTGGTGCTAGTGTGTTTTGGTTTTTGTTGATAACATAAGTTTCTCTTTCAATCTAGGAAAGGACAGAGTTACAGACCCTAAAATCACTGTTGAGGTTGGCTCTAGACAAGAATGTGAACAGGATTCAAGTCCATGGAGACTCAAAATTGGTAATGGATGGGTAAATAGTACGTTCAGGCTTCGAAACCTCACCTCGACTCCTCTGCTGGGCATGATGTTATCTCTTGAATCTCATCTCTCTGATATCTCTTTCCATCACATCTTTCCAGAACATAATTCAAAGGCTGACAAGATTTCCAATAAAACTGTCAGTGGGCAGGCTAGAGATCTCTTACTGAAAGAACAAAGGGTGGATGGGAACTTCTTCCCATCATCCCTTTGAGGATGTTCCTATGTTTCTTTCTGATGATTTATGGTTGCTAGACCTGCTGATGATGTTGTTTCTCTCGGAAGTAGACAATTATATGCACTACTATGATCTATTTGACTGGAAATATGGACACTCCAAAGTCTAGCATTGTAGGGTTTATGTCTTTTTTATTTATATATTTTAATAGTTAGAGGATGATATAGAAGGCTGTTTGGAAAGGACTTGAAATTTTTTATCAGGCCAATATGGTGCTAGTGCCCTGAGTGCATCATGATTGTTACTTTCTTCCTGAAAATAAAGATAATTTTTTCCTTGGGAAAAAAAAGGTTCAAAATGGCCTTGTGAATAAACACTATATAGTTCATCCCCTCATACCATTGATGACTAGGGTGAACCATTATTGCAACAAGCTTTTGAAATTAAGGGTCTGCTTAAATCCCCCTACTTTCCTTGCTTAGACATCTTGCATACCTACAAGATGTGTTCGATTCTATCTGTTAGTATATTCCTATACTCCATCCTAGTCCTTCTAGCATTTCTGTCATTTTCATTTTCAGTCATGCATGCAAAACATGCATTTTGCATGCATCCTGGTCATCAGTACCAGCACCTAGCCCTCAGTAAACTAGCGCCCGGAGCTTCCTTTAGATCAGTTTTAGCTCTCCTAGAGCTTAGTGCGCCCTCCTTTCACCTACTGCATGAGAAGGGCACCTTTCTTCACCTTCCAGTCCAGTTTAGTTCATTTATCTTCAGTTCTTGCCTTGATTTAAGGATTAACTGACTCCTAACTGACCTTATCACTCTATTGGACCTCCAGTGTGACTAGATAGCCTATTCTGACTCCAGTTAGCTCCATCTTCACCCTCCACTGAGCCTCCTTCACTACATTAGTGCTTCCATGTGCCAGTTACACCAACCACACTCAGTTAGACTCAGTTTGACTCCCAATTGACCATTACTTGTGCATTGATGACTTCACTGATGATGAGTTGGACTCCTAGTTATGAATTGATGACTCTCCACTAATTATGGATCTGTGTATGAAGGATAATTCGAATTACACCTAGTGAATTCGAATCCTCATCCTCAGCATTGTATATTTACCAGTTTACTATTCAGATTAATGTAACATGTGTATCTATTCTGCCTCTATCAGAGCTCCTTTGGATCTATGTTCTATTGCTTCTCTCTTCTCCTATTATTCCTAAATTCTTTCATTGTGAGGTTTACATCATCTCTTTGGATCTTATGTGGGAATTTTCACACTATCCACATGATATATCAACCTCTTATAGTTCATAAACAATCTAACCTCCTAAAATAATGTATTAATTGCACACTGATCATATTACTTTGGAATAAACGGATCATGAAATAGAAAAAATCAAAACAAGATTTGATGGTCCACAAAATGGGAATAAACGGGTCATGAAATTGTATTTACCTTGACACCTGACCTTCTTTTCTACAGAATAATAGTTCTAGTCCAAAATCAAACCTTTTACAATTTCAACCTATACCATACAGAAAACTTGGGTTTACAAAGGTGTTACGAAGGATCCATAAACTAGTATGTGTCAAATCAAAGGCGAAAAATGTGTATAGCTAAATGGCTTCCAGTTGAGGCACTTACCACTACATTGAAAAATCAACATGTCAGGTACTAGAATTTTGAAACCAACATAATCTATAAATCATTAAAAATCACACCCTTGAACAACATGGTCACTCTGTAGCGCGTGGAACGAATTTAGTTTCTAGAATTGAGACAACTTAACGTCTAACTGTGTAGTCTTCTCAAAAAAATATGTTGATCTGAGTTGGCCTGACAATTGTTATACTTATACTTGTTAAAAAGTTATACTTGTTAAAAAGGGATTCACTGTTACCATCAATAGTTATACTTGTTAAAAAGTTGATTCACTGTTACCTCAGGGATGTTATGGATGTTAAGTATGAATGAATTTCTATGACTAAAAGTCTATGATAGCTATAGTATTTATAAATAAAAACCAAGGGTATTGAAATTCCAGACCATAAAGAAGACAAAAAACATGATAGAGTCCCATGTACATCAACAAGATTAAAAGGAAGAGCTGGAATGAAACTCAGAATTCTTCAATTGTATTAAACGCTGCATGAGATTGTACATATGGACACAATACAAAGGATCAATTCTGTTGGGAAGGATATACTATGTTTGAGGAGAAAACCTCAAGCCATAAATTATTTAGGATAATTTACACTAAGATACTTAAGATATTTCTCTTTCACCTAACCTCTTATTTCACATTGAATCTATAACATCTCCCAATCAAGTCCGGACCTTACTGGAAGGAGTCTTTGGGAAGACATATGTGATGCAAGGACATAAATTGTAGAATGATCTCATAAGTTTAAGCCCAAGAATATTTGACACAATCCAAAATTTATTCACCAAATTCAAATCACTTCTACTATAGCTCAAGTTATGTGGTGTATACAAATATGAAAAAGAAGAATTCATAGTTTCAAAGTGATTCTTCCTCTTGCATAATTTTCAATAAAAATTTTAACTTTTTTTCACAAAAATGGCTAATTGTTTTATATTATAAAAAGAATGCAAGATTTCCCTATGCAGTGAAAGTATAGAGGTTGCTCGAAGGCCAAAGTTCCAAACTAACACAATCTAGCCTTTACTTTATTTCTACTTAGGCATTACAAAAATTTATTCTTCAATGCTAAACCACAGACATGATAATAACAAATAAGATTTCAGACCTCTCCTGTCCTAACTACAAGTTCAAAAAACATTGACCTTTGACAAAGAATTGACTGCGTATTTTTCATACTTTGTGCCTTCCATATCTTGAAATTCATACAAAAATATAAAACCCTTCACAAAACTATGTGATTCTAGACTTCTACAAGACGTAAAAACATAAAAGTGCCAAATGATCCTTGTTGCGTTATTATAATCATTTCATTTTCTCCATATCCAAAAGAAGGGATTTTTTGGAAGAGAATCCAGGTGTCCTAAAATTCAATGGTGCATGGTAGGAAATTGCAGAAGGCAATGCACTAGGCTAATGAAGTAGGAAAATATTGTTGATGGATAGAATCTACCTAGGTCCATGCATTTCGAGCAAAGGAACAAAGCTAGAAAATTTGCTCCAAAGTTTTTGCATGACCACATTGCAGACAACGCAGGTTTTGCACTCCCAAGTATGTGAGCATTTTATCCAAAATGAGAACTCCCACCACTAAAATCTAGACAGTGAGTTAAGATATAGAAAGTGTGGCATGCGTAATCTTCCAACTTTATCATTCATTCTTTCCTCTTTCCATATATAGTTTGAGATTCTACATATACGTATTTGTAACATACCCTTTTTGCTGCAGAACATTTTATGTTAGAAACATTATGTTAACTTTTATTGTAAAGTTTTATGTTGGACATGTGTCCAAGGATGATTGTAATTTGCACAATATTTTATTATTTAATAAACAAAATAGGAGACAAACACCTAAGGGGACTATTGAAAGAGTGGTTACTGACCCACTAGGTGGAATGGAACCTGGGGTAGAAGGCAACGAACAAGTGGTAGCAAATAATCTTCTTGTTATACAAGCAGAGTCTTATGTTTAAAGTCTAGGGTTTTTGAACTTTTCACATTCAAACCAAACCTTCAACTACTAAGTTTTCATTGAACGATGGTAACAAAAACATTAAGAGTATCGATACATTCCAGACAGAACCTAGTTATGGCTTCAAACTTCACAAACAGCTGGAAAATTAAGCTTTAACATTATCATTTTTCACAACAGGTTTCGAAACTTAAAACTTCGTTTCTTCTACACAGTATCATAAACTCTTGGCACGCAGCCAGTTTTGTTGTTTAACTATTGTTAAAACCTTAAAAAAATCAGATGATATATTTTATTTCCATCAAACTAAGTACACACGCATTCCTTCATTTTGCAGATCAAACTAGACAACATTCCGGTATCTTTTCAAGTTTTCTTTTATCACATCGACAGTAGAAAAACTCTAAAACAGAGTAATAGTACAAGTTTGATGTTGAGATCATAACCTTGAACAAGAACAAAACCATTTGTGTTTTAGTTATAGAAAAACTATAGGTTAAATGTTCAACATTTTAACATAGAATCAAACTCTGACCTTCGAAGTTCACATAGAATGAAAACGTAGTGTTTATAATTTCGACGAACTTCACACAGGACGAAACATTTCTTTAGAATTCAAAAACATCTACTATTACTTATTGAAAACTTAGTGATTACATTATCCAATACTGCGAATAGAAAAACCTTCCCACGACTATTATAGTTTCTACTTTGAAAATCAAAACAACAAGGCTCATGCCTTTTGGGTCGAGGTCTTATCCTCCCCAAGACATTAAAAGTTTGCAAGCCCTACTCGACGTAAGACAAATCCTCAGAGTTAAACACAAGATTTTGGAACACACACACATGAAGGCCATCACTTCCATCTAACTAGAGTTACAAGGCAACCTCCGAGGCTTACCAGTCGGTGTAGCAGTAGCTAACTATCAAAACCTAGACTGGAGAAGCTTCCGAACTTCTGCACCTGCAATTAAATTGGAAGTATTGATCAAAAAACTATTACAGTATTTACGTTCGAGTATGGAAGCTACAGGAAGGGTTTTCGAAGCACATTACCTTTATAAAAAAAAAAGGAAACAAGAACGCCCAATTTGTGCAACTGTAAACTTTTTACACTGTCGAATGCCAAGAAGGAGGAAACCCCTCTCTTTTCTTCGCCACTGAGCAACCAAGAAAGCCGAAAACAACACTCACTACCAGAGGACTTGGCCCTTTTACCCTGAAATAGCAAGCTGCGACTGTAACTTCTCATAGAGTCCAATTTTAAAAAAAAAAACTCTCAACAACCCTAAGTCTTCAAACATGAAGTTTTAATTCACAGACAGTAACTAACAACCCTGGAAAACTACCATCAAACTAACTAGAAAGCCAAGTATCTTATCAACCACCTTGAATCCTCTAAAACCATAAGTTACTGTGAAACTCTGTGACTGTATAAGCTCTCAGGCCATCAACAGATCACGAGTTCGATTCTTGGCACTCAACAGAAAAACATGTTAACAGAACCCTGAAGGCTCTCAGCCTGTCAGCCTTTCTCCTCAGAGCCACTATTGCCGAATTCCAAGGGAACAATTAACACAATGAACATAGTGGAGGTAGGTTTTATTGTCAACCTTCAAAACTCTACTAGATCAACGGTGGAGATCATCAAGGAAAGGTTTCACGTACTCCAAGAAAACCACCGTATTAATTGATCCATCATTACCACTGCTGTGAAGGAGCCAACTCAATTAACCCTCAAACCATTTTACTTACAACTCATCACAGAACTTGTAACGCCACTATACTATCACGTGCTTAATCCACTATGCTATCCACGGTGGAACTCCACTGTCTCGGCAGTTGTGAGTATTTAATTGCCAAGGAAGCACCGGTACCTACCAGCAGGTTACATTTATTGACGTTATCATTACACTTTTATTTCACTATGCATATTATATGGTGAATCTTATTACTCGACCTTGTAACAACATCGAATGGCAAGGTAAGGTGTATATAATCATATTGCTAGGGTTTTCTTTAATGTCACGTAAATTGTACACACCATGTAACATATAATTTTATTGCATAGGAATTTTGTTTAAACATTTGTACATATTGCAATATATTATAAGGGTAAAACAAGGATTTGCACAAAGTCCATAAGTTAACAAATGAATAGGATAAAGTTGCAATAATTCCTAGTATAGAACAAATCAATTCTTGTATGAAATTCATAGGTTCTATATAAATGTTCACAAGTCGTCAAGTTACTTTAAAATGCTTCTAGCCATTACAATTTAGATTTAGGCTATTGCTCAAAATGTGCATCAATAGTATTTCTTTTACAGTAAAAGGTGTACAAAAGTAGAAATTCATGGATCTCATTCTTGACTAACTTAATGATAGATGGTATGGAGTTTTCATTCAGTACCTATGAATTCGAGTCTATTATTCATTTACTAGGTTATTTGAAGATCTCACCTTTAGTACTTATCACTTTAAAACTTTTAATCAGTAAGATGTAGAAAACACATAAAACTGTTTTAGGACCTTTCGGTTACACGTTGTAATCACCTTACCTATAAACTGCAACAAGAACGATTTCACTTGCTTTAGCACAAATGCTAAGTAAGCCTCGGGGCGTCCGTAGGACCCCTTCATCATCAACAAAAGTACTTTAGTCAAAGACAATCAAAACATCAATCATTGCATTTAAACATTCAAGGTTGTAAAAATACAGCTGTGTTTGAATAACATCAAAGCATAGACATAAAAATCTAGTCGCAAAACTTTGCATCTTAAAAACTAGCAGGGATTTTAATACAGTAGTACAACTTTCATACATTATTATTTTCCGAACAGTTAGAATAGGCATCTATTGTTATGTCGAAATTTTTTAAATTTTTGTGATTTTTTTTGGGATGTTACAGTATTTGAGAGGATATTTGAATGTTATACTCTATTTTGTGAGCAAATTGTAGCAATGGAAATCAAATCATTTGGTCACCCACCAGTTTTGACAAACTGCCTCCATAATTGCATGCTATTGGACCTATGGCATCCTGTCATGTGTCGTTACTATGATGTAATCCATGTCTCTTGATTAGTACATTGATTTGGATCAATTATTGCAGTCATTTGGTTATCTTGCATGCACTTACTTTGATTTGCTGATAGATACCAAAGAAATTAAACAAGGTAAGCAAATTCTACTAGTATGGGTCCTTGGAGCAAGGTAAGCAAATTCTGCTAGTAGGAGAGATGGTGATAGTCTAGAAACCCTTCCATTCCTCTAATTAAATCTTATGTGTTTTTCTCAGAAATTTGCATTGAGTAATTTAGTAATGAGCTGGGGAGGTCTCTCAAACTCTTCAATTTCTATGGTCCTTATGAGAGTAGAGAACATAATTTTTATGCAATGCTTAGAATTTTTAGGGAATGCCCTGGACCTTGCATAATGGGATGATATAATGCCAATCGAGCTATAAGATTGGATCTTTCTCATTCCTCACATTCTACATTTCCCAAACTTTTCTAATTGTCTGAAAATTGAAGCTTTCAATTTTATCCAAACCATGTAAGGAGAACTTGACCTAATTGCAATTTTTATAATCTACATGGAAGGATATGTCAATTTATAGACAGGACAATTTTTAGTCGTAGGATAGTTATCAACTTAATCCTTCGCATATCAGGGCAATCTAATTTATAGATAGGGCAATGATTTGGTTGACATCCATACAAGGCAATCTAATTTATAGACATGGCAATTTAAAGAGGATAATGATTTGGTTGACATCCATACCAGATTGATCTTTAATTTGTTGCTGAGTTATTTAACATGCAGACCGTATGACATCTAATTAAAACGGATCTAATGCATAGACCACCCATGTTTGGAATAAGAAAAACATCTGACTGGTTGTTTTAATTATACATATCGTTCTCTCACACAGCTCATGCAACCTACACTGGTCACACAGATATATCAAGTCATTTTAATTCACAGATCTCTGGTTACGTAGTAGCCCTAGATCTTGATGTTGGGAATGTCTTAAGCCCCTAAGCAACCCTAATCTCTGATATAGTTATGGATAAAAACAACAAAACAAGGTTTTGGTGAGTTCTGGGCACCTTGCAGCTCCATAGGAAACCCTAAAACAACATTTTGGGTAATTTTGTGGACAAGAGGACCATAAAACCTCCACTATTGGTCATGTTTTTGCTCAAATTAACAAATTCTTCACCATTCTGGGCATATTCCAGCAATGAGGGGTCATCGTTTCAAATGTTGGGCATATTTCAGCCATTGAATAAGTAGTGGCAGTCATAATTATGAATTTTAGTCCACAAACCTGAGTAAATAAAATTGGATTCTTACCGATTTGGGAGGCATTGCAGCTTCTATGGCTTCTCGACCTTCTTGATGCCCTCCTTGACCTTGTTTGTGACCTCCTCAACGTCCTCGACCTCCTCTTCAAACTCCTCAACCACCTTGACCTTCTTGACCTCCTCTTTGAACTCCTCAACCACCCTCACCTTCTCAACCTCCTCGACCTCCTCTACGGCCTCCTTCACCTCCTCTACAACCTCCTCTACGGCCTCCTCAACCTCCACTGCAAGCTGCAAGCTATGGACGAAGGTGAAAATGTGATTTTCCGGTCTAATGGTTTGCATGCAAGGGGGTGGAGCAGAGTTCGGGCATGAGCTAATGGTTCGAGCGCGAGAGGGCAGAGCAGAGTTCGGGCATGAGCAGGTAAATTAGTTTTTGTTTTGTTTTTTTTTGAAGTTTTTTAATGTTATAATGTAGTTTTATATATATATATATATATATATATATATATATATATATATTATTTATATAATATATAAAACATATAATATATATATTAATATTATATGTATACCAAAATATAAAAAAAATACAAAACTTAAAAAAAAATTATAAACTATATATAAAATATAAAATTTAGAAAACTACAATAATAAAACCAAAACTATATATATATATATACATATATATGTATATCTATATCTATATATATGTATATCTATGTATGTATATGTATATATATATATATATATATACATGTATATGTATATCTATATATATATATGTATATACATATACATACATAGATATACATATATATGTATACATATATACATATATATGTATATATATATGTATATGTATATCTATATATATATATGTATATACATATACATACATATATATATATATAGATATACATATATATACATATATATACATATATACATATATATGTATACATATATATGTATACATATATACATATATATGTATACATATATATAGATATATATATATGTATACATATATATATATCTATATATATATATCTATATATATATATATAGATATACATACATATATATACATATATACATATATGTATATGTATATCTATCTATCTATCTATCTATCTATATATATATATAGGAGCCATCTAAAAGTGCGACAATTTTTCCCGTCTGAGCAAAACTTGATCGGAATCCGACGATATGAAATCTAAAAATCCAGCGATTTGTGTTGATTAAATCTTTTTTTCTGAACATCTAGATGAATTCAACACCCTGGAAAACCCCAAGGCATCCAAATTATGCAGGCTTAATACCGTTAGTTGAGATTCTAAAAATTCTATCCTAGATTCTGGCAAATTCGTGTCTGAAAATACGATTTTCTCCGGGAAAAATCGTAGCAGTTTTAGACAACTCGCATATATATATATATATATACACCTTGTATTGAATGAATAAGATCTTATCTATGGAGCTAAAATCGATGGTCTAGATCTCATCTATGGGGGTCTCTGTCATAGCTCTGTAAAATGTTGTGGTATTACGAATTTGATAAATGGAGCTTAGAGACAAGGGTCTCATTTCCCATGGAGATATCAATTGGTACCATAGTCCAATACCTACATATGATATGTACACAGAAGGAATATGATACACATTTTGAAAATAATGCCAATCAATATCTCTAATAAACATGGTGTTAATTGCTAAAACGCCCATAAATTAACTGTGTTGTAGATTTGAAACATCCAATATTTCAAGTGGACACTCCACGTCCCATCATTAAGAGAACCAAATTGAAGTTGTAAGATAAAAAGAGTGGGCCATCAAGAATAAATAGATGGATAAATTATCTGTTGAGAGTAAATGGGAGAAAATTAGCCATTGTAAAAAATGAAGAGTTGAAAATTAAAATGTTAAACAAGATTGACTTAATAGTTTTAGTTTATATACCAATGAAGATTTAATAGTTAAATTAAATTAAATAGATTAGAGAATTAATAATTAATGTATGAAGGAAAGGGGGTAAAATTGAAATGAAAGGAGGGTTAAAGCGAGGAGGAGAAGAATACATTTTTCAGGGGAGGAAGGGAAAGGTGGGGTTAAATTAGGTTAGACAAAGAAGACGAATGGGAATTTAGGATAAAAGAGACTCTAATTTAACCAGTGGATGATAGGTTTATGGGATTAGTTGAGTTTGTAGCCGTCCTCTTGATTAAAATTGTTATGGTGTTTTTCAAAGTTTCAATGGATTCTCTTATAATTTGATATGAATAATGGGTCTCATTTGTTTAGATTTTTGTTTGATCATATTAGATAAAATGTTTAGAATTATGGGAGTAGTGTTTCGCAATAGCTGAATTCGTAATACGATTGTGGAATGTCTCTATTTAGATTTTAAAAAAATGTGAATAGTCGAGTTTTTACAAAGAACTCATTATCTCTGGGTCGTAATAAATTATCTCATATTAGAAGGATTTATATTCACATGAACCTATAAAGAAACAAAGTTAAGTTTGTTGTGCCTAAGAGGTGCATTCTCCAGTAACTTTGTGTCCTTCTACATGATACGTTTTGGGAATGCTAAGAAATTGATTTTTTTTAAAAATGCCTATTGGGCATGTCACATAAATTTTTTGATGATCTCGATAGATTTTGGGCTTGTTAAAAAGCCTTAATTTTATGAAGAAATTGATGCATTCTGGTTTTTTCAAATACATTGGATTTTATGAAGAACACGATGGATTGCTGCCCTTTTCAAAATGAACCCGATTGAATTTTGAGAAGAACACAAATTCTTAGAAGGCCATGACAGATTTTGGGCATTTTAAAAGAGCTTTAATTTTAAGAAGAACCAAATGCATTTCGATTGTGTCAAGAAATTTAATTTATTTTAAAATTCCTAGTGGGCATGTCAAATGAATTGAACTTTGTGAAGAAAAAGACAATTTTCTAGCATGTTGGAAAGATCAAATTTCAAAGAAGAATAAGTTGCCTTTCAAGGAAGTCAAAATTAAAATTTTGGGTGCACTAAAAGGATCAAACTCTTTGGTGTGTTAAAAAGAACAAATTTAGTAAAGGACATGATGCATTTTCAGTATGTCAAGAGATCAATTTTTTTCTAAGGAAAACAAAGCCATTAAATCCTATTAAACCGAATTAAATGTTGTCAACAACATGATCCCTTTTAATAAATTTAAAACAATCAAAATTTGTAGGATAGCCATGGCTTTTAGGTGTGCTCGAATGAAAATAAAAAAGAAAGATCAAATTTTTGTTAGCACTTGATGGATTTTGGGTGTCTTGAAAATATTATTTTTTAGAAAACGCCTATTGGGCATGTGAAATAGATTGAATTTTGAATTTTGAATTTTGGGTGTCTTGCAAATGAAAGTGGAATGTCTCAGCTATGATGAAGATGATGATGATGATGTTTGAGTCTTGAAACTCTCCCACCCTGTTAATGCATGTGTCTAGTCTATCCATCCGAACTTTCAGTCCAAGCCAGCACCCATGTAAAAATTTCAACGTTGGCCCCATGTATCACATTATTTAATCTATAGGTATGTTTTTTTATCTTACAATGGTTAGTGTCAGTAATGGTAGAAATGAAGAGATGATGATGATGATGATGACAATGATGGTGGTGGTGGTGGTGATGATGATGATGATGATGATGAAGATGATGATGATGATGATGATGATGATGAATATTACGATGATGAATATGAAGATGATGATGATGAATCCGATGAACTCACTACATCGGATATCATACAACAATGATGATCATGATGAAGATGATCGTCATGATTGAGCATGCCATTTGGGTTGCATGAGAATTGTGCATTTCCTTACTAAGATTCTCTCTGTTTTGAGAATAATTTAATATTGTCTACTAAAAAGGGCCAACCACGTGAAGGTGGAAGATCTTATGGTCCCTCCACCCCCTCACATCACTCTCAATTCCCCATAACCCGACAAAAATATCTATGTACAAAAAAAATAAATGTGTTTTTTGTCATACTCTATAACAAGCAATGTTTCTAATTATAACATACATGAAAATAGAAACTCACTAAGAAATAGTTAATTTATTATTACTGCATACCTCATACACTTCAATGGACTTCATCATCTTCTCCATCTAAGTCATCATCTATATCATCCGATGATCTAGATTCAACATTGTAAGGATTGGCCATATCATCATCATCGTCGATGTCAGTTACGACCATCATGTCATCGTCGATATCATCTTCATGGACATTGTCTAATACATCATCTGATTCAATAAATTCTTCAACATCTTCTACTGGAACATGATCATCCTCAATGACATATTCTTCTTCGAGATGGTCTTCATTACCTTCATCTACGTTATACTTTACCGGCCTTCCCCTTGGATCGTGTCTCACAGCAAATGACCAACCCGCTCTACCTAGAACCTCAGAGTAAAATACCTGTTCACATTAGGTTGGCAGAACATAGGGCTCCATTCCTGGCTCAAACAACCTTGTATTTACCATGGTAAATCCATTACCATGTTCAATAATTGTTTTAGCAGGATCACGTTGATTCAATTGACACCTATACCATTTGACAACGAATATAAATACCTTGAAGGAGTTAAAGTCACACTGAAGAATGTCTTCCAGATACCCATAGTATCAATTTTAAGAGTTATGGATGTCTATCACTTCTAGAAGAAACATTGGTAACCTGAAAGTCTGTAGGTATCCCACAATCACATTTTTTCTTCATTTCATCCAACTTTTTGATGCGATATCTACATCCATTGCACCACATAGCCTTATGGTGTTTTACCTACAACAATCCATACAGGAAAAGATCACATAATGATCCAATATTTATGATTAACTAGTGCATGTTTATAATGCCATACAAGGAAAAAAATCAGCGTGATGTACAACGACAATATTTTTTACAAAAAAAAATAGTGTGGTTGATTAATATGCTTACC
Organism: Larix kaempferi; assembly: GCA_027924585.1. Classification (NCBI taxonomy): domain Eukaryota; kingdom Viridiplantae; phylum Streptophyta; class Pinopsida; order Pinales; family Pinaceae; genus Larix; species Larix kaempferi. The sequence goes on from BSBM01000247.1 coordinate 1,151,379, forward strand.
TGCTTATCTTTTAAACCTATTGCTAAATCGATTTCCCTTTGTGTTAGATTGGTGTCTCCATTGCGATGTGAAGCTTTAACTAATGAAGCCACACCTTCCCATGATATTCCAAGACCAGATTGTTCACATCGATCGATCCATACCTTCATCCAGTCAAGATTGTTTGCGACGCATAAATGAATTGCATCCCACTCTCGACCAACTATTTGATGACAATAAAATTAAAATTCAATACAAATGTATAGTCACTTAACAAAGTATATTACACTCTAAATTGATGCAAAATATTAAATATAAAATAGAATATGTATGATATATATACATAAAAATCACTAGTCAAATGTGTTATATTACCTTTCATGTTCCTCGATCTACCTTTCCCCTTCGGGTATTCCCCTCCGAAATTGTTATTGGATTCCGGATCACAAATGCGACGTAAATTGAGATTTGACGCTAATTTAGGAAGATATTCACTAATATATAGCATGTTTTGGTATACCATATATCCCTCCATCATAGAACCCTCAATATATGCTTGTTGTAACCCTTCATAAATTTCAAGTGCCTCTCAACCATCCACATGGACCTTGAGTGCACAGGTCAACACTGTTCAATCTCCTCAACTTGGTGTATGAGGTAGTGTTCTTGTGCATTGAAAAATGACGAAGGTAGATGCTTCTGCATTTCACAAATGAGACGAGCAATTTATCTCCACCAATACTTTATGTCTTCTTTATGGAATTCTTTAGATGACAACCATAAACAAGTGACATTACAACCCAATCAAGAGATTAATGGAAAATAAAATTATATTACGTAACATGAATTAGAGAACGGAAATCAAATATAAGTTCTATGTTGAATTAAAAAAACACTAAGCACATGGAAAAAATCACCACTTACCTCATGTATTTCCTGAGACTATATATTATTTGCTTGACATTGTTGTCGAAGTTGTCCGGGATAGAGAAAGGTAGAACATATTGTAACAATAATATACAAATCGTTTCATTTTATCAACAAAGAGTAGACAAACAAAAATACCAACCATATTCACTGGAATAGGAAAACAAAAATAATTAAATGCATACCATAATAATTGCCTTCATGAAGACATGCCAATCGTGAGTTTTCACCCCTGTGAAATCACCTTTCTTTATTTTGATATTCTTTATGTTCGCACAAAATCCGGTGGGAAATTTAATTTTTCAAATGAGTCATTTTACAACATTACTTTGCTAGTCCGTTAACATCCATGGAAGTGATTTTATATTAATTTTCTCTCCATTGCTATGAAATTGAATGACATCTTTCATTGCATGGTTGCTATCCTGAATGTCTTTGAAAATTTTGACAATTTTTTCTTTGTCACTCCTTCCATCCAATATTCTCCATAATGTTTCAGTCACATTCTTTCCGATATGCATTGTATCAAATAGATGAGCAATTTGTAGGTGCTCATAGTAGGGCAACCTACTAAATTGTCTAGGATAACTTTTCATTCCTCGTGGAAGCCCATTAATGCCTTCATGATCACATGAACGACAATAATGAAATTACAAGAATCAATGTCAATTATAGTAAACAACACACAATATAAAAAAATACAATATAACATATCATATATGATGATTCATTATATGTACCTTGACGATTTCTATTCTATTGCAACTTCCATAGGTGAGGTGTCATTCTCTGCAGTTTTAATGCAGTCTCTTGCTTTCCATTGAACATATGTTTTTCGGTAGTTTGATACCTATGATTATTACAGAAGAAGTGCCTATACTCATCAAACACCTCCTTTCCTAAGCTTTTTGAACGACGAGATTTGATCTTAGGACCACAAAGTGGACATGCAAATTTCCCCTTTGTATGAAGACCTACATAAAGAGATGGAATATCTATGTCAATAATAATTATATATAAAATGACTCAATTATTTAGAAAAACATGCGTGTATAGCATATTAACCAGTAGTTCGTAAAATTAAATGCAAATAAAGTGGAACTTATAATTACATACCACAAAAATGGGTTAACCTTGGGGCATATGTATTGTCCATACAAGCATTGCATGGAATTGAAATTGCCTTTGTCGTATTGGTCTATATATGTCATACATAGTGATGCCATTCCATAACTTCAGTAGCTCCTCAATAAGAGGTTCGATATATACATTCATATATTTGACTTGGTACTTACCTGATTGATTTGAACATATAAAAAATATAATTATGAGACGTACCATTTAGATATATATTAAACCATATTGCACAATAGAAAAACATTAAATATATATATGATAATATGCGACAAAAATATGACAAATGAGATACCACTACATTAAAGAAAAAAATGCAGGCTTCGTACCTGGAACAATCATCGGCAACATTATGTGCTCCCTCTTTATTGTCAACCATGGAGGAATGTTGTTGTTGATAACAAAAATAGGCCACACCGAGTAAACGGATCTCATCTCTGCAAATGGATTGACACCATCTGCTGCCAAAGAAATCCTAAGATTATAAGGTTCTTCTTTAAAGTGAGGCCATTTTTCCTCCATATCTCTAAATGCAGACCCATCTGCATGCATCCGAATAATGCCATCTTGACTTCTGTTCCGTGCAAGGTAATCCATAAACCGCGCTATGTTTTCACACCTAAACAGTCATTGCAAACGTGGAATAATGAGAATATAACGTAGAACCTTGCGAGGCACCTTTTTAGTTACTGGATCTGTGCGATATCTACTGATATGACATTCAGGACATTCTGTTGCAAATTCAGTCTAATTGTAATATAGAACATGGTCATCAGGGCATGCATGAATTGCCTCATACTGCATTCCAATTTCTTTCATGATGGAAGATAAATCTCGATATGTGGAGGTAAAATATGTGATGGTGGTAACAAATATTCACCTATCACGCTACAACAAATAAAAATAAAAATCTAGTTAATATAATATAGAAATAATATTAATGAAACACAATTCATCCGTAATAATTTGACTTATATATGAATTAACAATAAAATACACGATCATATATATTTTGTGATGGAATAAATTACATACCTTAACATCCATGTGACTGATATGTTTGAAAGACCATTCATAACCTTCAAGTTCATTATCAACAATATAGCAGAGAGAAGATTTGTCTTGGAGCCCTCATAAAGGGGTTCGTATGCCTTTTCAAGAAGAGGTATATCATGCATATCATCAAAATGTTCATCATTTTCATGATCATGATCATGATCATCATACATTATAACATTAAATGAATCATGGATCAAAGTATTTGTAACATCATCTTCAACTATGTTCTCAGTATGATCATCTTCTTCAATGTGATCATTAACTTGTTCTCCATTCATATTCATAGCTCCATGTTTCTCCGGTACTTGTTCTGGAAGCACTTCCTCTAGACGATATGTCGTAGGATGTCTTTCCTTTATAATTATATGAAACCATCAATAGATCAAAGTTAATATAATAAATTCAAACACAAAATGTAAAAATTTCAGACGCAAAATGTAAACATTTATGTGATGCATTTAAAATGTAACAAATTTTGTACTGTTGGGATGAAAAGAACAACAACCAGTTGTACTCTTGGTCAAATAGGTGCATCCAAACTATCCAAGAGACATAATAATTGACCCAATTACTGAGCAAAGCTACTCAAATATAACTCAAAATTTCTCATACTGTCCACTAAGGTAAGATAAACGAGGCTATGGTTTCTATAGAGAAAATATAAGATAAATTACAACATGCCAATATAGTTATTGGATTCTGGATCACAAATGCGACATAAATTGAGATTTGACGCTAATTTAGGAAGATATTCACTAATATATAGCATGTTTTGGTATAGCATATATCCCTTCATCATAGAACCCTCAATATATGCTTGTTGTAACCCTTCATAAATTTCAAGTGCCTCTCAACCATCCACATGGACCTTGAGTGCACAAGTCCACACTGTTCAATCTCCTCAACTTGGTGTATGAGGTAGTGTTGCTGTGCATTGAAAAATGACGAAGGTATATGCTTCTACATTTCACAAATGAGACGAGCAATTTCTCTCCACCAATACTTTATGTATTCTTTATGGAATTCTTTAGATGACAACCAGAAACAAGTGACATTACAACCCAATCAAGAGATTAAAGGAAAAAAAAATATATTACGTAACATGAATTAGAGAATGGAAATCAAATATAAGTTCTATGTTGAATTAAAAAACCACTAAGCACATGGAAAAAATCACCACTTACCTCATGTATTTCCCGAGACTATATATTATTTGCTTGACATTGTTGTCGAAGTTGTCTGGGATAGAGAGAGGTAGAACATATTGTAACAATAGTATACAAATCGTTTCATTTTATCAACAAAGAGTAGACAAACAAAAATTCCAACCATATTCACTGGAATAGGAAAACAAAAATAATTAAATGCATACCATAATAATTGCCTTCATGAAGACATGCCAATCGTGAGTTTTCACCCCCGCGAAATCACCTTTCTTTATTTTGATATTCTTTATGTTCGCACAAAATCCGGTGGGAAATTTAATTTTTCAAATGAGTCATTTTACAACATTACTTTGCTAGTCCTTTAACATCCATGGAAGTGAGTTTATATTAATTTTCTCTCCATTGCTATGAAATTGAATGACATCTTTCATTGCATGGTTGCTATCCCGAATGTCTTTGCAAATTTTTACAATTTTTTCTTTGTCACTCCTTCCATCCAATATTCTCCATAATGTTTCAGTCACATTCTTTCCGATATGCATTGTATCAAATAGATGAGCAATTTGTAGGTGCTCATAGTAGGGCAACCTACTAAATTGTCTAGGATAACTTTTCATTCCTCGTGCAAGCCCATTAATGCCTTCATGATCACATGAACGACAATAATGAAATTACATAAATCAATGTCATTTATAGTAAACAACACACAATTTAAAAAAATACAATATAACATATCATATACTATGATTCATTATATGTACCTTGATGATTTCTATTCTATTGCAACTTCCATAGGTGAGGTGTCATTCTCTGCAGTTTTAATGCAGTCTCTTGCTTTCCATTAAACATATGTTTTTCGGTAGTTCGATACCTATGATTATTACAGAAGAAGTGCCTATACTCATCAAACACCTCCTTTCCTAATCTTTTTGAACGACGAGATTTGATCTTAGGACCACAAAATGGACATGCAAATTTTCCCTTTGTATGAAGACCTACATAAAGAGATGGAATATCTATGTCAATAATAATTATATATAAAATGACTCAATTATTTAGAAAAACATGCGTGTATAGCATATTAACTAGTAGTTCGTAAAATTAAATGCAAATAAAGTGGAACTTATAATTACATACCACAAAAATGGGTTAACCTTGGGGCATATGTATTGTCCATACAAGCATTGCATGGAATTGAAATTTCCTTTGTCGTATTGGTCTATATATGTCATACATAGTGATGCCATTCCATAACTTCAGTAGCTCCTCAATAAGAGGTTCGATATATACATTCACATATTTGACTTGGTACTTACCTGATTGATTTGAACATATAAAAAATATAATTATGAGACGAACCATTTAGATATATATTAAACCATATTGCACAATAGAAAAACATTAAATATATATATGATATTATGCGACAAAAATACGACAAATGAGATACCACTACATTAAAAAAAAAACTGCAGGCTTCGTACCTGGAACAATCATCGACAACATTATGTGCTCCCTCTTTATTGTCAACCATGGAGGAATGTTGTTGTTGATAACAAAAATAGGCCACACCGAGTAAACGGATCTCATCTCTGCAAATGGATTGACACCATCTACTGCCAAAGAAATCCTAATATTTTAAGGTTCTTCTTTAAAGTGAGGCCATTTTTCCTCCATATCTCTAAATGCAGACCCATCTACAGGCATCCGAATAATGCCATCTTGACTTCTGTTCCGTGCATGGTAATCCATAAACCGCGCTATGTTTTCACACCTGAACAGTCATTGCAAACGTGGAATAATGAGAATATAACGTAGAACCTTGCGAGGCACCTTTTTAGTTACTTGATCTGTGCGATATCTACTGATATGACATTCAGGACATTTTGTTGCAAATTCATGCTAATTGTAATATAAAACATGGTCATCAGGGCATGCATGAATTGCCTCATACTGCATTCCAATTTCTTTCATGATGGAAGATAAATCTCGATATGTGGAGGTAAAATATGTGATGGTGGTAACAAATATTCACCTATCATGCTACAACAAATAAAAATAAAAATCTAGTTAATATAATATAGAAATAATATTAATGAAACACAATTCATCCGTAATAATTTGACTTATATATGAATTAACAATAAAATACACGATCATATATATTTTGTGATGGAATAAATTACATACCTTAACATCCATGTGACTAATATGTTTGAAAGACTATTCATAACCTTCAAGTTCATTATCAACAATATAGCAGAGAGAAGATTTGTCTTGGAGCCCTCATAAAGGGGTTCGTATGCCTTCTCAAGAAGAGGTATATCATGCATATCATCAAAATGTTCATCATTTTCATGACCATGATCATGCTCATCATACATTATAACATTAAATGAATCATGGATCAAAGTATTTGTAACATCATCTTCAACTATGTTCTCAATATGATCATCTTCTTCAATGTGATCATTAACTTGTTCTCCATTCATATTCATAGCTCCATGTTCCTCCGGTACTTGTTCTGGAAGCACTTCCTCCAGACGATATGTCGTAGGATGTATTTCCTTTATAATTACATGAAACTATCAATATATAAAAGTTAATATAATAAATTCAAACACAAAATGTAAAAATTTCAGACGCAAAATATAAACATTTATGTGATGCATTTAAAATGTAACAAATTTTGTACTGTTGGGATGAAAAGAACAACGACCAATTGTACTTTTGGTCAAATAGGTGCATCCAAACTATCCAAGAGACATAATAATTGACCCAATTACTGAGCAAATCTACTCAAATATAACTCAAAATTTCTCATACTGTCCACTAAGGTAAGATAAACGAGGCTATGGTTTCTATAGAGAAAATATAAGAGAAATTACAACATGCCAATATAGTCGTTATTTCTATTATCATGATGGAAAGTGTCACAAATCTAGAGAGTTAAGTGCTTTCCCCGATGAATGGGTTAGTCTCACTAATGAACAAATTAATGAGTTATTCTACTATACCCTAGATTCAACATGCACAAAAGAAAAAAATATTATAATAAATATTAAATATTAAAATAATATTTACTGTCCATGTTAGTCCCCATCTATTGAAACCACGATCAATAGATATAAGTTAATATAAGAAATATTAAAATAATATATACATTTAGAAAAGCAATCAAAATAAAAACCTATATAATGCAAAACTTACAAATGGATGGTATTCATGTACCCCCTCGGCGTGCCCATGCTCCCTACAATGTTTTCTGGATGTTGTGATCAAAACTATTCTCCTATTAAAGCCCCTGCATTGACTACATGGACAATAGCAATTCCCATCACCCCTTCTTTCAACTCCTTCCCACAATCTAGCAAGCAATTGTCAATTTTGTTCGTCTGGATCAAAATATTGCTAGTTCAAATTTTCTTGTAAAGAGATTGAATGAAGATTATTGATCCTAGAAAATGAAGCTCCAAACTTTGCTCGCTTTAATCACAAAAACAATGGAAATAATGAAAAATAGTCCGCTGAAAAATAGTCTGCCGAATAAAACAAATTCCGCAAACCTTCGGTTGTATAGCAAGCATGTCAGAATGTTTCGATATTTATACATTTTAAAAGTCATCCTTCCATTGGATATCCAACACCTTGAACTTAGTTACCATTGGAGAGTTGATGTCAGATCTTCGACGAGCTAGAGCATCATAATCAGTCGGATATCCGACATCCTCGGGTATCGCTTGTCGTCGGATATCCGACATCCTAGGGCTTAATATAAGGTCAGATATCTGACATCCTTGGGATTAATATTCGGTTGGATATCCAATAATGTTGGTAACTATTCCAGGGGCCTCGTTGGATATCCACAAAGCTGTCGGATATCCGACGGTGCCTTCTATCAATTTAAAAAAAACATCAAATTTCATAATTTTTAAGGTGAAATCTGATGACACGATTCTTTTCGTCGGAGGTCATCGAATTTTCTCATCATATTTTGGGTTCAAATATTGTAGTGAAGGAGAGGATCATCAACTTCATATTCTTACCCTTCACTAATAAGAGGAGGATCATCACCATTAGTTGGACCCTCACCACTATCAAGTATAGGGTCAAATAGCCTAGCATCACCACTCGTATAACGTAGAGGAGATAATACACAACAAACAATGATAGCTCCTATGACTCCATTGACACTTCTGTTTATATCAAGTTTAATTAATCCAAGCTAATAAATGGCCCCATTTTAAACAACCCAATTTGGCTATGTATGAAATCCAAACTTTGCTAAGATATTCCCAAATTCAAAGGGAAATAGGGATATGACCTCACTAAACATGTGATCTCATTACACCTCTAGAGCTCACCCAACAATATAGTCGAGGATAGCATTCACCTTCAACTATTTCGGAAAACCCTCATAAGGACAGTGACCAAATGATATATCAAATAATCATCTAGAACTCTTTCCACCTTTGTGTCCATAACCACCTTCTTCGTAGGTATGTTCAACTAAGTATATGTAACAATCTTGTTTTGGATATTTTATCTAAATTTTGATAGAATAATTCCATGCACATCGTCGATCATATATAGGAATGGCATAGACACATGACATTGTATAAATGCGCAATCTAGCCTAAATTCTTGTTAGATTGGTTTCTTAAACCACTCCTACCTATGATCACCAAGAACATGGCATCTACTTCTCCCAAAGAGGAATAAGAGGCCATCCTTAAGGCCCAAAATATTTAATTGATATATTCCCAATCAAGGTATTCATACACGATCATCCCATATGCTCCTAAAGATCAATCTTTGGACCAACCTCCTCCTATCATATCACACTATACTGATGGATTATAGGGGATGTGTAACATCCCCAAAAAAATCACAAAAATTTAAAATTTTTCAACGTAGCATTTAATGCTTAAAATAACTGTGCGGAAATACAATTAATGTATTTATGATGTTATGCTGGAATGAATGTTTGTAATGATCATTTGATGTAATGTTTTTGCGTCTTGATATGAAACAAAATTTAATTCTATTCTAAGATGCTAATGGTTGTCCTTCCTATATCGGCTATATTCTTATATTACCTATGACAAGGTTCTATGATATTAATGTTGTTAAGTTCTAACTGTTTGCTTTTCTCTTTGATGATGAAGGGGCCCTATTGCACCTCGAGGCTTACTTAGCATTTATGCTAAATCATTTGAACTTCCCTTTCCAAAGATTATAGGTAAGGGTGACACAAAATACCAGCATGATTTCAAATCCACTTCTAGGTAGCTGTCAAAGATCCTGTAATAAAATTTCTGAGGTACTTATAACGTGACTCGTCTAAGTTTGTATTTGTAAAGTGTAATGTGTCTTTACATAACATGGGCTAAATACCCGATACACTTGTATTCTTATAACATGTGCACTATATGCAAAATACATGCTTATCCAAATAGTGTGAACTATATTCATATTCCAATAAAATCCTTATAGTGTAATTATACAATATAAGCTATACACAATTCTCATAACATAAGAACTATATGCCAAACCTATGAAATTTCTATTGTATCAAAAACTATATGCAATATTATATAAAATTCTTATTAGCATATATACTATATAAAAAATATCATATAGGACCTATGACATACAAGCTATATATTATGGTTTATGCAATGGTCCTATAAACAATTTAATTATGACAATAGTGGGCATAGTCATGACCCTATTAAGTCATATGATTGATGTCTAGTGGTTTGATTCCAATGCAACTATGACTTACCATAAAATCTATCTTATGACAGGATTACAAATATAAACGATATAACCACTTGATAAGGACAGGGTAATTTATGGTGTAGTGGACATGTGCTGGCAGGAATTCACATCCAACCTTAAAATTTATCACTCCCAACTACTAGCTTGGTGGTGGCTTCCATCGTGGTACCCAACACGTGAAGGTTAGTGAACATGCAGTCGCCAGAGTCAAGTTTGCACATGGTTTTGATGGAGGTTATCCTAGCTGTACTCTACGGTGGCATTGGTTATTAAATATGTTAATTAATGCAGTTGGTACTACGAATTTCTATGCGATGTGAGAAATGATCCCCACCATTGATCTTATGACAATCTTGGGCCTTGAGACTTGAGCCTAATTCACCACTAAGTCTGAAAGTTATTGTTTCTTGGCATTCATTGTGTATTGCTATTGGCTCAGTGTATAGGCCGACCAGCCTGAGATAATTTAGGGTTTCGATAGCAGGTATGGAGTGCTTCCTCCATGATTCGAACCCATGACCTGGGCTTGGTTATAGATACCTGAGATAACTTAAGAGTCAAACCTGATAGTGCGAGCTTACAACAAAGGTTGAAGTTGGGAAGATTGTTAAGATTTAATATGCTAAGATAGAAAATATCAGCATTACATTCCATTTCACAACAATAGCATATATAAGATCACTGAAAGAACAACAAGCACAGCATAAACACAAGAGACATAGATATATCATGGGAAACCCTCATGGGGAAGAAAACCCAACAAAGCTTCCTCAATATAGATGACCAACAAATACAAAGATGTAAACCTCAACCATGAGCTCCTTCTCCTCCATAGCATATCTCTTCCTCACCTATGTGCTAATCACAAGTTAGTGTAATGTGTCTTAAATGAGGAACACGCCTCCTCTATTTATACACAACTACGACTTGACTTTTACACTAACTAGGTCGGCCCCAACTTTAACCACTGGGTTAAACACCCCATTACAACTGACTCTGGGCCGACCCCACTAGGGAAGTCTAATAACCCAAGTTACCACATTCCGACGAAGGAATAAACATCTTCGAATATACAATAAGGTCTTCACGGAGGAATGAAACATCTTCGGAATAATAAAATAAAAATATAATATTCTTAGAAGTTACAATATTTCAACACTCCCCATAAACGAGAAGGATATTATAACAACATATGTAGGAGCAAGGAGTCATCAACTACATGATACATCTATAAATCATTGGAAGCTTTCATCATACATCATTAGTAACTCAAACAGTTACTGGAACATCAACATCTTCAGTACTGAGTCTTCATCTTTTGCAGCACTCGAACAGCTACAGTAACATCATCATCATCTGGATCACTCAATCAATTGCCTCATCGTCTGGATATACCGATCAACATCATCATCTGGATCTCTCAATCAACATCATCGTCATCTAGATCATCATGATTAGTAGCATGGTCATCTAGACCATCACGATCAGCAACATCGTCATCTAGACCATCACAATCAGCAACATCGTCATCTAGACCATCACGATCAACAACATCATCATCTAGACCATCACGATCAACAACAACATCATCTAGATCACCACGATCAACAACATCATCATCTAGATCATCATGATCAACAACATTGTCATCTAGATCATCACGATCAACAACATCATCATCTAGATCATCACAATCAACAGCATCATCATCTAGATCATCACGATCAACAACATCATCATCTAGATCATCGCGATCAACAGCATCGTCATCTAGATCATCACGATCAATAGTATCATAGCAGCATACCCTGCAATACACATGATCCATTTAAGACACCATAACATGTCTAGCGACAATGCAGTCCACTCGTCAATTTAGACAGAGTCTAAGGACCTCCTTTTCGAAGACATATGTCTACGGATCAATTCAGGGACCGAAGTCCGAGGATGATGAAATCCCCTCTCATCCACTAAGGACCACTTCTTGGAGACATATGTCTATGGATCAATTTAGGGACCAAAGTCTGGGGATGATGCAATCCCCTCTTGTCCACTACAGACCACTTATCGGAGACATATGTCTACGGATCGATTCAAGGACCGAAGTCCGGGGATGATGCACTCCCCATCACGTACATTTTGAACTAGTGGTTCCAGGATGATGCAATCCCCATCACGTACATTTTGAACTAGTGGTTCTAGGATGATGCAATCCCCATCACATACATTTTTAACCAAGCGTTCAGGGATGATACAATCCCGACCACAGTGCTAGTCCTTTTTCATACTGGATGTGACCTAGATTAAATATAGGATTTTATCACCTGTGAATGATCACCTGCTGCTGCACTGAGCAATCCAGGAGTGAACATTACATCATTACATGAACTGCGAATGATCACCTGCTGCTGCACTGATCATTCCAGGAGCGAACATTACATCATTCCAGTCAACCATAGAGCCAATACTATTTCAACTGGGGTGTGACCTAGATCAGATCTAGGATCTACAACCTATGAATGATCACCTGCTAATCTAGGAGTGAACATTACATCATTACAAGTTTTGTGAATGATCACCTACTGCTATGTTGAGCAGTCCAGGAGTGCACATTACATCATTCACCAACATCTTTCTCGAAGACAAGAGTCTACGGATCTGTTCAGGGACCTGAGTTCAGGGATGATACAATCCCTCCTCGTCCACTTAGAAAAAGTCTAAAGACCATGCATCGACCTCATCATCGTAATCAACAACCTTATCATCGACCTCATCATCGGAATAGGTAACCTCATCATCGATACAAGTATCCACATCAAAACAGTATCCACATCATCGATACAGTATCCTCATCAATACAATATCCACATCAACGATACAGTATCCTCATCAATACAATATCCACATCATCGACACAAGTATCCTCATCATCGATACACGTATCCATATCAACATAGGTATCCTCATCATTGACCTTACCGTCAATATAGGCAATCTCATCATCGACCACATCGCTTCCCCTTTTGAGGAGGGTCCTTCTGAACGACACCAAGCTTGTCTTGGAAATACTCAACCTTTACTTGAGACAGAGGTTTGGTCAATACATCAGCAACTTGTTCGTCAGTGCTCACATATTCGAGCTTGATAGCTCTTTCTGCACCATATATCGTATATAGAAATATCGGATCTCTATGTACTTTGACTTATCATGGAATACTGGATTCTCTATCATCTTGATACAACTCTAGTTGTCACACAGGATCACAGTGGAGTCTATCTCTAAGTCAAACAATCCTAATAACAACTTCCGAAGCCATAGCGCTTCACAACTAGCAGAGAAAGCAGCTATATATTCCACTTCAGCTGTACTGAGAGCCACACTATGCTGCTTCCTACTAATCCACGAGATCATGGCAGATACCAGACAATAACATCTGCTCGATGTGCTCTTCCTGTCTGATACACTTCCTGCCCAATCAACATCTGTGTAGCCGTACAATTTGAAGTCATGATCTCCACGATAACATAGAACAAAGTCTATCGTACCGTTTAGGTACCTCATTAGATGCTTTGCAACTATCAGGTGAAATGACTCAAGGTGTTCACCGCAAAACATATATCTGGCCTGGTATTCATCAGATACATTAATGACCCAATAATCTGTCTTTACTGATTCACATCCACTAACTCTGAGGAGTCATCTGCTAATAGCTTCAAGTTGGAACCCATGAGAGTGACCATGGTTGTGCATTCCAACATATCAAATCTTCTCAATATTTCCACAGCATACTTTCCTTGGTTGAGAAATATTCCTTCTGAGCGATCTTCTGCATATCTATCCGTGCCATCTCCCATCAGATGGTTCTACTTGTATGAGCCTCAAGATCATTCGAACTCTGTGGTGAGTTCCTTCTTGCATCCATATAAGAGAAGAATGTCATCTGTATATAGACACCATCTTCAACCTTGTATCAAAGGTTGAAATCCGCATCACCCATGGTGATCATTAAGCTCATCAAATGACTATCGATCCTGGGTACCTGTTGAACCCATAATTGAATCACGGGAGTTTTCTTGATTTGCACTTCTTCTTCAATTACACCATTAAGAACATGGTCTAGCCACTTGGAGAAAACATCTCGTCATGATCCTCTTCCTCTTTCTAAGAGAATCTTCTAGCCACGAGCCTTCTATAGTATGTTTTATTTGTAAATCTTCTTGTTGAACATCCATCACTTGTTCAGTGTTCATCATTCTTCATGATTTTTCCTACAAATCAAAGTTAATTACATGATTAGTAATACTTCATAATCATCAAATAATGTTGACATGATAACCTATTATGCATACAGATATGATTCACATAGTTATTCAACTATCTTGACCACTACTTTGACACAACACTTTTCCATATCTTGTATGCATACAGTGGCTATCTAGATGCTTTCCATCTCTACCAGAACATACTATCGAGAGCGTGCACAGCTCTCAGCATGTCAGCAAATTGGTTTCATTCTAGACAAGCAACGATGGAATGTTTTGTCCAACTTACCAATCATATGCATATTAATAGTATATTGTTCAATGCTATATGAATGTTTACACTCAGCATAATATAATCTAGGAATGCATACAACTATTACGAGCAATATCATTTACTATTCAGAGATTCAAGAAGTAATTCAAATGACAACTTAAATACTTATCTTTTATGTTTGTGTGGTTGCCTCCTGCTTGATCTCTATTTTCCCTTCATGATTATATGTCTTTGAACTTCTATCCATACTGGACCAATATGCATGCTTAAGTGTGCACTAGTGTCATCATCTGGATTATCAAGTTTGGTTATGTCTCAACATAATAGCTCCTTTGTTCTCTTCAATGATTTAGAGACCTTGTGCTAGAACCTACATATCTCATCGGTTAATCATAGTAGAACAAGGTCATACATACCTCGTAACTAGATCTTCTATGTGGTCAAAGACTATGGATGAGTCTTTGTCCTTATGTCATCATGGTCATAGAACTTTATTTGTCTTTCTTGATGTACCTGTATCTTGTTAGAATACAACATCATCCTCATACAATACCACAGTGCATTATTACAATCATAAGTGTCATAACCCTAATCAATGAATGTATTCTATCATTCACATGCTTTCATTATCAAACAATCATAATTGTACTAACCTCAATAATATGAAGACAAGCATATCATGAACATAATCAAGAATCAGATTTCAAAACATACCTATATTTCCTAAAGTCATACATGTTAGGATTGCTTTTAACTCAATCCACTTTGATTTGCTGAAACTGGATCTGGAGTTGGATTAGGGTTTGTCAAAGAAACCCTAAAAATTAAAACTTTGAATTTCAAACTTTTGAATGGATGGAAAGATATGGCTTGCTGAGCTAATCAAGCTGGTATACTTCAATTTTGAAAACTGCAAAATTTGACCCCTCAAAATTGCCTTTGAAACATTCGGATTCACTAGAGAGGACCCCGAACTAGGGTTTGATAAAGCCCACCCTTCTTCCCAACCAAAAGGTTCGATCCAAATCTCTAAGATTCAATTTTTCTAATGAGCTTCCATCCGTGGTCACTTACTTCAAAAATTCCAACTTTTGCAGAAGCCCTAATTTTCTACCTTTCCGATCAAAATCCCGAACTAGGGTTTGATCAAGCCCGGCCTTCTGCCCAACCAAAAAATTCGATCCTTGTCTCTAAATTTTGATTTCGATGAGTATCATTCATCCGTGGTCTCCGATTCCAATAATTTTAACTTTCTCTAAAACCCTAATTTCCCACAACAGTGACGATTCAAGAATGAAGGTGCTCAAAATCCAAATCTGCTTTGACAGAAATATGCACCTGATTGTTTCTGGTGTAACTCCAAAATTATGAATCCACATGTTCTGAAACTTCTTCCTGTGGTATCCCAACCTTTCCTCTTTCCAACCCCACAGGTTTGACCTCAATTGGATTCTCTGAGAGAGCGTTATTCCAAGTGTCGCAACATGACTTGTTTATGAGATAAAACATAAGAGAAAACTTGTATGGCGTGCCACGTGTCACTGGTTCAACTTCGGCCTCTAAAAACGTTACCTAAAAAATTGCAGTCTGTTCTCTACCTTCCAATTTTTACGAAATTTCATTTGGAGCTTCCTAGCCCAATTTGTGACCTTTTTTCCTAGGTCACCTGTTTATGACTCAGATCTGGAAGAGGTAGAAACCCTAACTTGTACTGATCATAAATCACAAAGTGCAATGAATTAGAGGTTTTCCTTTGGAAACAAGGTACAAGGGGATATTATCTACGACCTGTAAAGGTTTCAGATCCTGAATCTTCACCAAAATGGATTTTAGAAAAATTTCCACGATGACTGGTGTTTGCTATACAAAACCCTAACCTTCAAATTGTCGCAAGTGAAGCAAGTGTTGTAAGTGACATACATTGCCTTCCTTCAGGTTAGCTCTGATACCATGTTAAGATTTAATATGCTAAGATAGAAAATATCAGTATTACATTCCATTTCACAACAATAGCATAAACAATATCACTAAAAGAACAACAAGCACAGCATAAACACAAGAGACACAGATTTATCCTGGGAAACCCTCATTGGGAAGAAAACCTAACAAAGCTTCCTCAATATAGATGACTAGCAAATAAAAATATGTAAACCTCAACCATGAGTTCCTTATCCTCCATAGAAGATCTCTTCCTCACCTATGTGCTAATCACAAGTGAGCGTAATGTGTGTTAAATGAGGAACACACCTCCTCTATTTATACACAACTCCGACTTGAATTTTATACTAACTAGGTCAGCCCCAACTTTAACCACTGGGTTAAACACCCCATTACAACTGACTCTAGGAATAAGGTCTTCACGGAGGAATGAAACATCTCCAGAATAATAAAGTACAAATATAATATTCTTAGAAGTTACAATATTTCAACAAAGAGCTCCAAGATTGTTGAAAGTACCGTGTGTAAATTCAACCGGTATTGAGTTTCTCTATATGTCAAGTGATGTTTCTCAGAATTGTTTCCAACCCTTGTTGCATTCGATGGTGAAATGATGGCTTTAGTTCAACAGTGGCTAAGGCGTTGTGCTCCATAAGTAACTATTTAAAGGTAATGAATAGGATTCGAATCTTGTCTTTTTCGATTAGTTTAAGACTTTCAGATGTTGTTTATGAAACTTCTTTGATGATACGCTTTTTGACCAAGTCATGGTTGTGTGGTAGGTTCCCTCGGCTTTGGTTCCCAAGCTTGAGTGGTGAACGATGGCAAATGAAAATGAAATGGTAAGCTTTGGTGGTTCCCCGATGCTTCAGTTAGGTGCCTATTGGACCTTTCTATGCTCTTAGCCGAGACTTCGTTTTTATGGTAAAGCTATGGAAACTGACCACCGTCATAATGTTTGTGAGAAAATTGGCAGCTTGGGGACGATGAATCATCAACCCATTCGACGTTAAGCTTGTGTTTTTGCTTTCAGTTTTAAATACTTCGCAAAAGATGTAGAGAGTTAAGAGGTTTTTATCCCTCGGCCATTCTAGTTTCAAATAAAGGAATTTGGTTCCAAATTTCATAAGTTTTGCGTATTTTGAAATTGTGAGCGTTGCTCCAGTAAATGTGATAATAAAATTTCTTGTTTTATGAACTGCTCTGTTTTTAAATTATGGCTAAGGGCCATAGTTGTATAACCTTGTGATAAGCATGACGAAACCCTAACCTGTAAGTTTCGATGGTAACTTTCATAGTACCGAGAATTCAAACCTCAGAACCGTGTCTTAAACTTGTTTATCTATTGGGTTTAGATATTGATTATGGTTCTACTAGGATTATAATCTCACTATTAGATAACGATACTAAATTGATTTTTTATGCTAAGTGAGGTAAAGTGTCTTTCTCGTGTTCTCAACACGAAAGGTAGATGGTAAGGTTAATTAAAATGTTGTTTAGGGATTTGAACCCGTGTCTGCTATATCTTCAGAAATCTTATATGTCTTTGTCATGAATGGATTGATATGAAAAATATTGAAATGTATACTAAAAGTTGATGTTTAGAAGCTAGGGTTGAAAATCTTAGGGTTTTGATTCTATAGTAAAAGTGTTTTAAAAAATATAACTGAAGTTTGATAAACAAAACAAAATAAAAGATACTAATACTTGAGGATGAGAAGGTACTATACAACAATACGTTTTTGCTTGAAATTGATAACTTCTGCTTTGAAGATAAATGTATTTGGTTATCATTCCGTGAAATTTATTTTTACAGATGTTCTATTTCATAATGTTGATGGGAGAATTAATGTGAACTTATAATACAAATATGTTTGAAAAGAATGATAAGAAAATTATCTAGCATATATCTTTTACAAGGAAATAATTGACAGAAAAGAAAAACCCTAGGTATTGTACAAGAATGAAATAATTACTTCTGTTTTCTATGTAAAGGAAAAATATGGTGACTGTAATATGAAATACTGTTATAACTTCCTGAGCCTATACAAACATAAGTTAGAGCATAGAACCAATGAGGAATATTGAGAAATGAATCAATGCTAGTCTATTCATTCATTTGACATTTTGTTTATCATTTATCTATCTTAATCCTCTTCTATGTACTAGAGTACGATGTAGAAAACAGTATGGGGAAAAATGCAGAGAATATATTCATTTAATCATCTTATTTACTCAATCATCCTTATACAGAATAATAACCATAGAGGAAATTAAAAACAATTACTCTTGAATGATGATAGTTATAAATACTTAAATCAATCATTTTTAGAATTAATTTAACTACTAAAAAAAACAGAATAGACAATTCAAACCTGTATCTGTAGATAGGACCGACAAACACCCAAGGAGGCCTGTTCCTCCCAACCTTCTCTAGAAGAAGCAACCAAATTACTTTCTTCCTTTGGACCCTCGAGCCTATTTACTAAACCACCAGGTAGATGGTCTCTGTGTAGAAGCAAGGCACCCAGAAAATGTACAGGAAGCAAACTATTAAGGCTTGCTCGTCAATTTTTATGACTTCAACACTCAATAGTATAATTCTTCACTCAGCAATAAGACTTCTGCGCTCAGTAGTAAAACTTCTGCACTCAGTAGTATAATATGCAAACTTACACCATGATAAAAAACTAGCATATCCTACCATCGAATCTCTTGGGTGCAAAAATAACAGAACCCCAAGGTAAATTTCCTCATCAGGAAAAGTGATGAACCTCAGTTCATAATTCGATGGTTCTTATATAGACTACCTAGGTCTTTAGTGGTCAGTTTTCAATAAATGAGCCTCAAGCTCCAATCCCATCTTTCAGGGCACTATGACCACATTTTAAGAGAGTTGTCCCATACCAACAGCTAGTTAGTTGCCTCATGAAGATTCCATTTGTCCATTGCCTTCTACCCCAGATTCCATTCCACCTAGTGGGTCAGTAAACACTCTTTCAACAGTCCCCTTAGGTGTTTGTCTCCTATTTAATTTACTAAATAATAAAGTATTGTGCAAATTACAGTCAACCTTAGACACTTGTCCAATATAAAACTTTACAATAAAAGTTTAGATAATGTTTCCAACATAAAAACAAATTCAGCAAAAAGGGTATGTTACAAAACCCCCACTTAAGCTCAACATCGTCCTCGATGTTGCATATTCTTCATCGGAACCTCCCTTGATATGATGCCCGAATTTTTTCTTCCAGTTCCCAGGTAGTTTCATCAGGGCTAAGGTGCTTCCATTGCACCTTTACCTTCCCTATGGTACGATTCCGGAGCATAATTTCCCTCCTATCGAGAATACAGTCCGGTTCCACATGAAAATATCCTTCGAGTTCCACCTGTATGTCATTCCAATTCATCACATGAGTAGCATCGTGCAAATACTTCTTTAAAAAAGAAATGTGAAAGACATTATGAATTTTTAAGTTAGATGGCAAAGCCAACTGATATGCAACAGGTCCAATCCTTGATAGGACTTCAAATGGTCCACAATACCTTGGTGCTAGTTTAGCACAACTCCCAAGCTTTAAAGAACTTTTCTTGGGTTTTACCTTTACAAAAGCATGATCTCCAACCTAAAATTCTCTTTCAGTGCATTTCATATCTGCATAACTTTTCTACCGATCTTGTGCAAATTTTAAGTTACCTTGAACTTGTTTCACGGTTAGCTCCATTTCTTTTAACAAATCTAGTCCTAAGATTATTATGTCCACAGGGTTATCCCAAGAAATAGGAGTACAACATTTTCTTCGATATAAAATCTCAAAGGGACTAAGTCTAGCAGATGCTTGATAATGATTATTGTATGCAAATTCAGCTAAATGCAAATAATCTTCTTACTTCGTTGGCTGATCTTTAGCATACATTCATAACATGTCTTTTAAAATCTGATTAACCCTTTAAACAATGTTGTCCAGAAATTTCGAGTGAACTTGGAGTCTCAATCAGAAATAATTACCTTTGGAATTCCGTGTAAGGCAAAAATTTGTCTCATGAACACATCTGCAATGTTAGCAGCTTTGAATGTAGTCTTAACAGTAATAAAATGAGTAGCTTTACTTAGTTTGTCCACAACAACCATTATTGAGTCATTTTGCTTTTGATTTTTAGGCAAACCTGTAATAAAGTTAATACTTATAATCTCCATCTTCCATTCCGGAATTGGCAATGCCTGCAATAGGCCAAATGGATGTTGATGTTCAGCCATTCTAGTTTTAATTAAAGGAATTTGGTTCCAAACTTAATAAGTTTTGTGTATTTTGAAACTGTGAGCGTTGCTCCAGTAAATATGATAATGAAATGTCTTGTCTTATGAACTGCTGTGTTTTTAAATGATGGATGAGAGCCATAGTTGTATAACCTTGTGATAATCATGACCAAACCCTAACCTGTAAGTTTCGATGGTCACTTTGATAGTACCAAGAATTCAAACCTGAGAACCTTGTCCTAAACTTGTTTATCTATTGGGTTTCAATACTAATTATGGTTCTACTAGGGTTATAAGCTCACTGTTAGATAACGATACTAAATTTATGTTTTATGCTAAGGGAGGTAAAGTGTCTTTCTTGTGTTCTCAACACGAAAGATAGATGGTAAACTTAATTAAAATGCTATTTAGGGTTTTGAACCCGTGTCTGCTATATCTTCAGAAATCTTATATGTCTTTGTCATGAATGGCTTGATATGAAAAATATTGAAATGTATACTAAAAGTTGATGTTTAGAAGCTAGGGTTGAAAATCTTAGGGTTTTGATTCTATGGTAAAAGTGTTTTCGAAAATATAACTGAAGTTTGATAAACAAAACGAAATAAAATATGCTAATACTTGAGGATGAGAAGGTACTATATAGCAATATGGTTTTGCTTGAAATTGATAACTTCTTCTTTGAAGATAAATGTATTTGGTTATCATTCTGTGAAATTTATTTTTACAGCTGTTATATTTCATAATGCTGATGGGAGAAGTAATGTGAACTTATAATACAAATATGTTTGAAAAGAATGATAAGAAAATTATCTTGCATATATCTTTTACAAGGAAATAATTGACCGAAAGGAAAACCCTAGGTATTGTACACGAATGACATAATTACTTCTGTTTTCTATGTAAAGCAAAAATATGGTGACTGTAATATGAAGTATTGTTATAACTTCCTGAGCTTAGACAAACATAATTTACAACATAGAACTGATGAGGAATATTAAGAAATGAATCAATGCTAGTCTATTCATTCATTTGACATTTTGTCTACCATTTATCTATCTTAATCCTCTTCTTTGTACTAGAGTACGATGCAAAAAACAATATGGGGACAAATGGAGAGAAGATATTCATTTAATCATATTATTTACTCAATCATCATTATACAGAACAATAACCAGATAGGAAATTAAAAATAGTTACTCTTGAATGATGATAACTATAACTACTTAAATCAATAATTTTCAGAATTAATTTAACTACTAAAAAAAATAGAAAAGACAATTAGAACGTGTATCTGTAGATAGGACTGACAAACACCCAAGGAGGCTTGTTCCTCCCAACCTTCTCTAGAAGAAGCAGCCAAACTACTTGCTTCTTTTGGACCCCAGAGACTGTTTACTGAACCACCATGTAGATGGTCTCTGTGTAGAAGCAAGGCACCCAGAAAATGTACAGGCACCAAACTATTAAGGCTTGCTCCTCAATTTTTATGACTTCAACACTCAGTAGCACTCAGCAATAAGACTTCTGCACTTAGTAGTAAAACTTCTGCACTCAGTAGTATAATATGCAGAGTTAGACCATGATAAAAAACTAGCATATCCCCTCATCGAATCTCCTGGGTGCAAAAACAGCAGAACCCCAAGGTAAATTTCCTCGTCAGGAAAATTAATGAACCTCAGTACATAATTCGATGGGTCTTATATAGACTGCCTAGGTCTTTAGTGGTCAGTTTTCAATAAATGAGCCTCAAGCTCCAGTCCCATCTTTCAGGGCACTATGACCACATTTCAAGGGAGTTGTTCCATACCAACAGCTAGTTAGTTTCCTCATGAAGCTGCCATTTGACCATTACCTTTTACCCCAGATTACATTCCACCTAGTGGGTCAGTAAATACTCTTTCAACAGTCCCCTTAGGTGTTTATCTCCTATTTAATTTATTAAATAGCAAAATACTGTGCAAATTACAGTCATCGTTGGACACTTGTCCAATATAAAACTTTACAATAAAACTTTAGATAATGTTTCCAACATAAAAAAAAAATTCAGCAAAAAGAGTATGTTACAAACACCCCCACTTAAGCTCAACATCGTCCTCATCAGAGCCTCCTTGGAATAGAACTGGATATGATTCCCACATTTTGATTTTCAGTTCCTAGGTAGCTGTTTATCGGACAATCCACTCGAACGGATGCGAGCCGGATCTCCCTAGCTCAATGTGAGTCTAGAACAAATAAGACAGGCTACGAATGCATTTCCTAGATCTACTTAAGGATCGAGTACTAGATGTCTTAACTTTCACTTTGCTATCCTTTATCCTAAATGCTTCTCCACATCTCACGGTCATCAGATCCAAGCTGCAAGACCTATCAAGACAAGAAACAAGAGAAACAAGTAAAGGGCATCTATACAATGAGAGATCTAAGTGAATAGTTAAGCAGGTAGACTACTCAATATTATTACGCACATGAACAATATTGGTGGAAATCATTTGTATTACTGTAAAAATAGGGAAGTACATAGTAGAGATATACAACTACAACCAAGGCTTAACGTTGCAGCGCTTCTCCAACAAAGCCATTTTCCATTTCCTCCTAAGGAAGTTTGAGTCTCTCAAGGATGAGTAGAGATCTCTCAAGAGTGATTTCACCAACATGTAGACACCATAGACTTCCTCCCTTTGGAGAGGGGTAGAGCTTCTCTTATATAGGACTAAGTGGATAGAGTATGGATAAGATAGGTTGAGATATGGTAGGAGAGAGATAGGGGATCCTCCCAAGGTGTTAGGAATTGAGTACCAACTCCCCTAGAGGTCAAGGATAGGGCCCCAAGTCATAAGTTTCGAGAAGAACTTCGAAGAAGCTATTTTTTCCCATTAAATGACTTTGTCGCACCCTGGAATGAAGTAAGTTGCGACGTCACAGGTTGCATGAGTGCAACTTGCGACGACCTCTCAAAACCTGGGGCAACTGGGTACAAATCCACCCAGGTTAATTACTCAGTCAAGATATCTTCAGGGGTGTATAAACTGAATCTCATGATGAGTAGATTTTGAGTGTAATAGAATTCCCCCCAAAGCATGAAGTTGTTGAATATAGACAGGTGAAGTGCTTTGATAAAAGAAATGGCACTAGACTTGTCGGACGAAGGACACTACTGTAGTACAACTGACTATGAAATGACAGTCTCATATGAAGTACAACATGGATTTCGAGCAATACAATGCAGATCCATGGTAGTAATGACCCACTAAACACAATCATGGCTACTAGACACAAGCGTAGATCCATGATGATATGATAACATAGCCACGACCAATACAAATGTGGATCCGCGTAATATAACTCAATACAAACTCCATTGCAGCCTAGGTAAAACATGACTTCCCAGGGTCTTCAAGATGAACCCAAAATGATACGAATCTATCCATGTGATTACAAATGTCTTGATGTCGAACATGGTAGAAACCACTTGATTACCGACCATTGATGTAAACCATTAACAAGTGCGAGGGAGATCACCATTGATGTCAATGATTCCCAAGGTATCACAGTACATATCACGAAGCGTTAATAAATGAGTTGAAGTCGAACGCAAGATGAAATCTTTCAATCAAGAGTCAACGATGAAAACTCATGTTGAAAGTGATGTAACCTGCCATTGAGGCATCCAGGGCCAAGTTACTTGATTGGTTTCTAGATTCAATCCCCAGATGATGAGTTGAAGTCGACAAGGATGAATCCGTCGAAGGAGGGACATGATAAATCCCCCATCAATCGACACGAAACATGACAAAAGATGTGTAGAGTAGATTGGATGGTATAGTAACATGCAAGACTGAATTAGAGTAGACCGACATGATGGCGGGTGTACTGACTACAGAGGATAAATGATGGACATATTCTTGAACATGGGCATGGCATGACTTGGCAGTATTGACATGACGAGTATGACACCAATTCCTAACGCGACTGATGATGGAAGCTTTCTTTGAAAGACTCAAAGGAGTAACAAGACTCAGGAAGTAAGTGGAACTTGAGGACAAACAGATAATCCAAGTGGTGTATGCAAATGCAGATGAGTGCCATGTTCAAGAACGACTACGTAATGCCACTAAGAAGGTACGTAACGCAAAAGCTTTCCTTTTTCCCCATCATGAACGATGAGTGCCTCATGTGTTTTTTATGAGCTTGATGAGGGTAACCAGATACTTGGTATAGCTCATCTCATAGATGAGTCCAATCCCAAATATTTTTCAAACCTGGGATAGGAGGGGTTCGTCCCATGGTGGGCCCTTCAATGCAAGAGTTTAACGAGTCCATAGAAGGTAAAATCGGTCGTCATTTCATGTTTAGAGAGTTTGAAAAGATCTAAAGAAGACTCCAACGGTCCTTTTTGGTAAAGTTAGCCTCATCGCCCGAAAAAGGGTAAAACAATGCGAGAGAGGACTCTTCCAGTCATGATTGGCTGGAGTAGACCTTGTTCATAACTAGTGCCCCCTGGTCCAAAAAAGGGGTAAACTATCACCAGGAAGATGACCATTCAAATTCTTTTACAAGCGTGAATGTGATAAGTTCGCTTGGCAATCTTTTCGTATTTTGAGAGCCTGAAAAGAGCTTAAAGATAGACTCCTGGGGGGTTCCTTTTCCGTAGGAGTTTAACGAGATCAGAAAAGTGATAAATCGTAACTCGGTAACGCATTCTCATAGTTTCAAGAGAACGAGAAAGAACAAAGAGTAAGCTCATTAATTGCAATCTATGAAAAAATGGGTAAACGACAAAAACTCACAAGGGGTGTTCATACCTGAGATGACCGTTCCAATATGAAAATGGCGTAGAAAGGCACTTCACAACTCCTGCACACTTGGAAACTAGGTCAAATAATCAATTGAACGTTCAAATACAATAAAACTGATGCAAACTATAGCAAATAGCATAACGACATCAAATATTTGAAAAATGAATATTCCATTTTGTTTTATAAATAGAAATAAAAACCAAATATAGTCACCATTATTCTATTTGCCAAATTTGGGAGGAATAGTGCCATTTGCTGCTAGATCTTCACTTGTCGATTCTGGGAGCTACGATCAACCATTTCACCTGCCGTCAGGAACAGGTAACCCTAAACTTCAGCCAGCAAAATTGTAGTGGTTTACAATTTTGATTTTTGGTCATTGTTTTGGGTTTTGGCTTGATTTGGAAAGGGCCATTGCACCCTCGGCTCATCGTAGTTGGTCCTTCCGGGAACTGCGATGAGACCGAGTCATCGCAAATGGAATATACATGGACTGCGACGACGTCACCCTGTTTGCAAAAACGGGGTGCGACGATGGCGATGTATATCCCCAAACTCAAGCAAAACTCAAAAGAAGGACTTCCAGTGGGTGAAGCAAGTCTTAGCATTGTTAAAAACGTCTTGTTGACAGGTTCCAAGCATCCAAAATGGTTTTGGAATGGCAGGAAAGGGAACATGAATTAGATGATGAACAAGCTGCAAACGATCCACATTGTGTGGAAGCATTGAGGAACTGTGGTCGACAGATTTGTTTATCGGACAATCCACTCGAGCAGACGTGAGCTGGATCTCCCTAGCTCAATGTGAGTCTAGAACAAATAAGACAAGCTACGAATGCATTTCCTAGATCTACTTAACGATCGAGTACTAGATGTCTTACCTTTCACTTCGCTATCCTTTCTCCTAAATGCTGCTCCACATCTCATGGTCGTTAGATCCAAGCTGCAAGACCTGTCAAGACAAGAAACAAGAGAAACAAGTAAAGGGAATCTATACAATGAGAGATCTAAGTGAATAGTTAAGCAGGTAGACTACTCAATATCATTATGCACATGAACAATATTGGTGGAAAGCATTTGTATTACTATAAAATTGGGAAGTACATAGAAAAGATATAGAACTACAACCGAAGCTTAATGCTGCAGCCCTTCTCCAACAAATCCATTTTTCATTTCCTCTTGAGGAAGCTTGAGTCTCTCAAGGATGAGTAGAGATCTCTCAAGAGTGATTTCACGAGCATGTAGACACCATAGACTTCATCCCTTTGGAGAGGGGTAGAGCTTCTCTTATATAGGACTAAGTGGATAGGGTATGGATAGGATAGGTTGAGATATGGTAGGAGAAAGATAAGGGATCCTCCCAAGGTGTTAGGAATCGAGTACCAACTCCCTTAGAGGTCAGGGATAGGGCCCCAAGTCAGCAAGTTTTGAGAAGAACCTCGAAGAAGCTATTTTTTCCCATTAACTGACTTTGTCGCACCCTACAATGAAGCAAGCTGCGACATCGCATGTTGCATGAGTGCAACCTATGATGACCTCTCAAAACCTGGTACAACTAGGTACAAATGCTCCCAGGTTAATTACTCAATCAAGATATCTTCATGGGTGTATACACTGAATCTCATGATGGGTAGATTTTGAGTGTAACATAAGCTTCATCAGGGCTAAGGTGCTTCCAGTGTACCTTTACCTTCCCTATGGTACGATTCCAGAGCATAATTTCCCTCATGTCGAGAATATAGTCCGGTTCCACCTGAAAATATCCTTCGGGTTCCACCTATATGTCATTACAATTTAGCACATGAGTAGCATCGTGCACATACTTCTTTAAAACATAAATTTGAAAGACATTATGAATTTTTAAGTTAGATGGCCATGCCAATTGATATGAAATAGGTCCAATCCTTGATAGGACTTCAAATGGTCCACTGTACAGTGGTGCTAGTTTAGCACAACTCCCATGCTTTAAAGAACTTTTCTTGGGTTTTACCTTTACAAAAACATGATCTCCAACCTAAAATTCTCTTTCAATGCATTTCAAATCTACACAACTTCTCTGTTGATCTTGTGCAACTTTTAAGTTACCTTGAACCTGTTTGATGGTTAGCTCCATTTCTTTTAAAAAATCTGGTCCTAACATTAATCTGTCCATAGGGTTATCCCAAGAAATAGGAGTACAACATTTTCTTCCATATAAAATCTCAAAGGGACTAAGTCTAGCAGATGATTGATAATGATTATTGTATGCAAATTCAGCTAAATGCAAATAATCTTCCCACTTAGTTGGCCGATCTTTAACATACATTCGTAACATGTGTTCTAAAATATGATTAACCCTTTCAGTTTGTCCATCAGTTTATGGATGGAAAGCAGTACTGAAATTTAATTTTGTATTTAAACCTTTAAACAATGTTGTCTAGAAATTTCCAGTGAACTTGGAGGCTCGATTAGAAATAATTACCTTTGGAATTCTGTGTAAGCGAAAAATTTGTCTCATGAACACATCTGCAATGTTAGCAGCTTTGAATGTAGTCTTAACAGGAATAAAATGAGCAGATTTACTTAGTTTGTCCACAACAACCATTATTGAGTCATTTTGCTTCTGATTTTTAGGCAAACCTGTAATAAAGTCAATACTTATAATCTCCCACATCCATTCCGAAATTGGCAATGGCTGCAATAGGCTAGCTGGATGTTGATGCTCATCCTTAATGGTTTGACATTCAAAACATCTAGCTATGTATTCAACCACTTCGTTCTTCATGTTGGGCCAAAAATAATCCTTCCTTAACATAGTTATCATTTTCTGATAACTTGGATGTCCCGAATAAGGACTCTTATGAACTTCATCCAAAACCAACAGTTTAACTTTCGACACATTTGGTACATAAATTCTGTTTTTATAAGTCATTAAACCCTTTTTATTAATGCGATCATCTGTTATTAAATTTTTAGATAAATTTTC
Organism: Larix kaempferi; assembly: GCA_027924585.1. Lineage (NCBI taxonomy): Eukaryota > Viridiplantae > Streptophyta > Pinopsida > Pinales > Pinaceae > Larix > Larix kaempferi. The sequence continues at coordinate 1,179,921 of BSBM01000247.1, forward strand.
AGCAACTTTACCAAGCAATTTTTGATAATTTTCATCTTGCTTGATTCCTTCTTTAATTTGATTTTCCAAATTTGTCTTAAACGTGCTGATTGCTGCCACAAAGCTTAATCTAGCATTTCTGTTGAAGGCATCAACAACTTTGTTTTCTTTACCCTTAATGTGTTGAATTTCGAAATCATACTTGCTAAGGAAATCTATCCATCTAGCTTTCCTGGCATTTAGATTTGTTTGATCCAATAAGTACTTTTAACCCTTATTATCTGTCATTAATATAAATTTTCTCCCAATCAAGTGATGGTGCCACATTTTCAGTGCATGTATCACGGGTGCCAACTCAAGATCGTAAGTTGCATAATTCTTTTTGTGGATTTTTAATTTTCTAGACTCAAAAGCAATAGCATGAACTTCTTGAGTTAAGACCCCACCAAGTCCATCATTGCACGCATCAATGCATACAACAAAGTCTTTGTTAGGATCAATAATTTTTAAAATTAGTGTGGTTGTTAATAATTCTTTTAACTTAATAAAGCTTTCTTGACACTTTTGATCCCATACGAATTTCTTCCCCTTCTTCTGTAAAGAAGTGATGGGATTAGCAATTCTTGAAAACCCTTCAATAAACTTTCGGTAGTAATCGTTTATTCCCATAAATGACCGAACGCCAGTTACGTCTTTGGGAATAGGCCACTTGTTAATTGCTTTTATCTTATTAGGGTCGACGGAAATTCCGTCTTTAGAGACTATGTGACCTAGGTACTGTATTTTATCTTTATAAAAGTCACACTTGCTGTACTTCACATAAAGCTAATGTTCTCTTAACACTTGCAGAATTATTCTTAAATGTTCGTCATGCTCTTCTTTAGTTTTTGAGTAAATCAGAATATCATCAATGAATACAATTACAAACTTATCCAAATACTTATGCAAAACATTGTTCATTAAACACATGAACAGTGCTAGTGCATTAGTTAGCCCAAAAGGCATAACTATGAACTCGTCGTGTCCATATTGCGTTCTGAAAGCAGTTTTGAATATGTCTTCGTCTTTAATTCTAACTTGATGATATCTGGATCTTAAATGAATTTTAGTGAATATCTCCGCTCCGCATACCTGATCGAATAGATCGTCAATGCGGGGCAAGGGATATTGATTTTTAATTGTCATTTTATTAAGCTAACGGTAATCTATGCACAGTCGCATGGTTCCGTCCTTCTTTTTAACAAAAATAACTGGTGCTCCCGAAGGAGACACACTGGGCCTTATGTGATTTTTATCTATTAATTCGTTCAACTCAGATTTTAACTCATTTAACTCTAGAATATTCATCTTGTAGGGAGCCTTTGACTTTGGTACCGCACCTGGTACTACCTCAATGGTGAAATCAAGTTCCCTTTTTGGAGGTAATACTGGAATTTCTTCTGGGAATACGTCAGAAAAGTCCCTAAGGATGGGGATATCCTCCAGTTTTAACTTATCTTCTTTAGATGAACATTCGTCATTAATAACATTAACAACAAACATTCTACAGCTCTTTCTTGCAGCTCTCTCAACTTGTAAAGCAAAAATTTGTCTTACAGAAATATTCCTATGAATTCCTTTTACTGTTTCAGTTTTACCTTCATTGTTAGAACAAGTAAATGATTTCTGATAACAATTAAGTACTACTCTATGTTGTTCAAGCGAGTCCATTCCAATCAACAAGTCATATGACCCCAATGGTAAAACATTCAGATTAACTTGCATTTTCAACTGACTCATAAATACATCACAATTTTTAACAAAGTCTGTAACCTTCCTTTTAATGCCTGTTGCTAGCTGAACTAACCAAGAATGATCAAAATTTTCTATTTTTAACTTGCAATGTTTCACTAATTCAGGTGAAATGTAACTCAAACTCGCACCTAGATCTATCAGAATGGAAATAGATTTGTTGTGTATCATACCTTCGATTTCAACCATAGATATTTGATGATCTGCTTGACGATTTTTCAGTGCTGCATTTATCCTTGGCATCTCTCTTACTACATTTCCAACTATAGGTTCTTCTTGTATGGTGTGAATGTTGTTGACTATCTTTCTGTTGCATGGGAAATCAACTTTCTTATGTGGTCCACCGCAATCAAAACACCTCAAAGATGATTTCTGCTCAGCATACCTATTGTTGTTATTATTATGACTGTTATTATTATTAGGTACATTCCTTGCAACAGTAAAGTTCTGTGGTGCATTGTGGGTGCATTACCTCTATAATTATTATTACTTGGAAAATTTCTTGTATTAAAACTTTTCTTAAAATTTCCAGAGTTATGATTAAATATTTTACTTTTATGTTCGAAATGATTTGACTTATTACTCTTCCAGCCAGATATTCCTTCTCTTTCCCTGTTTTGGTCAAAATAGAAATTAGCTTTTCTCATATCCTCTTCCAAAGTGGAAAGGTTATCATACTCGATCATGTCTTTTATGTTGAAAGGTAGACAACTTAAAAACCTTTGTACCTTAGGCTTCTCTTCGACTAGGTAAGGAAAATACCTCAGCAATCTAAGGAACTTGCTGCACAACTCCTTCATACTCATAGTACCCAGTTTTAAATCATAAAATTCCTTGGATTTATCTTCATAGTACTGTTTTGATAAAAAAAAATCTTAATTTTTTTTTTAAACATGCTCCAAGCCATGTTTCTTTCTTTTATGTTCTCAATTCTTTTAAGATCTTGCCACCAAAAATATGTCTTTCCGGTCAAATTGTAAATAGACATCTTTGCCTTTAACTGAGAAAAGTAATCGTAAATATGAAAGTATTTCTTCATTCCGGACAACCATGCTTCAGCTGTCTCACCCTTTTCAGTTTCTCCATTAAAGGTTGGTGGCTTAATCTTTTTAAACTCTCCTGTTATTTGTTCATGATGGTTATGCTTCCTCTTCTTAGAACAACCATCACTATCACTGCTGTCATGAACAGAAGTATAATTTGATCAGATTCCGACGAAGAATAATTATTATTTTTACCATTCCTTGTTTTCTTACTTTTACGTTTGTGAGACATTGTACCAGAATCAGAATTTACTTTTGATTTCCTTCCTCTTTCTTCGTTATTGTATTTCTCCATTAAAAGTTGATTTAACTCTTCCTGTGACTTCATAATGCGTTCATTTTCTTCTTTAACAGTTCTTATCTCAGATTTTAAATCTTTTACAGTACGAAGAAATTCTGAATATTGATTATTTAATTCAACATATATTCCTTCATGATTATCATTGTTATTATGCTCATTACGAGGACATCTATCCCCTACTGATTTCTCAGTTATTTCCATACCTGCAAATTAAAGGTCAAATTGTTTTGTACAGAAACAAAATTAAAATAAAAGTTAGTAACATAAACTTTCTTGTTTTTATTTTCTATTTCCGTGCGTGAGCCTATTTTAGGCCCAGAGTTTGAACTCGCACTCTGATACCACATGTAACATCCCAAAAAAAAATCACAAAAAGTTTAAAATTTTTCAACGTAGCATTTAATGCTTAAAATAACTGTGTGGAAATATAATTAATGTATTTATGACGTTATGCTGGAATGAATGTTTGTAATGATCATTTGATGTAATGTTTTTGCGTCTTGATATGGAACGAAATTTAATTCTATTATAAGATGCTAATGGTTGTCCTTCCTATATCGGCTATATTCGTATATTACCTGCGACAAGGTTCTATGATATTAATGTTGTTAAGTGCTAACTGTTCGCTTTTCTCTTTGATGATGAAGGGCCCTATGGCACCTCGAGGCTTACTTAGAATTTATGCTAAAGCATTTGAAATTCCCTTTCCGCAGATGACAGGTAAGGGTGACAGAAAATACCAGCATGATTTTAAATGCACTTCTAGTTAGCTGTCAAAGATCCTGTAATAAAATTTCTGAGGTACTTATAACGTGACTCGTCTAAGTTTGTATTTGTAAAGTGTAATGTGTCTTTACATAACATGGGATAAATACCTGATACTCTTGTATTCTTATAACATGTGCACTATATGCAAAATACATGCTTATCCAAATAGTGTGAACTATATTCATATTCCAATAAAATCCTTATAGTGTAACTATACAATATAAGCTATACACAATTCTCATAACATAAGAACAATATGCCAAACCTATGAAATTTCTATTGTATCAAAAACTATATGCAATATTATATGAAATTCTTATTATCATATATACTATATACAAAATATCGTAAAGGACCTATGACATTAAAGCTATATATTATGGTTTATGCAATGGTGTTATAAACAATTTAATTATGACAATAGTGGGCATAGTCGTGACCCTATTAAGTCATATGATTGATGCCTAGTGGTTTGATTCCAATGCAACTATGAATTACCATAAAATCTATCTTATGACAGGATTACAAATATAAACGATGTAACCATGTGATAAGGACAGGGTAATTTATGGTGTAGTGGACATGTGTTGGCAGGAATTCACATCCAACCTTAACATTTATCACTCCCAACTACCATCTTTGTGGTGGCTGCCATCGTGGTACCCAACACGTGAAGGTTAGTGAACAGGAAGTCGCTGGAGTCAAGTTTGCACATGGTTTTGATGGAGGTTATCCTAGCTGTACTCTGCGGTGGCATTGGTTATTAAATATGTTAATTAATGCAGTTGGTACTACAAATTTCTATGCGATGTGAGAAATGGTCCCCACCGTTGATCTTATGACAATATCAGGCCTTGAGGCTTGACCCTAATTCACCACTAAGTCTCAAAGTTATTGTTTCTTGGCATTCATTGTCTATTGGTACTGGCTTAGTATATAGGTCGGTCGGCCCGAGATAATTTAGGGTTTCGATAACAGGTATGGAGTGCTTCCTCCATGATTCGAACCCATGACTTGAGATTGGTTATAGATACCTGAGATAGCTTAAGAGACGAACCTGATAGTGCGAGCTTACAGCAAAGGTTGAAGTTGGGAAGAGCTACAGGGTTGTTGAAAGTACCGTGTGTAAATTCAACTGGTATTCAGTTTCTTTGTATGTCAAGTGATGATTCTCATAATTGTTTCCAACCCTTGTTGCATTCAATGGTGAAATGATGGCTTCAGTTCAACAGTGGCTAAGGCATCGTGCTCCATAAGTAATTGTTTAAAGGTAATGAATAGGAGTTGAATCCTGTCTTTTTGTATTAGTTTAAGACTTTCAGTTGTTGGTTATGAAACTTCTTTGATGATACTCTTTTTGACCAAATCATGGTTGTGTGGCAGGTTCCCTCAGCTTTGGTTCCCAATCTTGAGTGGTGACCGATGGCAATTGCAAATGAAATGGTAAGCTTTAGTGGTTCCCTGATGCTTCAGTTAGGTGCCTATTGGACCTTTCTATGCTCTTTACTGAGACTTCGTTTAGATGGTAAAGCTATAGCAAGTGATCACCGTCATAATGTTTGTGAACTGATTGGCATATTGGGGAGGATAAATCCTCAACCCATTCGACATTAAGCTTGTGTTTTTGCTTTCAGTTTTAAATACTTTTCAAAAGATGTAGACAATTGAGAGGGTTTTATCCCTCAGCCATTCTAGTTTTAATTAAAGGAATTTGCTTCCAAACTTCATAAGTTTTGCGTATTTTGAAACTGTGAGCATTGCTCCAGGAAATGTGATAATGAAATGTCTTGTTTTATGAACTGTTGTGTTTTTAAATGATGGCTGAGAGCCATAGTTGTATAACCTTGTGATAAGCATGATGAAACCCTAACCTGTAAGTTTCAATGGTAACTTTGATAGTACAGAGAATTAGAACTTGAGAACCGTGTCTTAAACTTGTTTATCTATTGGGTTTCGATACTGATTATGGTTCTACTAGGGTTATAATCTCACTGTTAGATAGCGATACTAAATTTATGTTTTATGCTAAGTGAGGTAAAGTGTCTTTCTCGTGTTCTCAACACGAAATGTAGATGGTAAGGTTAATTAAAATGTTGTTTAGGGTTTTGAACCCGTGTCTGCTATATCTTCAAAAATATTATATGTCTTTGTCATGAATGGCTTGATATGAAAAATATTGAAATGTATACTAAAAGTTGATGTTTAGAAGCTAGGGTTGAAAATCTTAGGATTTTGATTCTATAGTAAAAGTGTTTTTGAAAATATAACTGAAGTTTGATAAACAAAACGAAATAAAAGATGCTAATACTTGAGGATGAGAAGGTACTATACAACAATACAGTTTTGCTTGAAATTGATAACTTCTGCTTTGAAGATAAATGTATTTGGTTATCATTCTGTGAAATTCATTTTTACAGTTGTTATATTTCATAATGCTGATGGGAGAAGTAATGTGAACTTATAATACAAATCTGTTTGAAAAGAATGATAAGAAAATTATCTAGCATATATATTTTACAAGGAAATAATAGACCGAAAAGAAAAACCGTAGGCATTGTACATGAATGAAATAATTACTTCTGTTTTCTATGTAAAGGAAAAATATGGTGACTGTAATATGAAATACTGTTATAACTTCCTGAGCCTAGACAAACATAATTTAGAGCATAGAACTGATTAGGAATATTAAGAAATGAATCAATGCTAGTCTATTCATTCATTTGACATTTTTTCTATCATTTATCTATCTTAATCCTCTTCTTTCTACTAGTGTACGATGCAGAAAAGAGTATGGGTAAAAATGCAGAGAAGATATTCGTTTAATGATCTTATTTACTCAATCATCATTATACAAGATAATAATCAGATAGGAAATTAAAACAATTACTCTTGAATGATGATAACTATAAATACTTAAATCAATCATTTTCAGAATTAATTTAACTACTAAAAAAAAACAGAAAATACAATTAGAACCTGTATATGTAGATAGGACCGACAAACACCCAAGGACGCCTGTTCCTCTCAACCTTCTCTAGAAGAAGTAGCCAAACTACTTGCTTCCTTTGGACCCCCGATCCTGTTTACTGAGCCACCAGGTAGATGGACTCTGTGTAGAACCACGGCACCCAGAAAATGTACAGGCAACAAACTATTAAGGCTTGCTCCTCAATTTTTATGACTTCGACGCTTAGTAGTATAATTCTGCACTTAGCAATAATACTTCTGCACTCAGTAGTAAAACCTCTGCACTTAGTAATATAATATACAGACTTACACCATGATAAAAACTAGCACACCCCCTCATCGAATCTCTTGGGTGCAAAAATAGCAGAACCCCAAGGTAAATTTCCTCGTCAGAAAAAGTGATGAACCTCATTTCATTATTCGATGGCTCTTATATAGACTGCCTAGGTCTTTAATGGTTAGTTTTCAATAAATGAGCCTCAAGCTCTAGTCCCATCTTTCAAGGCACTATGACCACATTTCAAGGGAGTTGTCCCATACCAACATCTAGTTAGTTTCCTCATGAAGATGCCATTTGTCCATTTCCTTCTACACCAGATTCCATTCCACCTAGTGGGTCTGTAAACACTCTTTCAACAGTCCCCTTAGGTGTTTGTCTCCTATTTAATTTATTAAATAATAAAATATTGTGCAAATTACAGTCAACCTTGGACACTTGTCCAATATAAGACTTTACAATAAAAGTTTAGATAATGTTTCCAACATAAAAAAAATTTCAGCAAAAAGGGTATGTTACAAACACCCACACTTAAGCTCAACATTGTCCTCGATGTTGCTTATTCTATATCAGAGCCTCGCTAGAACAGAACTTGATATGATGCCTGCATTTTACTTTCCAGTTCCCAGGTAGCTTCATTAGGGATAAGGTGCTTCCATTGCACCTTTACCTGCCCTATGGTACGATTCTGTAGCATAATTTCCCTCCCATCGAGAATACAGTCTGGTTCCACCTGAAAATCTCCTTCGGGTTCCACCTGTATGTCATTCCAATTCAGCACATGAGTAGCATCGTGCACATACTTCTTTAAAATAGAAATGTGAAAGACATTATGAATTTTTAAGTTAGATGGCAAAGCCAACTAATATGCAATAGGTCCAATCCTTGATAGGACTTCAAATGGTCCACAGTACCTTGGTGCTAGTTTAGCACAACTCCCAAGCTTTAAAGAACTTTTCTTGGTATTTACCTTTAGAAAAACATGATCCACAAAGTTATCCCAAGAAATAGGAGTACAACATTTTCTTCCATATAAAATCTCAAAGGGACTAAGTCTAGCAGATGCTTGATAATGATTATTGTATGCAAATTCAGCTAAATGCAAATAATCTTCCCACTTAGTTGGCTGATGTTTAACATACATTCGTAACATGTCTTCTAAAATATGATTAACCCTTTCAGTTTGTCCATCTGTTTGTGGACAGAAAGCAGTACTGAAATTTAATTTTGTTTAAACCTTTAAACAAAGCTATCCAGAAATTTCCAGTGAACTTGGAGTCTCGATCAGAAATAATTACATTTGGAATTCTGTGTAAGCGAAAAATTTGTCTCATGAACACATCTGCAATGTTAGCATCTTTCAATGCATTCTTAACAAGAATGAAATGAGCATCTTTACTTAGTTTGTCCCCAAAAACCATTATTGAGTCATTCTGCTTCTGATTTTTAGGCAAACCTGTAATAAAGTAAATACTTATAATCACCCACTTCCATTCTGAAATTGGCAATGGCTGCAATAGCCCAACTGGACGTTGATGTTCAGCCATTGTAGTTTTAATTAAAGGAATTTGGTTCCAAACTTCATAAGTTTTGCGTATTTTGAAATTGTGAGCATTGCTCCAGTAAATGTGATAATGAAATGTCTTGTTTTATGAACTGTTGTGTTTTTAAATGATGGCTGAGAGCCATAGTTGTATAACCTTGTGATAAGCATGACGAAACCCTAACCTATAAGTTTCGATGGAAACTTTGATAGTACCGAGAATTCAAACCTGGGAACCGTGTCTTAAACTTGTTTATCTATTGGGTTTCGATACTAATTATGGTTCTACTAGGGTTATAAGCTCACTGTTAGATAGTGATACTAAATTTATGTTTTATGCTAAGTGAGGTAAAGTGTCTTTCTCGTGTTCTCAACACGAAATGTAGATGGTAAGTTTAATTAAAATGTTGTTTAGGGTTTTGAACCCGTGTCTGCTATATCTTCAAAAATCTTATATGTCTTTGTCATGAATGGCTTGATATGAAAAATATTGAAATGTATACTAAAAGTTGATGTTTAGAAGCTAGGGTTGAAAATCTTAGGATTTTGATTCTATAATAAAAGTGTTTTTGAAAATATAACTGAAGTTTGATAAACAAAACGAAATAAAAGATGTTAATACTTGAGGATGAAAAGGTACTATACAACAATACGGTTTTGCTTGAAATTGATAACTTCTGCTTTGAAGATAAATGTATTTGGTTATCATTCTGTGAAATTTATTTTTAAAGCTGTTATATTTCATAATGCTGATGGGAGAAGTAATGTGAACTTATAATAGAAATTTGTTTGAAAAGAATGATAAGAAAATTATCTAGCATATATCTTTTACAAGGAAATAATAGACTGAAAAGAAAAACCCTAGGTATTGTACAAGAATTAAATAATTACTTTTGTTTTATATGTAAAGGAAAAATATGGTGACTGTAATATGAAATACTGTTATAACTTCCTGAGCCTAGACAAACATAATTTATAGCATAGAACTCATAAGGAATATTAAGAAATGAATCAATGCTAGTCTATTCATCCATTTGACATTTTCTCTATCATTTATCTATCTTAATCCTCTTCTCTATACTAGAGTACGATGCAGAAAACAGTATGGGGAAAAATGCAGAGAAGATATTCATTTAATCATATTATTTACTCAATCATCATTATACATAACAATAACTAGATAGGAGATTAAAAACAATTACTCTTGAATGATGATAACTATAAATACTTAAATCAATAATTTTAGGAATTAATTTAACTACTAAAAAAAACAAAAAAGACAATCAGAAACTGTATCTGCAGATAGGACCGAAAAACACCCAAGGAGGCCTGTTCCTCCCAACCTTCTCTAGAAAAAGAATCCAAACTACTTGCTTCCTTTGGACCCTCGAGCCTGTTTACTGAACCACCAGGTAGATGGACTCTGTGTAGAACCAAGGCACCCAGAAAATGTACAGGCAGGAAACTATTAAGGCTTGCTCCTCAATTTTTATGACTTCAGCACTTAGCAATAATACTTCTGCACTCAGTAGTATGATATGCAGACTTACACCATGATAAAAAACTAGCATATCCCCTCATCGAATCTCCTGAGTGCAAAAATAGTAGAACTCCAAGGTAAATTTCCTCATCAAGAAAAGTGATGAACCTCAGTTCATAACTTGATGGCTCTTATATAGACTACCTAGGTCTTTAGTGGTCAGTTTTCAATAAATGAGCCTCAAGCTCCAGTCCCATCTTTTAGGGCACTATGACCACATTTCAAGGGATTTGTCCCATACCAACAACTAGCTAGTTTCCTCATGACGCTGCCATTTTTCCATTGCCTTCTACCCCAGATTCCATTCCACCTAGTGGGTTAGTAAACACTCTTTCAACAGTCCCCTTAGGTCTTTGTCTCCTATTTAATTTATTAAATAATAAAATATTGTGCAAATTACAGTCATCCTTGGACACTTGTCCAATATAAAACTTTACAATAAAACATTAGATAATGTTTCCAACATAAAAAAAAATTCAGCAAAAAGGGTATGTTACAAACACCTCCACTTAAGCTCAACATCGTCCTCGATGTTTCTTATTCTTCATCAGAGCATCCCTGGAACAGAACTAGATATGATGCCTGCATTTTGCTTTCCAGTTCCCAAGTAGCTTCATTAGGGATAAGGTGCTTCGAGTGCACCTTTACCTGCCCTATGGTATGATTCCGGAGCATAATTTCCCTCCTGTTGAGAAGACAGTCTGGTTCCACCTGAAAATATCCTTGGGTTCCACCTGTATGTCATTCCAATTCAACACATGAGTAGCATCGTGCACATACTTCTTTAAAACATAAATGTGAAAGACATTATGAATTTTTAAGTTAGATGGTAAAGCCAACTGATATGCAATAGGTCCAATCCTTGATAGTACTTCAAATGGTCAACAGTACCTTGGTGCTAGTTTAGTGTTGATGTATATGTAACTTCGGAATGTATTTCACATATATGTATATTGTATTCCTATAGAGATGTTATTATTCCTCTATACGGAAGTGTCGTCATTTATATTGTAAGTGTCGTAACTTATATTTGATGGGTTATTAGACCACCTTGTTTGGGGTCGGCCCTGTATAAGTCATGTGGGTCGAAGGGTTATTAGACCACCCTATTGGGGGTCGGCCATGTGGGTCAAAGGGTTATTAGACCACCCTATTGGGGGTCGGCCCACTTAGCATTATGTTATGTGGTTAAGTTCGAGCCGACATGAGTTAGGTAAAAAGGCAAGTCAAGTCAAGTATAAATAGAGTGCGGGAGGCACTCTATTTGCTCACTCACTTCTCACACATGCTCTCAAGGAGGAGAGGCGCACTTATGGAGGAGGAGGATTGCTGCTAGGTTATGGCTATCTCTATTGGTTGGTTGTATCATTGCTCTATCTATCTCTGAGGAAGTTATTGGGGTTTTTCACCTTTATGGTTTTCCCCAAGTAAATCTTTGTGTCTCTTGTGTGCTTGCATTATTGTCTCCATGATTGATATGCTGTAGATATGCTGTACATGTTGTTCTCTCAGTTAAGATCCTAGATCATATTGAAGTAAATTCAGAAAATTTAACATGGTATCAGAGCTAGCCTGAAAGAAGGCATGATATGGCATGTATGACACTTGTTGCACTTACGATGCTAGGGCTTGATATAGCAAAAACCAGTCATCGTATCACTTTCGCTATAAATCCGTTTTGGCGAATTTTTCGGATCTGAAATTGTTACAGGCCAAAGCTACGATCTCCAGGTATCTTGTATCCAAAGGACAACCTCTAATTCGTTGTACTTTGTGATTTATGATCTGTACAATATAGGGTTTCTGCCTCTTCCAGATTTGAGTCAAAATCAGGTGACCTTGGGAAAAAGGTCATAACTTGGGATAGGAAGCTTCAAATGAAAGTTCGTGAAACGTGAAAGGTAGTACACAGGCCGAGCTATCTCAGAAAACGTTTTCAGAGGCCGAAGGTCAAACAGTGACACGTGGCACGCCGTACAAGTTCGCTCTCCTGTATTATCCCATAAACAGGTCACGTTGCGACACTTGGCATGTATCTCTCTCAGAGAATCCAATTGAGGTCAGACCTGTCAGGATGGAAAGATAACAGACCGATCTATCTCAAAAAACTTTTTCAGAGGCCGAAGGTCAAACAGTGACACGTGGCACGCCGTACAAGTTCGCTCTCCTGTATTTTCCCAAAACAGGTCACGTTGCGACATTTGGCATAACTCTCTCTCAGAGAATCCAATTGAGGTCACACCTATCAGGATGGAAAGAGAACAGGTCAGGATATCTCAGGAAACTTTTTCAGACCCTGTGGATCAAAATTTTTGGAGTTACACCAGAAACAATCAGGTACATATTTCTGTCAAAACAGAATTATTTTTTGGTACCTTCATTCATGGCTTCCGGAATTTAGGGCTTTGGAGAAAGTTGGAATTTTTGTAATCGGAGACCACGGCTGGATGCTACTCATCAAAATAGAAATTTAGAGACCAAGATCCGAATTTTTGGTTGGGCAGAAGGCCGGGCTTGATTAGACCCTAGTTTGGGACTTTGATCAGAAAAGTGGAAAATTAGGGCTTCTGTAAAAATGGGAATTTTTGAAATCTATGAACACGGCTGGAAGCTCCTCAGAAAAATAGAAGCTTAGAGATTTGGATCAAACATTTTGATGGGGCAAAAGAGTGGGCTTCATCAAACCCCAGTTCAGGGTCATGACCAGTGAATCCAGAAGTTTCAAAGGCAAAATTGAGGAGTGAAACTTTGCAGTTTTCAAATTCTGAATATACCAGTTTGATCAGTTCATCAAGACGCATATTCCTATCCTTTTGGAAGTTTGAAATTCAAAGTTTGAATTTTTGGGGTCTCTCTGACAAACCCATATCCAGCTCCAGGTCCAGTTCTTGCAAATCAAGTGGATTGGGTTGATCCTAGAAGAAGATGGATTGGTCACTTGCATAAGTGAAGAAGTTCCTGTTTCAGAGGGAGATGAGGCTAAGGCCTTACATAAGAAGATTACAAGTGATCTCGACAGGTATGACTCATCGAGCTATGCTTTGAGATTTGTTCATAATTAAGTTTATGGTATGTTTGTCTTCATGTTATCACGGTTAGTACAATCTTGATTTTAGACTTATCATATCACCTTAATAAAATTATGAATGCATGATAGAAGTCATTCATTTATTAGGAGTATGAAACTTATGTTTGTACTAACACATTGTGATGTTGTATGAGTTTTATGTTGTCTACTAACATGAAAGGTACACCAAGAAGACAAATCATGTTTTTGTTCAAGAACAAAGATTCATCCATTGTCATGGATCTCATAGAAGATCCATTTACGAGGTATGTATAACTTGGTTTTGTAATAGTTAACCTATGAGATATACAGGTTACTAGCACAAGTCATTGAAGAAGAACAAAAAGACATCATGTGAGTATGTTAGACATAAATAGCTAGCATGCTAATCCAGGTATGTTTTTCCTATATCAAGTTACAATCTCATCTTGTGATAAGATCCTTTATATAAGTATACTTGGCATGATTGATTATGTAATCATGGGTTTAGGCATATTATGATTTTTACTTTGATTGATGATATGACTAACCAGAAAAGTCCTAATTTCAAATAGGAATATAAGTAAAAGAATTATGTCTCCTATATTGATTGATTCAACTAACCTGAAGAGTCATAGGTTTGAGTAATTATAGGTTTAGATATGTTATGTTTCTTATGATTTGACTAACCATAAGAATCCTGCATAAACCTTGAATAATAATGCTTACTATCTTTGTTTGAAAAGATCATGACTATACATGCTTGAGATTATTGTGTTTTAATAGTATACTAATGAATGTATGATTTTATATTAGACCTAGAGGATAACACAATGATGATACTAACAAGCATGCATAGGGATCGAGAATGTATATAAGTTCAAGAACAGGTAATCTAGGAAGAAAAGATCAAGAGGGAGTACACTCCAGTGGTTTATGCAAGGATGCAGATATTCAGAGGGAGTTGACCATCTCTCCACAACAGAAAGGTGTAGAAGAAGCTACTTCATATTAGGACTCCAGCAGCTCCTGCAAGGAAGCAAAGACTCAGAGGGAGTCCACCCAACGAACAAACAAAGATAAGTATTTGAATTGTCATTTCTTAAATAATACTATTCAATAATGTATATACTGATGTTCCTAGAATTAGGTTGTGTATTATGCATATTAGAATAATTGCATTGATGAACAGTATACTCCTAATATGCATGGGTAAGTGGCCTATGGCACTGTACAACATTCCATTGCTACTTATCTAGAATGAAACCTCTTTGCTGACATGTTGGGAGTTGTGCACACTCTTAACAATGTTCTGGTAGAGATTGGAAGGCATCTAGAAAGTTATGGAATTTGGATAAATGTTGTATTGAAGCATTGGCTAAGATAATTGCATGACTGTATGGCATATTTCTTTATGTGTAAGAATTTGTTCTGAAAACTATGAGATGTTTTCTAATCATACAATTTAACTTGTTGTGTAGGAAAGATCGTATGCCATCTCCTACAAAAGAAGAACTACAACATTTGTTCCAGCAACAAATATATCTATTGAAGATATTGAAGATATTGAAGTTCCCAGGATCTGGGATGAAGAAATGAAATGCCATGATCCGTCGATCATGAAGAATGATGTTTGGGATGTAATCCCAAGACATGAAGGGAAGTTTGCTATGACTTCCAAATGGAACTATCAGATCAAGCATGTTGCAGATGGCAGCATTGAGAAATATAAAAGTGATGAAATAGAAGATACACCAGATGGATTCAAGACAACTTCCTTGAATGGTGTAGTTGAAGAAGAAGTGTACGTAGAGCAGCCACTTGGTTTTGAGACACATGATAAGAAATCATATATGTGCAGAACTTGGTATGATAAAGATAGATTGATTACCGACACGCAGCGGAAGCTTTCTTCCAAGTTCGAGATGAAGAACTTGGGGATGATGCACTATTTGTTTTTGGCATGGAGGTGTGGCAGAATGCAGGTGGGATCTTCCTTGGTCAAGGGAAGTACACAGTAGATATCCTAAAGAGATTTGGGATGATGGATTGCAAAGCCATGGCCACACCTATGGCATCGAATCTGAAGCTTCTTTGTGATGCTTCATCTGAGCCAGTTGATGTTTCTATGTATCGTCAGATTATTGGGTCCTTGATGTACCTGACGAACACGAGACCAGATATTTGCTTTGCTGTGAACACACTGAGCCAGTTCCTGACGGATCTGAGGAGTGTTCACCTGGTTGCTGTAAAGCATGTTCTGAGGTACCTGAAGGGTACAGTGGATTATGGGCTCAGATATGAGGCGAATCAAAAATTTAACCTGCAGGGTTATGTTGATTCAGATTGGGCTGGCAGTGCTGCAGATAGGAAGAGCACATCTGGGTGTTGCTTCAGTATGGGATCAGGTGTGATCTCTTGGTTTAGCAGGAAGCAGTCCTGCGTAGCACTGAGTACAGCTGAGGCAGAGTATGTTGCAGCCTGTTCAGCTAGTTGTGAGACAGTATGGCTACGGAAGCTACTGTCTGAGCTATTTGATCTCCCATTGGAAGCTACTGATATATTCTGTGATAACCAGAGTTGTGTGAAGCTGTCCGAGAATCCAGTGTTTCATGACAGGTCGAAACACATAGAGATCAAATATCACTATATCAGGGATATGGTGCAGAGAGGAGCTGTGAAGCTCCTGTATGTTGCGACGGACGAGCAGATTGCAGATGTGCTGACGAAGCCACTAGCCAGTGTGAAGTTCGAGTACTTCAGAGAGAGGCTTGGCGTGCTTCAGATCGAGGATACTTCGAGGAAGAAGTGATGGACACATTTGCTGAAGCCATTCCAAGCATGTTGGAAGGGGGATCCTACACATGGCTGTGGATGTAAGCACTGGATGATGAGCATCAGGATGATGTTCTGGTTTCTGCTTGGATATGATCAGTTGGATCATTTTTATGTATGTATGTACGCATCATGTTGGATGCTGGATATGATCGGTTGGATCATTCTGTATGTATGTACGCATCATGTTGATGCTGGATATGATCAGGTGGATCATGTATGGTGATATGTATCATGTATTTGTATCAGGTGGATACATTGATGATCAGGAGGATCATGTATGATGATATGTATCAGGTAGATACTTGGTATGCATCAGGTAGATGCATTGATGATCAGGAGGATCATGTATGATGATATGTATCATGTATTTGTATCAGGTGGATACATTGTATGATCAGGAGGATCATGTATGATGATATGTATCAGGTAGATACTTGGTATGCATCAGGTAGATGCATTGATGATCAGGATGATCATGGATGACGAGCTTCAGGATGTTGCTCCGGATGACATGCAGCAGGATGTTGCAGTGATGATCAGGATGATCATGGATGACGAGCTTCAGGATGTTGCTCCAGATGATATGCAGCAGGATGTTGCAGTGATGATCAGGATGATCATATATGACGAGCTTCAGGATGTTGCTCCGGATGACATGCAGCAGGATGTTGCAGTGATGATCAGGATGATCATAGATGACGAGCTTCAGGATGTTGCTCCAGATGACATGCAGCAGGACGTTGCAGTGATAATGATCAGGATGATCATGGATACATCAGGATGATGTATGGTGAGTATCAGGTTGATACTCTGTGGCCGTGGATCAGGTTGTGCAGATGAGCATGTAATCCGGTACCCTGGGAGATTTGCAGATGGTCTTTCGAGGTTTTGCCTATGGCATGTAATTCGGTGCCCTGGGACATCTGGCAAATGCTCTTTCGAGGTTTTGCTCTGAGAGGACATGTAATTCGGTGCCCTGGGAGATCTGCAGATAGTCTTTCGAGGTTTTGCCTATGGCATGTAATTCGGTTCCCTGGGATATCTGGCAGATGCTCTTTCGAGGTTTTGTCCTATGGCATGTAATTCGGTGCCCTGGGAGATCTGCAGATAGTCTTTCGAGGTTTTGCCTATGGCATGTAATTCGGTTCCCTGGGATATCTGGCAGATGCTCTTGCGAGGTTTTGCCATGACCACATGTAATTCGTTGCCCTGGGAGATCCTATAGGTAGAGCTGTGTGCTCGTAACAGCCTGGGATGCTCTTGCGAGGTTTTGTGGTGAGGTCACATGTAATTCGGTGCCCTGGGAGATCCTATAGGTAGAGCTGTGTGCTCGTAACAGCCTGGGATGCTCTTTCAAGGTTTTGTGACGCACGTAAAAGTCCTGAGGATTCCACAGTATGGCCAGTGATGATGAAGACCTGCAGGTGGTGGGCCAACATCCAGTATGAAAAAGGACTGGATCTGTAGAACTTCCTATCACGAGTAGATTCAGAGATTGATTGATATAGCAGCAGCAGTGACGATGATGATGACTCGATGACGATTATCTAGTGACGATGATCCAGAGAAGATGACTTGTGCTAGAAGAACTGTGCTGAGAAATACCTTCCTAGTTAAGAGGGAGTGTTGATGTATATGTAACTTCGGAATGTATTTCACATATATGTATATTGTATTCCTATAGAGATGTTATTATTCCTCTATACGGAAGTGTCGTCATTTATATTGTAAGTGTCGTAACTTATATTTGATGGGTTATTAGACCATCTTGTTTGGGGTCGGCCCTGTATAAGTCATGTGGGTCGAAGGGTTATTAGACCACCCTATTGGGGGTCGGCCATGTGGGTCAAAGGGTTATTAGACCACCCTATTGGGGGTCGGCCCACTCAGCATTATGTTATGTGGTTAAGTTCGAGCCGACATGAGTTAGGTAAAAAGGCAAGTCAAGTCAAGTATAAATAGAGTGCGGGAGGCACTCTATTTGCTCACTCACTTCTCACACATGCTCTCAAGGAGGAGAGGTGCACTTATGGAGGAGGAGGATTGCTGCTAGGTTATGGCTATCTCTATTGGTTGGTTGTATCATTGCTCTATCTATCTCTGAGGAAGTTATTGGGGTTTTTCACCTTTATGGTTTTCCCCAAGTAAATCTTTGTGTCTCTTGTGTGCTTGCATTATTGTCTCCATGATTGATATGCTGTAGATATGCTGTACATGTTGTTCTCTCAGTTAAGATCCTAGATCATATTGAAGTAAACTCAGAAAATTTAACATTTAGCACAACTCCTAAGCTTTAAAGAACTTTTCTTAGGTTTTACCTTTACAAAAACATGATCTCCAACCTAAAATTCTCTTTCAGTACATTTCAGATCTACATAACTTTTCTGTCGATCTTGTGCAACTTTTAAGTTACCTTGAACCTGTTTCACGGTTAGCTCCATTTATTTTAACAAATATGGTCCTAACATTAATCTGTCCACAGGGTTATCCCAAGAAATAGGAGTACAACATTTTCTTACATATAAAATCTCAAAGGGACTAAGTCTAGCAGATGCTTGATAATGATTATTGTATGCAAATTCAGCTAAATGCAAATAATATTCCCACTTAGTTGGATTATATTTAACATACATTCGTAACATGTCCTCTAAAATTTGATTAACCCTTTCAGTTTGTCCATCATTTTGTGGATGGAAAGAAGTACTGAAATTTAATTTTGTATTTAAACCTTTAAACAATGTTGTCCAGAAATTTCCAGTGAACTTGGAGTCTCGATCAGAAATAATTACCTTTGGAATTCCATGTAAGCGAAAAATTTGTCTCATGAACACATCTGCAATGTTAGCAACTTTAAATGTAGTCTTAACAAGAATAAAATGAGCAGCTTTACTTAGTTTTTCCACAACAACCATTATTGAGTCATTATGCTTCTAATTTTTAGGCAAACCTGTAATAAAGTCAATACTTATAATCTCCCACATCCATTCCAGAATTGGCAATGGCTGCAATAGACCACCTGGATGTTGATGTTCTTCCTTAATGGTCTAACATTCAAAACATTTAGCTATGTATTCAGCCACTTCGTTCTTCATGTTGGGCCAAAAATAATCCTTCCTTAACATAGTTATCATTTTCTGATAACCTGGATGTCCCGAATAAGGACTCTTATGAACTTCATCCAAAATCAGCAGTTTAACCTTCGACACATTTGGTACATAAATTCTATTTTTATAAGTCATTACGCCCTTTTTATTAATGATGTAATCTGTTATTAAATTTTCAGATAAATTTTCAGCAACTTTGCCAAGCAATTTTTGATAATTTTTATCTTGCTTAATTCCTTCTTTAATTTGATTTTCCAAATCCGTCTTAAACATGTTGATTGCTTCCACAAAGCTTAATCTGGCATTTCTGATCAAGGCATCAACAACTTTGTTTTCTTTACCCTTAATGTGTTGAATTTTGAAATCATACTCGCTAAGGAAAGCTAGCCATCTAGCTTGTTTTGCGTTTAGATTTGTTTGATCCAATAAGTACTTTAAACCCTTATTATCTATCATAAATATAACTTTTCTCCCAATCAAGTGATGGCGGCACATTTTTAGTGCATGTATCACGGCTTCCAACTCAAGATCGTAAGTTGCATAATTCTTTTCGTGGATTTTTAATTTTCTAGACTCAAAAGCAACAGCATGACCTTCTTGAATTAAGACCCCACCAAGTCCATCGTTGCACGCATCAGTGCATACAACAAAGTCTTTGTTAGGATCAACACTTTTTAAAATCAGTGCGGTGTTAAGAATTATTTTAACTTACTAAAGCTTTCTTGCCACTTTTGATCCCATACGAATTTCTTCCCCTTCTTTTGTAAAGAAGTGATGGGATTCGAAATTCTTGAAAACCCTTCAATAAAATTTCGGTAGTAATCGGTTATTCCCATAAATGGCTGAACGTCAGTTATGTCTTTGGGAACATGCCACTCGTTAATTGCTTTTATCTTATCACGGTCGACAGAAATTCTGTCTTTAGAGATTATGTGACCTAGGTACTGTATTCTATCTTTATAAAAGTCACACTTGCTGAACTTCGCATAAAGCTGATGTTCTCTTAACACTTGCAGAATTATTCTTAAATGTTCGTCATGCTCTTCTTTAGTTTTTGAGTAAATCAGAATATCATCAATGAATACAATTACAAACCTATCCAAATACTTATGCAAAATGTTGTTCATTAAACACATGAACACTATCGGTGCGTTAGTTAGCTCAAAAGGCATAACCATGAAATTGTAGTGTCCATATCGCGTTCTAAAAGCAGTTTTGAATATGTCTTCGTCTTTAATTCTAACTTGATGATATCCGGATCTTAAATCAATTTTAGTTAATATATCTGTTCCACATACCTGATCGAATATATCGTCAATGTGGGGCAAGGGATATCGATTTTTAATTGTCATTTTATTAAGTTGACGGTAATCTATGCACAGTCGCATGGTTCTGTCCTTCTTTTTAACAAAAATAACTGGTGCTCCCGAAGGAGACACATTGGACCTTATGTAATTTTTATCTATTAATTCCTTCAGCTGAAATTTTAACTCATTTAACTCTAGAATATTCATCCTGTAGGGCGCCTTTGAGTTTCGTACCGCACCTCGTACTAGCTCGACTGTGAAATCAGGTTCCTTTTTCGGAGGTAATCCTGGAATTTATTCCGGGAATACGTTAGAAAAGTCCCTAAGGATGGGGATATCCTCTAGTTTTAACTTATCTTCTTTTGATGAACATTTGTCATTAATAACATTAACAACAAACATTTTATAGCCCTTTCTTGTAGCTCTCTTAACTTGTAAAGCAAAAATTTGTCTTACAGAAATATTCCTATGAATTGCTTTTACTGTTTTAGTTTTACCTTCATTGTTCAAACAAGTAAAATATTTCTCATAAAAATTAAGTACTACTCTATGTTGTTCAAGCGAGTCCATGCTAACAACAAGTCATATGACCCTAATGGTAAAACATTCAGATTAACTTGCGTTTTCAGCTGACTCATAAATACATCACAATTTTTAACAAAGTCTGTAACCTTCCTTTTAATGCCTGTTGCTAACTGAACTAACCAAGAATTATCAAACTTTTCTATTTTTAACTTTCAATTTTTCACTAATTCAGGTGAAATGTAACTCAAACTTGCACCTGGATCTATCAGAATGGAAATAGATTTATTGTGTATCATACCTACGATTTCGACCATAGACGTTTGATAATCTACTTGACGATTTTCTAGTGCTGCATTTATCCTGGGCATCTCTCTTGCTACATATCCAACTGTAGGTTCTGCTTGTATGGTGTGAATGTTGTTGACTGTCTTTCTGTTGCATGGGAAATCATCTTTCTTATGTGGTCCACCGCAATCAAAACACGTCAAAGATGATTTATTCTCAGCATACCTGTTGTTGTTATTATTATTACTATTATTATTATTAGGTACATTACTTGTAGCAGTAAAGTTCTGTAGTGCATTCACAGGTGTTAACACCTGATTTTTACACCTCATAAATATCAAGTGTGAAAGGAATAGGGTTGGAGAAACATACTTGATAAAGGTTTGAAGACCCAGTCTTCCTCCATGGTTCAGGGCCAGAATAGGGGAAATTAATATATAAAGGGCGAAGAGGGAATACCCCATAAGAAATTCACAAAGAAGTATGGGAAGGAGCCTGCTAAGCGAATAAATAACCCCAAATCCTAAGTCCGACATCCTAAAGTATTATAAGGACTAAGTCTCGGCAAGAGAACTGTTGTAGATGCAAGGTCAAGCCAGATCCACAGCCCAAGATGTTGATGTATATGTAACTTTGGAATGTATTTCACATATATGTATATTGTATTCCTGTAGAGATGTTATTATTCCTCTATACGGAAGTGTCGTCATTTATATTGTAAGTGTCGTAACTTATACTTGATGGGTTATTAGACCACCTTGTTTGGGGTCGGCCCTGTATAAGTCATGTGGGTCGAAGGGTTATTAGACCACCCTATTGGGGGTCGGCCATGTGGGTCAAAGGGTTATTAGACCACCCTATTGGGGGTCGGGCCAGTCAGCATTATGTTATGTGGTTAAGTTCGAGCCTACATGAGTTAGGTAAAAAGGCAAGTCAAGTCAAGTATAAATAGAGTGCGGGAGGCACTCTATTTACTCACTCACTTCTCACACATGCACTCAAGGAGGAGTGGCGCACTTATGGAGGAGGAGGATCTGCTGCTAGGTTATGGCTATCTCTCTTGGTTGGTTGTATCATTGCTCTATCTATCTCTGAGGAAGTTATTGGGGTTTTTCACCTTTATGGTTTTCCCCAAGTAAATCTTTGTGTCTCTTGTGTGCTTGCATTATTGTCTCCATGATTAATATGCTGTAGATATGCTGTACATGTTGTTCTCTTAGTTAAGATCCTAGATTATATTGAAGTAAATTCTGAAAATTTAACATGGTATCAGAGCTAGCCTGAAAGAAGGCATGATATGGCATGTATGACACTTGTTGCACTTACGATGCTAGGGCTTGATATAGCAAAAACCAGTCATCGTAGCACTTTCGCTATAAATCCGTTTTGGCAAAGTTTTCGGATCTGAAATTGTTACAGGCCGAAGCTAAGATCTCCAGGTATCTTGTGTCCAAAGGACAACCTATAATTCGTTGTACTTTGTGATTTATGATCTGTACAATATAGGGTTTCTGCCTCTTCCAGATCTGAGTCAAAATCAGGTGACCTTGGGAAAAAGGTCATATCTTGGGCTAGGAAGATCCAAATGAAATTTCGTAAAAATTTACAGGTAGTACACAGTCTGCACTATCTCAAAAAACTTTTTCAGACCCTGTGGATCAAAAATTTTGGAGTTACACCAGAAACAATCAGGTACATATTTCTGTCAAAACCATTATTATTTTTTGGTACCTTCATTCATGGCTTCCGGAATTTAGGGCTTTGGAGAAAGTTGGAATTTTTGTAATCGGAGACCACGGCTGAATGATACTCATCAAAATAAAAATTTAGAGACCAAAATCAGAATTTTTGGTTGGGCAGAAGGCCGGGCTTGATCAGACCCTAGTTCGGGACTTTGATCAGGAAAGTGGAAAATTAGGGCTTCTGTAAAAATGGGAATTTTTGAAATCTGAGACCACGGCTGAAAGCTCCTCAGAAAAATAGAAGCTCAGAGCTTTGGATCAAACCTTTTGATCGAGAAAAAGAGTGGGATTCATCAAACCCCAGTTCAGGGTCACGTCCAGTGAATCCGGAAGTTTCAAAGGCAAAATTGAGGAGTGAAACTTTGCAGTTTTCAAATTATGAATATACCAATTTGATCAGCTCATCAAGGCGCATATTTCTATCCTTTCGGAAGTTTGAAATTCAAAGTTTGAATTTTTGGGGTTTCTATGACAAACCCATATCCAGCTCCAGGTCCAGTTCTTGCACATCAAGTGGATTGGGTTAATCCTAGAAGAAGATGGATTGGTCACCTACATAGGTGAAGAAGTTCCTGTTTCAGAGGGAGATGAGGCTAAGGCCTTACATAAGAAGTTTACAAGCGATCTCGACAGGTATGAATCATCGAGGTATGTTTTGAGATTTGTTCATGATTAAGTTTATGGTATGTTTGTCTTCATGTTATTACGGTTAGTACAATTTAGATTTTAGATTTGTCGTATCACCTTAACAAAATTATGAATGCATGATGGAAAATATTCATTGATTAGGGTGTTGACACTTATGATTGTACTAATGCATTATGGTGTTGTGTGAGGTTTATGTTGTCTACTAACATGAAAGGTACACCAAGAAAGACAAATCATGTTCTGATCCAAGAACATATGACCATGATAACATGAGGACAAAGATTCATCCATTGTCATGGATCTCATAGAAGATCCATTTACGAGGTATGTATAACTTGGTTTTGTAATAGTTAACCTATGAGATATACAGGTTACTAGCACAAGTCATTGAAGAAGAACAAGAAGACATCATGTGAGTATGTTAGACATAAATAGATAGCATGCTAATCCAGGTATGTTTTTCCTATATCAAGCTAGAAACCTACCTTGTGTTAGGATCTTATACTGTTGTGTTGTTGATAATGATTATTCATGAAGTCATAGGTTCGAATAATCATGATTGTATGCATATTATGTTTCTTACCATAATTGATGATATGACTAACCAGAAGAATCATGATGGTATAAGTTTGAATAATCACAGTTTTTATGCATTTTATATCTCTTATCTTGATTGATGATTCAACTAATCTGAAGAGTCATAGGTTTGAGTAATTACAGGTTTAGACATGTTATGTTTCTTATGATTTGACTAACCTTAAGAATCCTACATAAACCTTGAATGCTAATGCTTATTATTTTCTGTTTGAAATGATCATGACTATACATGCTTGAGATTATTGTGCTTTAATAGTATGCTAATGAATGTATGATTTAATCATGATACTAATAAGCATGCATAGGGACCAAGGATGAATATGAGTTCAAGAACAGGTAATCCAGGAAGCAAAGATCAAGAGGGAGTACACTCCAGTGGTTTATTCAAGGATGCAAATATTCAGAGGGAGTTGACCATCTCTCTACATTCCACATCAACAGGTGTAGAAGAAGCTACTTCAGATTAGGACTCCAGTAGCTCCTGCAAGGAAGCAAAGACTCAGAGGGAGTCCACCCAACGAACAAACAAAGATAAGTATTTGAATTATCATTTCTTAAATAATACTGTTCAATAATGTATATACTGATGTTCCTAGAATTAGGTTGTGTATTATGCATATTAGAATAATTGCATTGATGAACAGTATAATCCTAATATACATGGGTAAGTGGCCTATGGCACTGTACAACATTCCATTGCTACTTATCTAGAATGAAACCTCTTTGCTGACATGTTGGGAGTTGTGCACACTCTTAACAATGTTCTGGTAGAGATTGGAAGCCATCTAGAAAGTTATGGGATATGGATAAATGTTGTATTGAAGCATTGGCTAAGATAATTGCATGACTGTATGACATATTTATTTATGTGTAAGAATTTGTTCTGAAAACTATGAGATGTTTTCTAATCATGCAATTTAACTTGTTGTGTAGGAAAGATCGTATGCCATCTCCTACAAAAGGACTACAACATTTGTTCCAGCAACAAAGATATTTATTGAAGATATTGAAGTTCCCAGGATCTGGGATGAAGAAATAGAATGCCATGATCCGTCGATCATGAAGAATGATGTTTGGGATGTAATCCCAAGACATGAAGGGAAGTTTGTTATGACTTCCAAATGGAACTATCAAATCAAGCATATTGCAGATGACAGCATTGAGAAATATAAAAGTGATGAAATAGTAGATACACCAGATGGATTTCAAGACATCATGGTGTAGTCAGATATGTGTGCAGAACTTGGTATGGTAGGATAGACAGCTTTCTATCCAGTTTGGGCTTTACCAAGAGTAAAGCGGATTCCAACCTTTACTACAAGGTTGAGGAAGGAAATCCAGTGATACTAATTTTGTATGCGAATAACCTGTTTGTATCAGGTGAAGATAGATTGATTGCCGACATGCAGCGGAAGCTTACTGCCAAGTTCGAGATGAAGAACTTGGGTATGATACACTATTTATTTTTGGCATGGAGGTGTGGCAGAGTGATGGAATCTTCCTTGGACAAGGGAAGTATGCAGTAGAGATCCTGAAGAGGTTCGGGATGATGGACTGCAAAGCTATGGCCACACCTATGGCATCGAATCTGAAGCTTCTATGTGATGCTTCATCTGAGCCGGTTGATATCACTATGTATCGTCAGATGATTGAGTCCTTGATGTACCTGACGAACACGAGACCACACATTTTCTTTGCTATGAACACATTGAGCCAGTTCCTCATGGATCCGAGGAGTGTTCACCTGGTTGCTGTAAAGCATGTTCTGAGGTACCTGAAGGGTACAGTGGATTATGGGCTCAGGTATGAGGAGAATCAAAATTTTAACCAGTAGGGTTATGTTGATTTAGATTGGGATGGCAGTGCTGCAGATAGGAAGAGCACATCTGGGTGCTGCTTCAGTATGGGATCAGGTGTGATCTCATGGTTTAGCAGGAAGCAGTCCTGCGTGGCACTGAGTATAGCTGAGGCAGAGTATGTTGCAGCATGTTCAGCTAGTTGTGAGGCAGTATGGCTATGGAAGCTACTGTCTGAGTTATTTGATCTCCCGTTGGAAGCTACTGGTATCTTCTGTGATAACCAGAGCTGTGTGAAGCTATCCGAGAACCCAGTGTTTCATGACAGGTCGAAACACATAGAGATCAAATATCACTATATCAGGGATATGGTGCAGAGAGGAGCTGTGAAGCTCCTGTATGTTGCGACGGACGAGCAGATTGCAGATGTGCTGACGAAGCCACTAGCCAGGGTGAAGTTCGAGTACTTCAGAGAGAGGCTTGGCGTTCTTCAGATCGAGGAAACTTCGAGGAAGAAGTGATGGACACATTTGCTGAAGCCATTCCAAGCATGTTGGAAGGAGGATCCTTCACATGGCTGTGGATGTAAGCGCTGGATGATGAGCATCAGGATGATGTTCTGGTTTCTGCTTGGATATGATCAGTTGGATCATTTTTATGTATGTATGTACGCATCATGTTGGATGCTGGATATGATCAATTGGATCATTTTCATGTATGTACGCATCATGTTGATGCTGGATATGATCAGTTGGATCATGTGTATGTATTTTGTATATGCATCATGTTGGATGCTTGGACCATGTATCTGTATATGTATCAGGTGGATACAGTGTATGATCAGGTGGATCATGTATGGTGATATGTATCATATTTGTATCAGGTGGATACATTGTATGATCAGGAGGATCATGTATGATGATATGTATCAGGTAGATACTTGTTATGCATCAGGTAGATGCATTGATGATCAGGAGGATCATGTATGATGATATGTATCATGTATTTGTATCAGGTGGATACATTGATGATCAGGAGGATCATGTATGATGATATGTATCAGGTAGATACTTGGTATGCATCAGATAGATGCATTGATGATCAGGTGGATCATGCAGCAGGATGTTGCAGTGATGATCAGGATGATCATAGATGACGAGCTTCAGGATGTTGCTCCAGATGACATGCAGCAGGATGTTGCAGTGATGATCAGGATGATCATAGATGACGAGCTTCAGGATGTTGCTCCAGATGACATGCAGCAGGACGTTGCAGTGATGATGATCAGGATGATCATGGATACATCAGGATGATGTATGGTGAGTATCAGTTTGATACTCTATGGCCGTGGATCAGGTTGTGCAGATAAGCATGTAATTTGTGCCCTGGGAGATTTGCAGATGGTCTTTCGAGGTTTTGCCTATGGCATGTAATTTGTGCCCTGGGACATCTGGAAAATGCTCTTTCGAGGTTTTGCTTGGGAGGACATATAATTTGAGCCCTGGGAGATCTGCAGATAGTCTTTCGAGGTTTTTCCTATGGCATGTAATTTGTGCCCTGGGATATCTGGCAGATGCTCTTTCGAGGTTTTGTCCTATGGCATGTAATTTGTGCCCTGGGAGATCCGATAGGTTGAGCTGTGTGCTCGTAATCAGTCCTGGGATGCTCTTTCGAGGTTTTGCCATGACCACATGTAATTTGTGCCCTGGGAGATCCGATAGGTTGAGCTGTGTGCTCGTAATCAGTCCTGGGATGCTCTTGCGAGGTTTTGTGGTGACTACATGTAATTTGTGCCCTGGGAGATCCGATAGGTTGAGCCGTGTGCTCGTAATCAGTCCTGGGATGCTCTTTCGAGGTTTTGTGGTGAGGTCACATATAATTTGTGCCCTGGGAGATTTGCAGATGGTCTTTCGAGGTTTTGCCTATGGCATGTAATCTGTGCCCTGGGACATCTGGCAAATGCTCTTTCGAGGTTTTGTGACGCACGTAAAAGTCCTGAGGATTCCACAGTATGGCCAGTGATGACGAAGACCTACAGGTGGTGGGCCTACATCCAGTATGAAAAAGGACTGGCTCTGTAGAAATTCCTATGACGAGTAGATTCAGAGATTGATTGAGATAGCAGCAGCAGTGACGATGATGATGACTCGATGATGATTATCTAGTGACGATGATCCAGAGAAGATGACTTGTGCTAGAAGAACTGTGCTGAGAAATACCTTCCTAGTTAAGAGGGAGTGTTGATGTATATGTAACTTTGGAATGTATTTCACATATATGTATATTGTATTCCTGTAGAGATGTTATTATTCCTCTATACGGAAGTGTCGTCATTTATATTGTAAGTGTCGTAACTTATACTTGATGGGTTATTAGACCACCTTGTTTGGGGTCGGCCCTGTATAAGTCATGTGGGTCGAAGGGTTATTAGACCACCCTATTGGGGGTCGGCCATGTGGGTCAAAGGGTTATTAGACCACCCTATTGGGGGTCGGCCCAGTCAGCATTATGTTATGTGGTTAAGTTCGAGCCTACATGAGTTAGGTAAAAAGGAAAGTCAAGTCAAGTATAAATAGAGTGCGGGAGGCACTCTATTTACTCACTCACTTCTCACACATGCACTCAAGGAGGAGTGGCGCACTTATGGAGGAGGAGGATCTGCTGCTAGGTTATGGCTATCTCTCTTGGTTGGTTGTATCATTGCTCTATCTATCTCTGAGGAAGTTATTGGGGTTTTTCACCTTTATGGTTTTCCCCAAGTAAATCTTTGTGTCTCTTGTGTGCTTGCATTATTGTCTCCATGATTAATATGCTGTAGATATGCTGTACATGTTGTTCTCTTAGTTAAGATCCTAGATTAGATTGAAGTAAATTCTGAAAATTTAACTTAAGATCCATCTCATCGAGAAGTTGCGTGATGGATAACCAAAAAGGTGGTAGCGATGGGTGATACCGTTGGACAAATGGCAACTGGAGAGCTCATCGCGGGGAGAAAAGTAGTAAACAAAACCACCACAAGGGCGTGAGATATCGGAGTGGTATGTTCAGAAATCAATTCACGATGCGGAGAGTGGGTAGCCCAGATCGATGGTGCGGAGATGATGGAAGATGCACGAAAGAGTGGACAATGGGCCTTGTCGTCGAGGAAAGGTGGAACATTAAATATGTCTCTCATCTATACCGTAGATGCAAAGTGGAATAAGATCTACGGTCCAAGATTGATCTCGTCGAGAAGTAGCATGATAGATACCTGAGAACGCGGTCGTGATGGATAAAACCGTTGGATAGGTGTCAACGCCACAGGCAATCGCGGGGAAGGAAAGTGGTATCTAAAACCACTTCAGGAAAACATCAATGATTCTCTGTGGAAACGTGGTAACAGTGGAATGACATAGTGTGGGTCCTAGCTGGGATCCGACAGAGGGCAGGCATAAAATATCATATCAGAAGATTAAATAAAGGTCTAGATCCGATAACCAAAAATCACCCATGAAGAATTAGCGGCCAGGATCGTCGGACAAGTGGCGGATAAGACCGAGGGTTAAGTAAAAGAAGATTTATATATAAAACCCTCAGCGGATCTAGTAGGCATTTGTTTATTTGGAAAACTGTCAAGTTCTGGAAGCTTCTCGGCGGGTGGAAGACGACGAGGGTGAATAGGCTTTCGACAGGAGCATTCCAGAAGAGTTGCCGGCAACAGGTAGGCCCTTCCGACTGATACTTGTCAGTAAAGTAGATAATTCAGTAGAACCATGGAAGAGGGTTCCGCTGTGAGCACAAGTAGAGTTAAGAATGCCCTAGAAGACAAGGATGGTAGTAGTTTTGACATAGTTACCCGTCTGCCCGTGATTGACCCTTTCCGAGGCCCGTCTGAATGGAAGAGGTTTTTTCTAGAAAAAGTGATGTTCTAGCGCCGGTACAGGGGTTCGATGGCTAGTTGCTAGGCAGTTGGGTCGAAACGCGGAAGTCATGAGGTCGTGCCCTAGCAGGGAAAGTCTCCAGAAGATCGTGTATCAGTTTTGGTCCAGGCTATAATGGCCTGCGAAGAAGCTATCCTCCAAGACCTCGCCCTTGTGGACCCGGAGGTCATCTCAGGAATAATAGTGGTTGCCTTGTTTTGTCAAAGTTTGTCCAAAGGTCGCTTGGACCTTTGTAATTCCACGCCATGGGTCTGACCTGGGCATTAGGGATAATTTCCACAATTTCCCAAATGTCCAAAGTAGCAGTTGGTCTGTCCGAAAACATAGGTGGGTCGAGATTAAACCCTGATATGGTAGAATTTCTGGCTAAAAGTATCCTTCCATAGGTAACATTTTTCCCTAATATTAATAGCTTCTGGCCCAGTTTCTGGATAAAAGGGAAGGGATGGAACAAGCAGGTGAAGAAGATCTAGATCCCAACCTTACTAAGATGACGACTGAAGTTTTTAAAGGATTATATGCATCACAAAGGTGTTGGATGCTTATGACTGAGAAGTTGGCCAACAGGAGGAGACCAGAGAAAGTTTGTAAAGGAGTGAAAACGGAAAAAGTCCCTTGCGTAGACTAGAGGTTGGCTCAAAAGATAATAGAGGTGATGTGACCCACGTCTTTCAAAGTGTGTGGGAAAGCATGAGATTAAGTGTTGTCACACGAGAGACATCAAAAGGAAGGAACTGTAGAGCCAAGTGATATCCTTTTTAATTACCAGTATGATGGAAAGCACTTTTTGCATCATCATTGCCTATGCCGTCTATCCGGGACAACGTCGCTAAGCATACGGAAGTTTCTGTCATCATCACAACAGCTATGGATAAGGTTTTCACGTCTTTTATCTACAGTTGGTACAACAGAAACATGGTGCGCCCGGCGGTTCGAACATCTTCTCATTTATTATTGTCTCATGGAGAGAAGACGGAAAAACGAAGTGGTACTCATGCTGGAGCAAGTGTTGGATGAGATGGAGGAAAATTCTACTCCTCCACCTCTTATAGTATTGGACCTCATAGAATCCAATTCTACCAACGAAGACGAGCGGCCTCATGGACGACAAGTGTCCAAGGGAAACCAACAAAGAACAAAGAAGGAGAAACACGAAATCAAGCAGAGTGGCCAACCGGGTGCGGAAATAATTCACGATTTTGTACTCTCCACTAAGGAAACGACACCTATTCTTCAAGAGGGTGCATCAAAGGTCGATAGCTCATTGAATGTAGAATATTTCTTTGACTCGCAAGGACATTTGCGGACCCAAGGGTAAAACAATCCTCTGTCTATAATATTCCGTTCCTTATCTTAATCAGTCTGTTTGAGACAAAAGTAATTTGTAATATTTTTGAGGCAGCTAAATGGATAGCCAGCCGAAACTTTTATACTTACTATGTTTACTTTACTATGATGTTAATTTCATTTGGTAATAATACCAGCAAATGTAAAAAATAGTTAGGACGTCTCTACCTATTTTTTGTTTCAAAACAATTATGGCAAACCAATTTTTGATGAGATGGCACATGGTTGTAACTATTTTTTGTTCAGAAGGGGCCGAGCCTAGAGCTCGAAGACATCTATATATACATTTGTAATCGAAGACATAAGGGTTGGAAATCTTATGAAAAATCTATTTGCGTTTTGATGATTAGTTTGTAAGACTTTTTTCTTTGAGTTGTTTAAATAGAAATTGCAGAGCTGAAGCCTGCGTTTTGACAAGGATTCTTGTGCAATTGGTCTGCTAGTCTGTATCTTTCTTTTCCCATGTGCAAATGTGTTTCTCTCTTTGTTATTCCATTCTGTGTTATTTCCTTCATGCTTGGATCAGGGTAACAGTTAAGTAGAATTCATAGAGATTATGCTCTGCTTAGCTTATTCCAAGTATTTCACCAAATATATTTTGCTAAAGTTGATGTAGGATTCATCCTTGATAGATGCCTTACATTGATGGACTGTTTCTTTTCTCTTCTGTTCCACAAATTAAAGCTCTTTGACTACTATATGCTTGCTACCTCGCCCTTGTGAATGCGTTTGCAGAATCTTTGTAAATATTGCTTCCAGAACTTGTTAAATGTGACTCCATTGCCCAAATGAAATTCATGCATTTTCAACCAAATATTTCGTGAATCCTTTTCGTTCCTACATAGAAATCTGATCTTCTGTATAATTGTTGTAATTGAAGATCTTATCCGTGAATGCTGGTGTTCCTTTTTCATTATTGACAATCTCTATTATTCTAGTCGTTTCACGAGATCGTAGAGAAAGTCCTCTCTGTTTATGTTTGATCAGAAGCGTAAACCAAAGATTGGTTAGTGGTTACCCGAGATTACCCTCTTTCAGCCTTGGGGGTCAGTTTTGGTGTTAACAAATTGGCGTCGTTGCTGGGGAAGAGATTGTTTTACAGTCCCTGGAAGAATGACATATACGTCCGAATTTCAAAGAAGAAGAGAAATCCCTATGGGCAAACAAAGGGTTCCGCATTTTCAAGAAGGTTTAAGAATTTTTGTTCTAGCGACTCCACTTACCAAGATCAGACAATTTAAGAAGACTCCAGTGGAGAAAGATCAGTACACCAAAGTATACTATTGAATAAATTCCAAAGGCATCCTGGCCTCAAGAAAGATCCATACGAGAGGTAACCCTTTCCCTGAAATCCTGTTAGGAGTAGATAACCTTGAAAGTTTACTGAGACAAAAAATTGTGAAAGATCGAGCTAGTGCTCCTAGCATCGAGACTGTTTCTTTTTTAGAAGATACATCCACCTTTCAAGAATTGGATTTAGAGATTGATATTAGAAAACCATTGCCAAGAACCAAATCTGAATCATACCTAAGCCTGGGCGAAGGAACTCTGAATAATATTGAATCATATCTTTTAGACCCTGTGTGGTTGGATTTTAAAAGCCTTGCCAAATCCAAATGAAATAAGCCCATTTCTCAGATCCCCCAAGCCCACATCACAATCCTAGTCAGTAATCCTGCTTAGAATATTCCCCCACAAGATCTAAATCCACCTAGACCCATGGCTGCCAGATACACGCCTTTGGTCCCGCCTACTGCCTTGAACGACCTCCCTCAGAATTACACCCAGAGAATTGTCTCTTATAATTGAGAGGGAGACTGGTCAGCCAAACAGCATGTTGTTAGATTTGAAGACATTTTAGACCTAGAGGAAGTGGACCACGATGATGCTAAAATGAGATTGTTGGCTCAAAGCCTATTTTGAGAACCGAAGAAATGGTTTAGGCAGCTACCTAATGCATCCATAGCCAATTTTGCATCTTTTAAAGTATTGTTTCTAGAAACGTGGGAAACCATGGGTAGTCCTGCTATAGTCTTGTCCCAGTATAATCATTTAAAGAAAGGCAGGTTTGAATCAGTCCATGAGTTTTCTGCCATATTCATGAAATCCTACATGATGTAGGAGCATTGGGACCTAGGAAGATCAGTCGAGGTTGATCGACCAAAGGGAGCTGACCAGCAGGAGTGCCGATGACCACTGGTGCAGAGAGCAGGTTGACTTGTCAAAGTCAACAAGTTGAGCAGAAGCAGTCAGGGTGCAGCCGACTGAAGGAACAACAAATGTCGCAAGAGGTCGAGGATCGACAGGAGATGGTCGATAGATGCAGAGCGATGTAAGAGGTCGAGCAGTCGACAAGTGGTCGAACTACGACACAACAGGGTTTGGCGAAGCCAAGTGTAATGGGGAAAAGAGAGAGCTGACAGGACAGTCGAGATGTGATTGAATGCTGTAGTAGGGTTATAAGGACATAAATTCAAGGTACTGTACCAGTAGCCATTCGGGGTTGCTCAAGAAGTTATTACTGTTATTGTGAGTTGGTGAAGGACATGATAGAGGACGTCATGGACAGAGGATGTACAGCACGGCTAGAAGCTGATAGTGCAGGTTCGCAGGATTTGGGCAGGATCAGTGAATGGAAGGGAATGCGTGTCTCGGGATTGTAATAATCTTGGAAACAACACCCGTAGAGTAGAAGAGGAAGAAAAGGTCTTCAGTCTACGAAGACAAGGGGGAGCAGAATAGAAAGCAAATCAGAGGCAGAGCCAAGAGAGCTGTGAAGAGTCACACCGACCGAGTGGAGAGTTGAGATCGAACCATAGCTCATAGTTCCGTGGTGAACCAGGAGAGGGTGAGGTCGACACATAGGGAGAACACACCATAGTTACTTCTAAGTTGTAATGGCTGAGGTCGACTGTATTTAGTTATTTGCTTACAGTTATTTTACATTGTAACCGATTTCAGAGAAGTAATATAAGCCACTTCTAGCATCTTGTTCTACACCTTGTTTGTGTGAGCATTGTGGTTTGTGTCGTTTGTATTGTTAAGCAAGAACCTTATTCCCGTAAGGCGACTTGAGTCAGTTGGTATCAGAGCCCGGAAGTGAGTCCGGTTGGAGAAGAAGACTATACCAACTTGACTTGCGTCAGTTGGTATCAGATCCCGGAAGCGAGTTCGGTTGGAGAAGAAGACTATACCAACTTGACTTGCGTCAGTTGGTATCAAAGCCCAGAAGCGATTCCGGTTGGAGAAGAAGACTATACCAACCTGACTTGCATTAGTTGGTATCAGATCCCAGAAGCGAGTCTGGTTGGAGGAGACGGCTATACCAACCTGACTTGCGTCAGTTGGTATCAGGACCCGAAAGTGTGAGAATTTTCAGCGGAGGTTGAAAATGGCTCATAGAGGCATTAATGTCCGAGGACGAAGAGCGCGTGGCACAAAATCCGTCATAGTGGATTGTGAGATGTTCGACGAATGCGTCCGAATGATGCTAACTTTGACAAATGAAGTCGCAGCGATCAAAGAAAACCAGAGGCGTGGTTGCATTCCTGAAGCGCTGGACCATAGCGACGAGGAAGTCGAGGAAGTGGAAGCTTGGGAAGCCGCAGCAGAATCACCAGAGGCAAAACTCATCAAGCTTTTGATAGAAATGAGAGGTCGGGCAAAGATAGATGTGTGTACGTACTTGGGAAGCCTGGACCCAGAAGACTTGATCGACTGGTTCAGAGAGATGGAGAAATATTTCAATGTAGAGCAGATCGAGGATCCTAAACGGGTTAAGACTACATGTCTAAGGTTGCCTTGTTGTGGTGGGACAATGTACAGGCTGATAGACTCAAGAAAGGCAAGGAGAAAATCAAATCTTGGGACAAGATGGTTGCCAAGTTGAAGGGGAAGTTCTTTCCCAATGAATATGTAGTTTCCTTGTTCCGAAAGCTACAAAACTTTCGACAAAAAGAGACGATCATGAAAGAGTACACGGAGGAGTTCTACTGATTGTCGATTCAGTCAGGACAAACTGATGAAGGAGAAAAAGTTGTCTCCAGATATGTAAACGAATTGAAATACACTATTCAGGATGAACTCAGCATGTTGAGATTCAGAGTAGTCGAAGAAGCCTATCAATTAGCTCTGAAGGCAGAAGAGAAACTGGCGAGAAAGTCCACAGCGACCAGAGGCAGGATGACTGGTTGGGGTGGAAAGACTATCTTCGTGAAAGGTCAAGGTAGCGGATACAAGAAAGAAGGTGTCGAAGATAGTCGACGCACAGACGGGACATCGACAAAGGAAAGAGCGCAAGAGAACCGACATGATGGTCGTGAGGACCGCGATCGAGGTGCGTATGGTCGAAGTGGTCCATCCGATAAGAAAGGAGCTAACAAGCCAGCTATAATCTGTTACAAATGCCAAGGAATGGGTCACAAGGCATATGAATGCCCATAAAACCTACATGCTGCAGAAGAGTCGAAACCCAGATGTCGAAAGGATGAGCAAGTCGACGAGAGGGAAGAGTCGGCATTAGATAGCAGTGGAGGTGAGAAAAAGAAGAACCGGAATCTGACGGTTCAAAGAGCTTTGATCTAGGAAGATCAACGTGACCTGATGGAACCAGCACAACGGAAGGCAATCTTTCGAACAAAGGTGCGGATCGGAGAATGGCATTGTAAGACCATAGTTGATGGTGGGGGTACAGAGAATCTTGTGTCGACAGAAGTCATCGACAAGATCAGGTTGAAGTGTCGAGAACACCCGCACCCTTACAATATCTCATGGTTGCAGAAAGGACACCATGTTAAGGTGGCCAAACAGTGCCTGATCAACTTTAGAGTTGAAGGATTGGAGGATAGTTTACTGTGTGATGTAGTTCCCATGGATGCATGCCATCTATTGTTAGGGAGACCATGGAAATATGATCGTAAGATGATCTATGACGATCGAGCTAACATAGTCACAGTGTGGAATAATGGCGTGAAAAGGACTCTTAAGCCGAGGTGAGGAGAGCCAGCCGACAGTAAGGACGGCGAGAGCAATCTTTGGGAAAAGCGAGTGTTGATGAGCACTGCCAAGGAATTCCTCGTAGAGGAGGAAAAATAGTCGGGATGTTTTGCAATCATTCCAAAAGGACCATATATCGAAGGAACGACCAATCAGGAGAACATTCCAGTCGAATTCAAGGAGTTACTCGAAGAGTTTAGGGACATAATGGCTAATGAGAAACCGACGGGATTGCCACCGACAAGGAGCATATCCCATCAGATCGACTTGATTCCAGGGTCGAGTCTTCCAAAAAAAGCACCATATAGGATGAGTCCAGCAGAGGGATAGGAGCTCAACCGACAAGTCCAAGAGTTTTTGGATAGGGGATTGATCCGAGAAATTTTGAGCCCGTGTACAGTACCAGTGGTATTGACACCCAAGAAGGGCGGGGAATGGAGAATGTGTACCGATTCCAGAGCCATCAACAGGATCACGATCAAGTATTGATTTCCATTGCCAAGGATGGATGACTTGATGGATTTCCTGAGTGGAGTGACATACTTCACGAAATTAGACCTGAAGAGTGGATATCACCAGATTAGGGTCAGAGAAGGAGATGAAAGGAAGACAACATTCAAGACAAGAGAAGGGTTATATGAGTGGTTGGTCATGCCGTTTGGATTGACTAATGCACCCAATACATTAATGAGGCTGATGAATGAGGTGCTGAAACCATTCTTAGGAAAGTTTGTCGTATTCTATTTAGACGACATTGTGATTTTCAGTTCGACCAAGTCAGATTTGGAGCACGTTCGACAAGTATTACAGAAATTGCAGGAAGAAAAGCTGATGATTAACCTGCAAAAGTGTTTCTTCATGAAGAAGGAATTGGTGTACTTGGGATTTGTAATTTCAGGTAAAGGGTTGGAGATGGACCCCGAGAAGGTGAAGGCAATAGTAGATTGGACGGAACTGACAAGTACGACTGCAGTGAGAAGGTTCCATGGACTTGATAGTTTCTACCGGAAGTTAACTCGGGGATTCAGTCAGATTTGTGCACCATTGACAAAATGCATGAGAAAGGGCGAGTTCAAGTGGACAGATAAGGCCCAGGAAGCTTTTGACAAATTGAAGGAAAAGGTCACGTAGAGCCCAGTGTTGGTGCTCCCAGACTTTGACAAAGTTTTCCAGGTCGATTGTGATGCAAGCAGATTAGCGATTGGAGTATTGTTAAGCCAGGAAGGCCAACCAATTGCAATCTTCAGTGAAAAACTGAATGGAGCGAAGCGGAAATATTCGGTCTATGACCAAGAATTTTATGCGATCATCCAAGCATTGAAGAAATGGAGGCATTATTTGTTGCCACAGGAATTTGTGTTATACACAGATCACCAAGCACTGAGGTATCTGAATACTCAGTCGAAGTTGGATCAGAGACACATGAAGTGGGTGCAATTGCTCCAGAGATATACCTTCGTGTTGCGACATAGGTCGGGTCAGTCGAACAAAGTTGCCGACGCGTTGAGCAAGAGAGTTGTGTTGTTGAGCACGACGACTGTTCATGCAACAGGGCTAGAGTTGATAGAGATGAAATATGAGACCGACAAAGATTTTGCGAAGGCATGGAAGGCTTGTCATGAGCCTTGGAGCGTCGAAAGAACTCCATATTTGAGTTATTTCATTCAAGAAGGTTACCTGTTCAGGGGAAGTCAGTTGTGTATTCCATAGGATCAGTGAGATAGAACCTAATCTGAGAACTTCATAATGGAGGGTTAGCAGGACACTTTGGGATCGACAAGACCAAAGCACTGGTTGACGATAAGTATTTCTGGCCAAGGATGTTGACAGATGTCGGAAGATGGGTTCGACAATGTCAAGTTTGCTAGTTGGAAAATGGAAGGATTTAGAACACGGGGTTGTATACACCATTGCCAGTACCAGAGAACCCGTGGGAGCATCTTAGCATGGATTTTGTGTTAGGATTACCAATGAATAAGCAGGGGAATGACTCAATATTTGTTGTAGTTGATAGATTTTCAAAGATGGCACATTTCATACCATGTAAGAAAACAAGTGATGCCACAGGTATTGTTGTACTATTCTTCAAGGAAATAGTTAGGCTGCATGGGTTGCCAAAGAGTATCACGTCGGATAGGGATACAAAATTCATGGGGCATTTCTGGAGGACCCTATGGAAGAAACTCGACACGAAGTTAGAGTTCAGCTCGGCACATCATCCGTAGACAGACAGTCAAACCAAGGTTGTAAACATAAGTTTGGGAAACCTTCTGAGATGTTTAGCGGCCGACAGACCCAAGCAGTGGGAAAATGTGTTGGCGCAGGTAGAGTTTGCATATAACAATTCTGTGAATCGATCGGCAGGATTGAGCCCATTCCAGATTGTTCAAGAGAGGAGCCCACATGTCGTGGCAGATTTGGTCGAATTGCCGTCAGAAACCAGGAAGAGCGCGGATGCAGAATCATTCACAGAGCATATGCATGAAGTTCATGAAAATGTGCAAAAGAGCAACGAGAAGAGTGACGCGGCCTACAAATTGAGAGCCAACTGGAGGAAGAGACTACTGTCTTTCCAAGAGGGGGACTTAGTCTATGCATATTTACGGAAGGAGCGATTTCCGACAGGAACATACAACAAGTTGAAGTTGAAGAAGATAGGACCATGTAGGATTCTGAAGAAGATTTCAGACAATGCATATGTGCTGGAATTGTCGGAAGACTTGAACATTTCAACAACGTTCAACGTCTCAGACCTGTACAAATTTGAAGAAGGGTCAAGCAGCAATAAGGGGGAAGGAACCAGTATCGATTGGACAGAACAGATTCCAGACCGGCATAAAGATGGGATCGCAGAAGTAATCGATGAACGCAAAGTAGGGCGTACCCATAGATCACGCATGAAGGAATACTTGGTGTGATGGACAAATGATGAGTTGCAGGAAGCGACATGGATTTCTGAAGAGGCATTCAGGAGACTGATGGAGCAGTCGAATTATTTTTCACCTGGGGAGTCTGATCTAGGAGCATCAGGACCTAGGCAGATCAGTCAAAGTTGATCGACCGAAGGGAGCTGACCAATGGGAGTGCCGATGACCACTGGTGCGGAGAGCAGGTTGACTTGTCAAATTCAACAAGTCAAGCAGAAGCAATCGGGGTGCAGCCGACTGAAGGAACAACAGATGTTGCGAGAGGTCGAGGATCGACAGGAGATGGTCGACATATGCAGAGCGATGTAAGAGGTCGAGCAGTCGACAAGTGGTCAAACTACGATACGATAGGGTTTTGCGAATCCAAGTGTAATGGGGAAAAGAGTGAGACGACAGGACAATCGAGATGTGATTGACTGCTGTAGTAGGGTCGGAAGGACAGAAAGTGAAGGGACTGTACCAGTAGCCATTCGAGGTTGCTGAGGAAGTTATTACAGTTATTGCGAGTTGGTGAAGGACATGACAGAGGACGTCACGGACAGAGGCTATACAGCACGGCTAGAAGCTGACAGTGCAGGTTCGTAGGATTTGGGCAGGATTAGCGAATGGAAGGGAATGCGTGTCTCAAGATTGTAATAATCTTGGAAACAACACCCGCAGAGTAGAAGAGGAAGAAAAGGTCTTCATTCTACGGAGACAAGGGGGAGCAGAATAGAAAGCAGAGCAGAGGCAGAGCCAAGAGAGATGTGAAGAGTCACACCGGCCGAGTGGAGGGTTGAGATCGAACCATAGCTCAGAGTTCCATGGTGAACTAGGAGAGGGTGAGGTCGACACACAGGGAGAACACACCACAGTTACTTCTAAGTTGTGACGGCTGAGGCCAACTGTAGTTAGTTATTTGCTTACAGTTATTTTACATTGTAACCGATTTTAGAGAAGTAATATAAGCCACTTCTAGCATCTTGTTCTACACCTTGTTTTTGTGAGAATTGTGGTTTGTGTCGTGTGTATTGTTAAGCAAGAACCTTATTCCCGTAAGGAAACTTGCGTCACTACAATTTTATTCCTGATGATCTAAAACAGTCGGTAGGCATTGCAAAGCTCCACTATGCAGATGCCTTTGACAGAGACTTCTCATGCACATTTAGAGAAATAAAATCCGCCTCACTGCCTGCTATGCTGAAGGATGCCTTGGAGATTGAGGCTAACATGATGGTTTCTGGAAAAATGAAGGGAAAAATTGAAACAGACAAGAAGAAGCAAGAAAATAAAGCCTCTTCTAGTGATGCTAAATTCGATACCATGATGAGAACTATGGAGAAATTGTTGGATAGATTAGCCATAGAGAACAAGCCTCCTGCTAGGGAAAAACCTGAAAATTAGATAAGGAACCCTAATTTTAGAAGGCCGCCCCCTCCAAGAAATCCAAGAAACCAAGAATATCATCAGATAAGACCTCCTTTCCCTGAGAATTTGGTAGACGAAGAAGGACCTGAAAACCCTGCTGCTGACCAGATACATCTCTTTGATACCCTTGAACACACAGTCCATTTGACTGAGAAGGAGCACAATGTTTTCACCAAGGGGAATGCTGATAAGGCCGCAGAGTTCGATTTTGAACAATATCAAATGGGTTACATGAATGTTTTGGACGACATCCAGAGAAAAATGAGGTTGAGAAACAGAGAAATACCAATAACTGAAGGGCAGTCTGCCCAGAGTCAGACCCCTAAGACTCAACAGAATAGAGACAAACTGAAGGGGAAACAACTAGTGGATCTTGTATAGAAAGTCTCAAAAGATGGGGGGAAACATTCTAAAGAGGGTAGGCAACCAGAAGTAACCGAAGTAGGGAAGCCGGCGCCAATATTCAGCTTGAAGGCTGAACTGTCTAAGGTAAATATCTCTATCTCCCTGAATGAACTATTGAGAGTTAATGAATATAGGGAAGAGATAAATAGCATAGTAAAGGGGCAGGCTAGAAATACACAAGATATGTTGGAAGTGATGGATGATGCCCCCACTATAATATTTGGTTCCAAAATGGAGGAACCAGATGATGAAGAAGTCCCTCCCTTCTATTTGAGCATGAATATCCACAACAAGTTATTACACAATGCCCTGATAGATTCTAGAGCTTCTCATAACTTGATGCCAAAGTCGGTAGTAGACTTATTGGGGTTAGAGGTCACTAGACCCTACAAAGACCTATATTCTTTTGATTCCAGAAGGGTACTTAGTTTGGGGCTGATTAAAGACGTGGTGGTAACCCTTGCCCAGATTCCAGAGAGAGCGTCATGATGGACATAGTGGTAGCTGATCTAACTGCTAAGTTTGGGATGCTGCTATCAAGATCCTGAGTAAAGAAGCTAAAGGGAACCATGCAGATGGATTTATCTTATGCTACTATACCACTATTCGGAAGTAATAGGAATTTATACAGAGAAAAAAGGATGGCATATTTAGTCAGCAGTGATGACAAGCCTGAGAATCACCCTATTTTCGCTGTGGACACAGACATGGGTTCCTCCATCCTTTTCAATGATGGTCCACATACTTATCCTAGACCCCCATTTTTTCATGAAGTAGAAGAAGACAAAGAGTTTGCAGCAAGGCATGAGGCATCAGAGAGGTGAAAAAATGAAGAAGGATTGTGGAAGATGTACTTTGATGGTTCACTAAGCAAAAATGGAGTTGGGGCTGGGGTTTGGATCATACCTCCAGACCAAGAATCTAGGGCCCTATCCTATAAATTGACTTTTGAACGCACAAACAATGTGGCTGAATATGAAGCTCTACTATTAGGACTGAGATATCTGAAAGACCTGGGAGCTAGGAGAGTACATGTATTTGGAGATTCAGAACTGGTGGTGAACCAGGTAAACGATAGTTAGCAGGAAAAGTACCCCAGGATGAGAGCTTATAGAAACGAAGTCTGGGACATGTTTGGAAATTGTTTCGACGAACATAAGATCTGGGCAATCCCAAGATGTGACAATCAAGTGGCTAACTCCTTGGCCAATACTACAGGTGGTTTTAAAACACCCATTTTTTCCCAAGAAAAGTACGAGGTCGAAGTGATAAATAGACCATCCATCCCAGACAATTCCAAGTATTGGAAAGTGTTTGAAGATGACCTACAAATTAGGAGATT
Source organism: Larix kaempferi (assembly GCA_027924585.1). Classification (NCBI taxonomy): domain Eukaryota; kingdom Viridiplantae; phylum Streptophyta; class Pinopsida; order Pinales; family Pinaceae; genus Larix; species Larix kaempferi. The sequence goes on from BSBM01000247.1 coordinate 1,222,361, forward strand.
TTAAGAACTGTCTCATGAGTTTTCTAATGTTCATATCGATATAGAGAATGAGAATGTAGAAGGTCTAGTGGACCAAGAGCAGTCAGAAAGCAAAGAGAATGGAAATAGGGGTTGGAAGAACACTATGGGAGGCAAAGACATTGTCCAGTTAAAAAGCAACTATATTCCCAAAGGATTGATACCTATAGAAAATCTCTTTGACCAAAACGATGTGGCAAAGAATCCCAAATTTGAACCTCCCAGGGATACAGTAGAAGATCATAATTTAGGTTCTGTTGGGGAACCTTGGATGGTTAAGTTGTCTAAAAAATTGGAGACCAGGAGGAAAACGCAGTATGTTGATCCGATGAAAAAATATGCTGCTGCCTTTTCCTGGAGCTATGAAGAGTTAAAGAAGTATGATACTTCAATAATCCAGCATTCCATCCCAATTCGGCCTAGAGAAAAACCTTTCAAACAAAATTTGAGAAGAATAAATCCCAGGTTGGTACCGGTGGTAGAAAATGAGATCAAGAGGTTGTTCAATGCAAAGATTATTGTCACTTTGAGATTCTCTCAATGGGTGGCTAACCTAGTTCCTGTAAGAAAAAACAATGGGGAAATTAGAATCTGTATAGACTTCAGGAATTTGAACAGATCATCCTTAAAGGACAATTACCCTCTACCCAAAATGGAGCACATCATGCAGAAGGTAGTAGGGGCAGAAAGGATTTCTACAATGGATGATTTCTCAGGGTATAATCAGATCAAAGTCAGTCCAGAAGATCAAGAAAAGGCTGCTTTCACCACTCCATGGGGTACTTTCATGTATTCTAAGATGCCTTTTGGATTGATGAACGCTGGGGCTACCTTCCAGAGAGCGATGGACATCGCCTTTGCTGAAGAGAAAGATAAGTTTCTGGTGGTGTACATGGATGATATAACATTATATTCAAAGTCTGACGATGAGCATCTCAAACACCTAGAACAGTTTTTTAAGAAGTGCATAAAATATGGTATCTCCCTCAACCCAAAGAAATCCCACTTTGGTTTAGAAGAGGCTAAACTCCTGGGACATATTATTTCTAAGGAAGGTATTAGGATTGACCTGAGAGGGTTAGTACGATCCAGAAAGTTGGAGAGCCCAGAAGTAAAAAGGAGGTGTAATCTTTTATTGGACAAGTGGGTTTTTTTAGAAGGTTCATACCTAGCTTTGCTGAGATTATGATGAGCATTCCCAATATGTTGAGAAAGGAAAACCATATAAGGTGGATGGAGGAAACAAGAGACTCTTTCAAGGGAATAAAAAATGCTATTTTTGAGGCCCCTGTATTAGCAAGCCCTGATTTTTCTAAAGATTTCCTGATTTTTTCTTATGCTTCTGAGCATACAGTAGCAGGAGTGTTGCTGCAGAAGAATGATCAGAATGCCGAACAACCAATTGATTTTTTCAGCAAAGTATTGAGAGATGCAGAATTAAAATATGATATCATGGAGAAACATGCTTATGCTTTAATCAAGTCATTGAAATATTTCAGGGTCTATATTCTCCATTCACACATCATTGCCCATGTCCCAAATAGTGCAGTAAAAGGTATCCTCACCCAGGCTGATCCAGAAGGAAGAAGAGCAAAATGGATCGCTATGCTGCTAGAGTATGACCTGGAAATAAAGCCTACCAAACTGATAGACGGGCAAGGGTTAGCAAAATTGATGACCAAAGCTAACTATGACTCTTTGCAACTAATTTTTTTGCAAGACTCTTTATGTCAGCTAGACGTAGGATTACAAATAAAGCCCAAATTTTCTGCATCTCCCTGGTACTCTAACAGTGTTTATGTATTGCAAAATCTACAAGCTTCAATAGGATTAAGTAAGAATAGGGCCAGAGTTGTAAAATTAAAGGCCACAAAATACTGTATCATGAATCAGTTCTTGTACTGGAAGGATTCTGGAGGCATACTGCTAAATTGCCTGTTAGAGGAAGAAGCCAAACATACCAAGAGAGAATTTCATAAGGGAGATTGTGGTGGTCACCATTCTTGGAAGGTCACAGTGAACAAGATCCTGAGGGTTGGTCTCTATTAGCCCACCATGTTCACAGATGTGTATAAAGAAACAATAACCTGTCACCAATGTCAAATTTTTGAAGGAAAGAGGAAAGTCGTATCACTACCCCTTCACCCAGTCATAGTAGAAGCTCCTTTCCAACAATGGGGACTAGATTTCATTGGGGATATAAACCCTAAGTCTTCTGGGTAGCACAGGTGGATATTGACGACCACAAATTACTTCACTAAGTGGATAGAAGCTATACCTACCAGGAATGCAACAGAAAATGTTATTATGGGATTTCTGGAGGATAATATCCTATCTAGGTTTGGTTGCCCCAAAAGGATCGTGACTGATAATGCGCTTGCATTTTGTTCTAAGAAGATGGTTAATTTCTGCCACAAATATCATATCAGTCTGAACCACTCTACAGCCTACTACCCCCAAGGAAACGGTCTGGAAAAATCCTCCAATAAAAGCTTAATAAAGATCATAAAGAGATTATTGGAAGAGAATACGAGGGCATGGCACACTAAGCTGAAGTATGCCCTGTGGGATGATAGAATAAGCACTAAAAGGGCCATTGGAATGTCTCCATTCTAGTTGGTGTATGGAGCTAAAATGTTTTTTCCAGCTTCTTTGGGGTTACCAGTTATGAGGTTGCTGCAAGGTTTAGAAGAAGAACCGAATCATATGTAAAGGAGAGTGAACCAGATAATTGAGTTAAATGAATTGAGAACTAAAGCCTATGAAAGAGTACAAGGACAACAGGAAAATATGAAAGAGGCATTTGATAAGAAGACCAAGGAAGATAAATTTCAGGTGAATGACCTAGTTCTGAAATGGGATTACCCAAGAAAAGACAGACACAGTAAATTTGACCACATGTGGATGGGTCCATACATCATTGCTGCACCCAGAGGAACCAACTCTTTTATACTGGGAGAGAAAGATGGGTCTGCCTGGTCGGGAGGACCAGTCAATGGTAGATTTTTAAAGCATTATCTGTCCTAGATGAGCCAGGTAATTCATGTACCATAACTTGTACATTTTTTTTTTTTTTTTTTTTTTTTTCCAGTTGTTTGAAGGTTTAATGGAAAACCAAAAGAATTGAAGCCCGAAGTGAAGGCCCTAATGTCTGAAAGGGGAAGCCATGCAATTCTTGTTTTCTTTTTTGTTTTTCTTTAAGTATTCTACCCGAAGGCGAAGGAAAACACAGTTCCCAGTGTCAGGTTCTGAGAGAATTTTTCAGTCTAAGGCCACAAGGAAAACTACCCAATGGATCAGGCACTTAGTCTATGGAGTTCTTTGCTACCTCGCAAGGAGGATAGCATCCCCGAGTTGGAGCCAGTTGTTAACAACTGATTTTTACACCTCATAAACTACCCAATGGATCAGGCACTTAGTCTACGGAGTTCTTTGCTACCTCGCAGGGAGGATAGCATCCCCGAGTTGGATCCAATTGTTAACAACTGATTTTTACACCTCATAAATATCAAGTGTGAAAGGAATATGGTTGGAGAAACATACCTGATAAAGGATTAAATCCCCAGTCTTCCTCCATGGTTGAGGGCCAGAATAGGGGAAATTAATAAATAAAGGGATAAGAGGGAATACCCCATAAGAAATTCACAAAGAAGTATGGGAAGGAGCATGCTAAACGAATAAATAACCCCAAATCCTAAGTCTGACATCCTAAAGTATTATAAGGACTAAGTCTCGGCAAGAGAACCATCATGGATGCAAGGTGAAGCCATATCCACGGTCCAAGATCCATCTCGTCAAGAAGCTGCGTGATGGATAACCAAAAAGGTGGTAGCGATGGGTGATATCGCCGAACAAATGGCAGCTGGAGGGCTCATCGTGGGGAGAAAAGCGGTAAACAAAACCACCACAAGGGCGCGAGATACCGGAGTGGTAGGATCATAAAGCAATCCACGATGCAGAGAGTGGGTATCCTAGATCGACGGTGCACGAAAGAGTGGACAGTGGGCCCCATCATCGGGGAAAGGTGGAACATTAAATATGTCTCTCATCTATACCGTAGATGAAAAGTGGAATAAGATCTACAGTCCAAGATTGATCTCGTCGAGAAGTAGCACGATAGATACATAAGAAGGCGGTCGTGATGGATAAAACAGTTGGACAGGTGTCAACGCCACAAGCGATCGCGAGGAAGGAAAGTGGTATCTAAAAACACTCTAGGAAAACATCGATGATGCTCCGTGGACACGTGGTAACAGTGGAATGACATAGAGTGGGTCCTACCTGGGATCCAACGGAGGGTGGGCATAAAATGTCACATCAGAAGATTAAATAAAGGTCTAGATCCGACGACCGAAAATCACCCGTGAAGGATCAGCGGCCAGGATCGTCGGACAAGTGGCGGATAAGACCGAGGGTTAAGTAAAAGAATATTTATATATAAAACCCTCAGCAGATGTAGTAGGCATTTGTTTATTTGGAAAACTGTCAAGGTCTGAAAGCTTCTCGGTGGGTGGGAGACGACGAGGGTGACCGGGCTTTTGACAGGAGAATTCCAGAAGATTTGCTGGCAATAGGTAGGCCCTTCCGACTGAGACTTGTCAGTAAAGTAGATAATTCAGTAGAACCATGAAAGAGGGTTCTGCCGTGAGCACAAGTAGAGTTAAGAATGCCCTGGAAGACAGGGATGGTAGTATTTTTGACACAGTTACCCGTCTGCCCATGATTGACCCTTTGCGAGACCCGTCTGAACGGAAGGGGTTTTTTCCAGAAAACAGTGATGTTCTAGTACCGGTACAGGGGTTCGATGGCTAGTCGCCAGGCCGTTGGGTCGAAACGCGAAAGTCATGTGGTTGTGCCCTAGCAGGGAAAGTCTCCGGAAGACCCTGTATCAGTTTCAGTCCGGGAAAAAATGGCCTACGAAGAAGCTATCCTCCAAGACCTCGGCCTTGTGGGCTCGGAGGTCATCTCAAGAATAACAGTGGTTGCCTTGTTTTATCAAAGTTCATCCAAAGGTCACTTGGACCTTTGTAATTCCCCACCACGGATCCGACCTAGGCATTAGGGATAATTTCCACAATTTCTCAAACATCCAAAGTAGCAGTTGGTTTGTCCGAAAACATAGGTGGGTCGAGATTAAACCCGGATATGGTAGAATTTATGGCTAAAGGTATCCTTCCACAGGTAACATTTTTCCCTGGTATTAATAGCTTTTGGCCCAGTTTCCGGATAAAAGGAAAGGGTTGGAACAAGCAGGCGAAGAATATCTAGATCCCAACCTTACTAAGATGAAGACTGAAGTTTTTAAAGGATTATATGCATCACAAAGGTGCTGGATGCTTATGACTGAGAAGTTGGCAAACAGGAGGAGACCCGAGAAAGCTTGTAAAGGAGGAGTGAAAAGGGAAAAAGTCCCTTGCGTAGACTGGAGGTTGGCCCGGAAGATGATAGAGGTGATGTGACCCATGTCTTTCACAGCATATGGGAAAGCATGATATTAAGTGTTGTCACATGAGAGACGTCAGAAGGAAGGACCCGCAGAGCCAAGTGATATCCTTTTTATTTATCGGTATGATGGAAAGCACTTTTTGCATCATCATTGGCTACGCCGTCTATACGGGACGACGTCGCTGAGCATGAGGAAGTTGACTTCATCATCACAGTAGTTATGGATAAGGTTTTCACGTATTTTATCTACAGTCGGTACAACAGAAAGCTGGTGCACCCGGCGGTTCGACCACTTCTTAGTTATTATTGGCTCATGGAGAGAAGACGGAAAAGCGAAGTGGTACTCATGCCGAAGCAAGTGTGGGATGAGATGGAGGAAAATTCTACTCCTCCACCTCTTATAGTATTGGACCTCATAGAATCCAATTCTGCCAATGAATACGAGTGGCCTCATGGACGACAAGTGTCCAAGGGAAACTGACAAAGAACAAAGAAGGAGAAACACGAAATCAAGCAGAGCGACCAACCGGGTGCGGAAATAATTCACGATTTTGTACTCTCTACTAAGGAAACGACACCTATCCTTCCAGAGGGCGCATCAAAGGTCGACAGCTCATTGAAGGTAGAAGATTTCTTTGACTCATAAGGACATTTGCAGACCCAGGGTTAAAACAATCCTCTGCATATAGTATTTCGTTCCTTATCTTAATCAGTCTATTTGAGACAAAAGTAATTTGTAATATTTTTGAGGCGGCTAAATGGATAGCCAACCGAAACTTTTATACTTACTATGTTTACTTTACTATGATGTTAATTTCATTTGGTAATAATACCGGCAAATGTAAAAAATAGTTAGGATGGCTCTACCTATTTTTTGTTTGAAAACAGTTATGGCAAACCAATTTTTGATGAGACGGCATATAGTTGTAACTATTTTCTCTTCAGAAGGGGCCGAGACTAGAGTTCGAAGACATCTATATATACATTTGTAATCGAATACATAAGGGTTGGAAATCTTATGAAAAATATATTTGTGTTTTGATGATCAGTTTGTAAGACTTTTTTCTTTGAGTTGTTCAAATAGAAATTGCATAGCTGAAGCCTGCGTTTTGACAAGGATTCATTTGTAATTGGTCTGGTAGTCTGTATCTTTCTTTTCCCATGTGCAAATGTGTTTCTCTCTTTGTTATTCCATTCTGTGTTATTTCCTTCATGCTTGTTTCAGGGTAACAGTTAAGTAGAATTCATAGAGATTATGCTCTGCTTAGCTTATTCCAAGTATTTCACCAAATATATTCTGCTAAAGTTGATGTAGGATTCATCCTTGATAGATGCCTTACATTGATGGACTGTTTCTTTTTTCTTCTGTTCCACAAATTAAAGCTCTTTGACTACTAGCTTCTTTCTACCTCGCCCTTGTGAATGTGTTTGCAGAATCTTTGTAAATATTTCTTTCAAAACTTGTTAAATGTGACTCCATCGCCCAAATGAAATTCATGCATTTTCAACCAAATATTTCGTGAATCCTTTTCGTTCCTACACAGAAATCTGATCTTCTGTATAATTGTTGTAATTGAATATCTTACCCATGAATGCTGGTGTTCCTTTCTCATTATTGGCAATCTTGATTATTCCAGTCGTTTCACGAGATTGTAGAGAGAGCCCTCTCTGTTTATGTTTGATCAGAAGCGTAAACCAAATATTGGTTAGTGGTTACCCGAGATTACCCTCTTTCATCCTTGGGGCTCAGTTTTGGTGTTAACAACAGGGGATTCAGTCAATAAACCACTATCATAGAACATTCATTCGTGGCATGTGACACAATACCCCTAATTTCACTAAATATTGGAAAATACCTTCCAAAATCATTTTTTTAACGCCCTCCCAATATGCCTTCCCAATTTTAAAAAAAACCTATTTTCACTAGATATTGTATGTATCAATTTTTTCATTAACATTTTGTATACCCCTTTATATTTATACCTAGTATATTGATATGATACCCGTCTTATGACCACACATGCATTCTACAATGCACCTTGCTGCTTTCGATGTATATTGTGGATGCGCATTACTTCACCCACAATGAAATTACTAAACCACATATTATTATGATTTGCAACATCTAATGGTCTAATGAAGAGATAGGAGATCACTTCTTGTATGTCACTAGAGCCAATGCACATAGTACAACATTTAGATTGCATGTTGCAGTTCCCCAATCGTTGACTAAGCTTGTTATGGGCTAGGTATCTAAGCCCCGAGGGCCTGTAACAAGCTCTAGGAGGCTGAATAAACCTCCCAAGTCGTGTAATAGGCACGAGTGGTTGGGTATTCCATTCCCCAAGGCCTATCGAGGGCCTATAGCAGGCCCTAGAGGCTTAGAGCCTCCCAAGGCTATTGGTAACAACTGGATGACTGTTATCGGTAACAATTGGTTGTTAATGACCACTATCTCTCGACTATGATCAACTGGAAACCCACTTCACCACGAAACCCCTGGCCTCAAGCATGCCTCAAGACACGATTCCCCTGCGCACTAGTAAGCCCGAGCCTTGCCTCAACCTGATTTCTCATCCGGTCGTGATCCCGCCATCTGCATTTGGCGGATATTTGTTAGCCCACTCATATAAAAAAGACCCCAAAGTATTTTTGTATTGTTACATTAAATAAAATAAAAACCTTTGCCCCTTAATATATAAGCAATATAATTTTTAGGTTTTCATGAATATTTAATACCGCAATATGAATGAATGTGATATTATATTGCATTATAGTGAATCCCCCGTGGGTGCATTACCTCTGTAATTATTATTACTTGGAAAATTTATGTTATTAAAGCTTTTCTTAAAATTTACAGAGTTATGATTAAAGCTTTTCCTTTTATGTTTGAAATGATTTGAATTATTACTCTTCCAGCCAGATATTCCTTCTCTTTTCCTGTTTTGGTCAAAAGAGAAATTAGCTTTTCTCATAGCCTCTTCCAAAGTGGAAGGGTTATCATACTCGATCCTGTTGTTTATGTTGAAAGGTAGACAACTTAAAAACCTTTGTACCTTAGGATTCTTTTCGACCATGTAAGGTACATACCTCAACAAGCTAAGGAACTTGCTGCAGAACTCCTTCATACTCATAGTACCTAGTTTTAAATCATAAAATTCCTTGGATTTATCTTCATAGCACTGTTTTGATAAAAACTTTTTCTTAAATAAATTTTTAAACATGCTCCAAGTCGTGTTTCTTTCTTTTATGTTCTTAATTCTTTTAAGATCTTGCCACCAAATATCTTCCTTTCCAGTTAGATTGTAAATAGCCATCTTGGCCTTTAACTGAGAAGAGTAATCGTAAATATGAAAGTATTTCTTCATTCCGGATAGCCATGCTTCAGCTATCTCACCCTTTTCAGTTTCGCCATTAAAGGTTGGTGGCTTAATCTTTTTAAACTCTCCTGTGATTTGTTCATGATGCTTATGCTTCCTCTTCTTAGAACAGTCATCACTATCATTGCTGTCATGAATAGAAGTATAATTACTTTGATCAGATTCAAACGAAGAGTAATTATTATTTTTACCATTCCTTGTTTTCTTACTTTTACATTTGTGAGACATTGTACCAGAATCAGAATTTACTTCTGATTTCCTTCCTCTTTCTTCGTTATTGTATTTCTCCATTAAAAGCTGATTTAACTCTTCCTGTGACTTCATAATGCATTCATTTTCTTCTTTAATAGTTCTTTTCTCATATTTTAAATCTTTTACAGTACGAAGAAGTTCTAAAGATTGGTTATTTAATTCAACATATATTCCTTCATGATTATCATTGTTATTATGCTCATTACGAGGAGATCTATCCTCTGTTGATTCCTTAGGTATTTCCATACTTGCAAATTAAAGGTCAAATTGTTCTGTACAGAAACAAAATTAAAATAAAAGCTAGTAACATAAACTTTCTGGTTTTTATTTTCTATTTGCGCGCGTGAGCCTATTTTAGGCCTAGAGTTTGAACTCGCGCTCCGATACCACATGTAACATCCCAAAAAAAATTCACAAAAATTTAAAATTTTTCAACGTAGCATTTAATGCTTAAAATAACTGTGCGGAAATATAATTAATGTATTAATGACATTATGCTGGAATGAATGTTTGTAATGATCATTTGATGTAATTTTTTTGCGTCGTGATATGAAGCAAAATTTAATTCTATTCTAAGATGCTAATGGTTGTCCTTCCTATATCGGCTATATTCTTATATTACCTACGACAAGGTTCTATGATATTAATGTTTTTAAGTGCTAACTGTTTTCTTTTCTCTTTGATGATGAAGGGGCCCTATGGCACCCTGAGGCTTACTTATCATTTATGCTAAAGCATTTGAACTTCCATTTCCGCAAATGACAGGTAAGGGTGACACAAAATACCAGCATGATTTTAAATGCTCTTCTAGGTAGTTGTCAAAGATCCTGTAATAAAATTTCTGAGGTACTTATAATGTGACTCGTCTAAGTTTGTATTTGTAAAGTGTAATGTGTCTTTACATAACATGGGCTAAATACTTGATACTCTTGTATTCTTATAACATGTGCACTATATGCAAAATACATGCTTATCCAAATAGTGTGAACTATATTCATATTCCAATAAAATCCTTATAGTGTAACTTCACAATATAAGCTATACACAATTCTCATAACATAAGAACTATATGCCAAACCTATGAAATTTCTATTGTATCAAAAACTATATGAAATTCTTATTAGCATATATACTATATACAAAAAATAGTATAGGACCTATGACATACAAGCTATATATTATGGTTTATGCAATGGTCCTATAAACAATTTAATTATGACAATAGTGGGTATAGTTGTGACCCTATTAAGTCATATGATTGATGTCTAGTGGTTTGATTCCAATGCAACTATGACTTACCATAAAATCTATCTTATGACAGGATTACAAATATAAACGATGTAATCACATGATAAGGGCAGGGTAATTTATGATGTAGTGGACATGTGCTGGAAGGCATTCACATCCAACCTTAACATTTATCACTCCCAACTACCAGCTTGGTGGTGGCTACCATCCTAGTACACAACACGTGAAGGTTAGTGAACAGGCAGTCGTCGGAGTGAATTTTTCACATGGTTTTGATGGAGGTTATCCTAGCTGTACTCTGTGGTGGCAATGGTTATTAAATATGTTAATTAATGTAGTTGGTACTACAAATTTATATGCGATGTGAGAAATGATCCCCATCGTTGATCTTATGACAATCTAGGGCCTTGAGACTTGACCCTAATTCATCACTAAGTCCCAAATTTATTGTTTCTTGGCATTCATTGTGTATTGCTACTAGCTCAGTGTAGAGGTCGACTGGCTTGAGATAATTTAGGGTTTCGATAGCAGGTATGGAGTGCTTCCTCCATGGTTCGAACCCGTGACCTGGGCTTGGTTCCAGATACCTGAGATAGCTTAAGAGCTGAACATGATAGTGAGAGCTTATAGCAAAGGTTGAAGTTGGGAAGAGCTCCAAGGTTGTTGAAAGTACCGTGTGTAAATTCAACTGGTATTCAGTTTCTCTGTATGTCAAGTGATGATTCTCATAATTGTTTCCAACCCTTGTTGCATTCGATGGTGAAATGATGGCTTCGGTTCAACGGTGGCTAAGGCATCGTGATCCATAAGTAACTATTTAAAGGTAATGAACAGGATTCGAATCCTGTCTTTTTCTATTAGTTGAATACTTTCAGTTGTTGTTTATGAAACTTCTTTGATGATGCACTTTTTGACCAACTCATGGTTGTGTGGCAGGTTCCCTCGGCTTTGGTTCCCAAGCTTGAGTGGTGAACGATGGCAACTGCAAATGAAATGGTAAGCTTCGGTGGTTCCCTGATGCTTCAGTTAGGTGCCTATTGGACCTTTCTATGCTCTTAGTCGAGACTTCGTTTTTATGGTAAAGCTATGGCAACTGACCACCATCATAATGTTTGTGAGCTGATTGGCAGCTTGGCGAGGATGAATCCTCAACCCATTCGACGTTAAGCTTGTGTTTTTTCTTTCAGTTTTAAATACTTTGCAAAATATGTAGACAGTTTAGAGGGTTTTATCCCTCGGCCATTCTAGTTTTAATTAAAGGAATTTGGTTCCAAAATTCATAAGTTTTGTGTATTTTGAAACTGTGAGCGTTTCTCCCGTAAATGTGATAATGAAACGTATTGTTTTATGAACTGTTGTGCTTTTAAATGATGGCTGAGAGCCATAAGTGTATAACCTTGTGATAAGCATGATGAAACCCTAACCTGTAAGTTTCGATGGTAATTTTGATAGTACCGAGAATTAAAACCTGAGAACCTTGTCTTAAACTTGTTTATCTTTTGGGTTTCGATACTGATTATGGTTCTACTAGGGTTATAAGCTCACTGTTAGATAGCGATACTAAATTTATGTTTTATGCTAAGTGAGGTAAAGTGTCTTTCTCGTGTTCTCAACACGAAACATAGATTTTAAGGTTAATTAAAATGTTGTTTACTGTTTTGAACCTGTGTCTGCTATATATTCATAAATCTTATATGTCTTTGTCATGAATGGCTTGATATGAAAAATATTGAAATGTATACTAAAAGTTGATGTTTAGAAGCTAGGGTTGAAAATCTTAGGGTTTTGATTCTATAGTAAAAGTGTTTTCGAAAATATAACTGAAGTTTGATAAACAAAACGAAATAAAAGATGCTAATACTTGAGGATGAGAAGGTACTATACAACAATACATTTTTGCTTGAAATTGATAACTTCTGCTTTGAAGATAAATGTATTTGGTTATCATTCTGTGAAATTTATTACAACTGTTATATTTCATAATGCTGATGGGAGAAGTAATGTGAACTTATAATACAAATCTGTTTGAAAAGAATGATAAGAAAATTATGTAACATATATCTTTTACAAGGAGATAATTGACCAAAAAGAAAAACCCTAGGTATACACGAATGAAATAATTACTTCTGTTTTCTATGTAAAGGAAAAATATGGTGACTGTAATATGAAATACTGTTATAACTTCCTAAGCCTAGACAAACATAATTTATAGCATAGAACTGATGAGGAATATTAAGAAATGAATCAATGCTAGTCTATTCATTCATTTGACATTTTGTCTATCATTTATCTATCTTAATCCTCTTCTCTGTACTAGATTACGATGCAGAAAACAGTATGGGGAAAAATGCAGAGAATATATTCATTTAATCATCTTATTTACTCAATCATCATTATACAGAACAATAACCAGATAGGAAATTAAAAACAATTACTCTTGAATGATGATAACTATAAATACTTAAATCAATCATTTTCAGAATTAATTTAACTACTAAAAAAAACCAGAAAAGACAATTAGAACCTGTATCTGTAGATAGGACCGACAAACACCCAAGGAGGCATGTTCCTCGCAACCTTCTCCATAAGAAGCAGCCAAAATAATTGCTTCCTTTGGACCCCCGAGCCTATTTACTGAACCACCAGGTAGATGGATTCTGTGTAGAAGCAAGGCACCCAAAAAATTTATAGGCATCAAACTATTAAGGCTTGCTCCTCAATTATTATGACTTCAACACTCAATAGTATAGATCTGCACTCAGCAATAAGACTTCTGCACTCAGTAGTAAAACTTCTGCACTCACTAGTATAATATGCAAACTTACACCATGATAAAAAACTAGCATATCCCCTCATCGAATCTCTTGGGTGCAAAAACAGCAGAACCCCAAGGTAAATTTCCTCGTTAGGAAAAGTGATGAACCTCAGTTCCTAATTCGATGGCTCTTATATAGACAGCCTAGGTCTTTAGTGATCAGTTTTCAATAAATGAGCCTCAAGCTCCAGGCCCATCTTTCAGGGCACTATGACCACATTTCAAGGGAGTTGTCCCATACCAACAGCTAGTTAGTTGCCTCACAAAGCTACCATTTTTCCATTTCCTTCTACCACAGATTCCATTCCACCTAGTGGGTCAGTAAACACTCTTTCAACAGTCCCCTTAGGTGTTTGTCTCCTATTTAATTTATTAAATAATAAAATATTGTGCAAATTACAGTCATCCTTGGACACTTGTCCAATATAAAACTTTACAATAAAAGTTTAGATAATGTTTCCAACATAAAATGTTTTTCAGCAAAAAGGGTATGTTACAGGATGTTTCACATAAAGGGAATTTTCCCCAACCACATACCTCTATGCCATACAATATGTCACATTATAATGTACCAACACCTCAAGTGTTAGCGGCCCCTCAAACTGCTCCAAATACCCCATTTGGACAAATGACATATGGACCATACTGTCCTACTTTCCCCAACAAAACCCAAATGCAACTTTCTCATCTACCACCATTAACACCAGAAGCTCCTATGTCCATATCTCATGGTGCACCCAACTCATATTTACCCACACAAACTTACAACCCATAATTTCCATTCGTCACTCCACTTAGTACACACCCCATGACTCATGCTTGGGTGAATCATAATCAACGATTTGAGTAGGTAAATGTGGATAATCCTCCAAATAAACAAAATAAATGGGGGGGGGAAGGAAAGAACAAGAAAAAGTAACCACAAGGGTTGTAGGTAAATCCCCCTCCCCAATAAAAATAAAACAATGGAAATCAAAACCAGAACATGTGGACCAATACCCCCCACTAGAAAGCAAAGAAACCCAAATAGACAATCAACTTCCCTTGTTCATTTTGTGGACGATATGGCCATTACACACACCATTTCTCATTGATACTAGAATTTCAATAGTTCATTGCGTATAGGAAGAAGGTTGGTGCCAAACCTCCTCATGTAACAAATGCATCACTTATGCAACAAGTGATGCTACAACAATTTTTTTCCAGTCAGGGGTTGTGTCTAATTAGCAAGAACATCGCCCCCGTGTGATGGAACTTTCATAAATATCAATATGAATATGGAAAAGATACACCTTCAAACCCATAACAAAGGTTATCGTATGCATGAACCTCCATACAGTGAGGATACACCCACTACCACTAGCAGGAATTTTTAGCTACATCATCCTAGCAACAAACAAATCCTTCGGATTACAAGAAACCACTAAGACAAACGTCTCATAATACTCATATGAAGGATACCAATAATTACAACACTGTAGATGATTTGGTCGAATACCTCACTACCATGTCGAGTCTACAATTTCTTCAATATTTCCCTTCCCAAAAGATGTCATTAATTTCAAATTTAGACGCAATTGGGCCATCTTATCCGTGCCTAATGACCTTTGACCTTGACAATGGAGATCCTCAGTTTCCTTCATCCATCGTTTTAAAAGTTCTCATCACTATCAAGAAAATCCTTATTCATCAACGAATAGTCAATGAAAGAGCATACAATTCTATGATGTCAAACCATGTTTAGAAATGTCTTAGATCACTAGACTTATTCCCATCATCCATCACTCTTTGAAGTTATGATGGAAGGCCATCAAAACCACAATGTCTATAATGGAATATTCCCATACAATTGGAAAGAAAAATGGTACTCCTTGATATAGAAGTAGTTGGTGCACAACTCGATTACAACATCATGTTGTGACATAATTACATGTACACCATGAAAGTGGTTGCCTCATAAGTATTTTGTATCATGATGTTCCCCCACAAAAGGAAAATAGTAACCCTTGACCAACTCACATGCTACGAGCCTTTCCCCAATTCTAACCCAGATATCATCATCCCCACCATAGGATTAGAAAACCAACCATCATACATAGACATTGATCCTGCCATTTATAAAGATTCAACATTGCTAAGGAAATACGTTGTTAGTCCAAAAACAATACCAAATTCTATGGATGGTCTTATGTAAATTATCTTCTCATCATAGTAATTAACACATCAAATTCCTTTACATCGATGTCTATACCTAAAACAAATTGCCACCTTGAAGGAGAAACTAGTCACTTGCCTCTTTCAGAAGTACCCGTGGTCCAATTCCCTGCAGGGAACACCATTCTTGGCTACACTAACATTTGCTAGACACACTTTAGTGATACTAGTTTGGTATTAAACCACAAGACCCAAAATGTTCACCAAAACATATTGCCATTTCAACTTTACCCCCGTAACTCCTGCCAACACACCATCTACAGTGATACCAGTGAAGACACCATTACTAGTCACAACCAATTCAAATAATTGGGGAACCAAGCTTGATACAAAATGGATTCGAACTATTGAATGGTTATAATGCTATTACTTGCAACGTATTCTAGCAATTATTAAAGGTGATACAATAGATAATAAAAAAAGACAAGGAAAACAAAAATGTAAATAAGACAAGAGATAAAAAAAGAATAAAATGAGTTAAATCTAAAAATAAAAATGAAATAGGAGAAAAAAGGACAGGTAATGGGAAATGAAAGGTGAGACCTATTGGCCTTCTCATTACCCAAGCTCTCTCTATTTCCTCTTTAATTTTCACACGGAAATGGGTTTAATGAGCCATGAGAAGAGGATTCACAAGGGAACCATAAGTATCCTTGTCACCAAAGATTGCCAATATATACTAAGAAAGAATTCAAACCTCATTTTCCCATTTGGGTTTCAAGGGAAAAATTATGGTATCAACCATCACATACTTGATTGACTTCTCTTGTCCATTTTATTAATTGATGCCAATTTTTTAAAGGGACTCTATCTATGTTTTAATGCTTCTTTAATTCATGGGATGGTTTAAATATTCATTATTGGCTGTTATGTGAGGTTGTCATTCATGTTTTGAATTTTTCTTGCAAAATACAAATGAAAACAATTCAAACACTACCACCATCCATTCCAATATGAATATTGAAATCAATGTATCTCGTTTAAGAGATCTTGCAATTTGTAGGTAGTTTCTAAATATAAAATTTTAAATGTATTTGACAGCTTGGGCATTTTTCTCACCCTCTCAGTGAATTACACTATTGCTTGTGTGTTTTTCCCATTAAATGGGGCATTGTTTGCATTGCCTAAGTTGTACAATGATTTCCTAGGACATTTTCATACACCATTAGGATGTTATTTTTTTTCCTTGTCTAATTTAACCATCGCTAGGAAAATTTTCTTTTTCCAAAGACAAGTTCATTGGTTGTTTCGAGAAAGTGAAGTGTATGGGGAAAGTATTGTAGTTTTGGGGGCATTTATATCATCGTTGGAAGAATTTTAAGTTCCTAGCGCAAGTATTGAAGTTCTTGGGGTGTTTTATCATCATTGCATGAATTTTAAAATGCTGAGGGAAAATATTGAAATGTTTGGGGAGTTCTTATCATTGTTTGGAGAATTTTGAAGTGCCTTGGGAAAGTATTGAAGTGCCTAGGGCATTTATATCATCATTGGGAGAATTTCGAAGTGCTTGGGGTTGTTTCTTAATCAATGTATATATGCTTAAATAGCGTTGGGACATTTTAAAATGGTGTTGGGAAAATCTATCACTCGCTAGAGAGAATTTGTGTGTCCTGAGGCATTTTTTGATTGTGTGAGATATTATATCATTGTTCTGCATTTTTCTCCCTTTCCTTGTTGATTTTAACCACCACTAGGATCTTTTCAAGCCATTTTTTGTTCTAAAAGACACAAGAAACCAAAATTATAAGTGGAAATATTCAAAGATATTACATGGGAAAACACCATAACAAATATTCCTAGTAAGTGTAACCTTCTCTTTGTATTTTTCGTGGACATTTCTTGAGAGTGTTTTTTTGAGAGTGACTTGTTGAGGAAAGGAGTGTGGAAAAAAGATTGGAAGGTAGGCCATTCTAGGATTGGAAGGTCCTTGATACAAATGGGGGAGAGAATAAGCATTTAGAACAAGATTATTATACATGTCCAGTCAATATTTTAAACCCATCTACATGGAAAGATAAGAGTGTGGGATTGTCTACTTTATTAATTTTTCATAAGCAATTAGAGATTGGAAAATCACCCTAATTTTGAGCAAGGAAATAAATAATATTTCTCTCCACTAATTTATTATTAAAGGGGGTCCATTTAGTGTATCATACGAATCATTCCTCAAGTGACTATTGAAGCATATTCATATTCAAATCAAATTTGGATTGATGATATTTTGGATTATCCCCAATTGTTTTCATGTTGAGCTCATTGTTTCTTAGATGCATATTTGAGAACTAAGTTAATGTTTTATACAGAGTTCATGTAATCATTAAATGATTTATTTGCATTAGAGAGAGAGAGAGAACAAAGATCACTCATGTATAGTTGTTAGAAGAGTTGAAGTAAAAAACAATGCTATAGCCTTAAATAGAAACCATATATTAAATTAAAGCTATAGCGAAGAGCCAAAATAGATAGCCATGTTCCACAAAAGTGGAAATGAGGGAGATTGCTAAAAGAACTTGTTCCAAATATTGTATAGCCAAGAATCTCAAGTGAACATTGGGTTTTCCTAATTGGTGATAAGAGTGGATAGGAGGTAAATTTTACCACTCCTATAGATTATATTCAATACACATGAACATCATTTCCCTATCTAAGCATGCATTGTAATATACATCTTGACTAAGATTTATTGGAGCAATATGTTCCAGAAGTAATGTTGAATTTACTTTATGGATAATAATTGAGTAGAATAAGATCATAAACATAGAGAAAGTTGGTCTATGTTAAAATCCAAGTAGGGTATAAGACTTGGAAAACTTCTTCGTTAAACGTCCCATGCTACTAAAAATTTTGTAGGGAAGAGAGTTGTCCATTAGGTAGCAATTTCAAATATTAGAAGGTGTGGGACCTCATTATAGCCCGATCTTAGTTGTTACAATGAAACTCGTATCATAATATCCCATCAAGAGAAACAAGGGAACCAAGATCTCTATAGAGGACTTAGAACAATGAATAAGAGTAATTTTCCAAATGTATTTATGTTGTTAAGTTGAGTTGGATATAATTCCTTTAATTATAGATCATATGACATCGAATGTCTTGTATCCTTGATCGTGAAGTAGCTTGGCTAGTATTTGGAGAATCAATAAGACTTCACCATGGAAAATTGTTGAAGATAGAGAAGCTAGAAGATATTAGAGAAGTCAATAAGCATATCCAAGAGTAAATCAAGTATTGGAGGTATAAAATAGAGGAGTTGGAAAAAGAACTCACCAAATTCCAAGACTCCTTCACTACCATGTGGGAATAATAGGACAAGAAAATATTATAGCTCTTATGATTGCGAAAGAATCTCACACAACTGGGTAGTTGGCATGAGGATAGACTCAATCAGATGATAATTCAGCTAAACCAAAAGTTGGTAGAGAAAAATAAGGCATTGGAAAAGGTACATGAGGATATTCAATTCCAGTGGGAAGGAAGTCCACATTCCATTCCTATTTACAAAGACAACATATTCACCAAGACAACTCTAGTAAGATCGCCTTCCATTGACATTTATAAAGAGCATTTTGGTGATATTCAGAAACATATCAAAGGCATTGGTTCTAAGCTACTAAAGAAAATGGGATATGATGGACAAGCGATATGCAAAAGAAATCAAGGAACCTTGAGACCTATTGTAGTATAACTGAGGTTCAAACACGAAGGTTTAGGCTACAATGGAAGAAATAAAAATACCATGGACACCAAGACCATTCCACGAAGGAAAAGGACAAGTTAGAATTGTCCTTTCCATCAGGGGAGGGAAAAAATAAAGGAAGAGGTAAGCATACTTCCACTCAATCCTTCTTGTGACAGATTGTAGAAGAGTAGTGAAGAGAAGACTTCACCAAAACAATAGATGACTCAAAATAACATGCTCAAAATAATAATTTCATTCATCCCATCCATTGGAAATAAATTTTTCCACCACTGCAAGAGGAGTGTACATTGGGAAGATAAATGATGGTGAGTTCATTTCCATTTTCACCCCGATTAACCAGTATTCATGAAAAGAGTTTGAAGACTGAAGACTAGAAGAGATAAAGAGATCCTTTCCTTGGTACTCCAAAGAGCAGAGAGTGTCTACATAATTATAGTAGAAAAATCATTTAGCCTCACCACTGATGTAAGAAATAGTTCATTGGATGCAGGAGAGAAAAAAGAATCTCAATCATGGATTGATGTCTTACTCATTGAGGACTAGTTGAAAAATGAATCGCTAGCGTAGAATTGTTTCCATGCAATGGAGTAATGGATCCTAGCTCAATAGGGTGTCCCACACTTCATTTTGTGATGGCATGTTCTTGTTGGGATGTCATTATTAAATGATTGTTGCATGCATGGAATATCGAACAAGAGAACGTGAGTATTTGACTTGGCTTCATTAACTACCATTATGGGCCATGTTTTGATCCAAAGGATGCAAGAGACTTGCACAATGAAGATGTGAGTGAATTATGATGAAATATTTTGGGTTTAGAGATTGCCCATAGTTGATTCAATGAGCATACTTTTCCACACGGGAATAGGTGAGTCAGAACCGGATTTGAGACATAGCCATATTTAGTCACCAAAGCCGTGAGCTAGAGCAAGAGCCATAGATTTAGTGAGGAGCCAAATTCATTGCCTTATTTGAGAGAAGAAGACAAATGCCACATTGATCCATACTAGTTCTTGAAGCTTTTGGAGACCAAAAAACCTTCCATTGGGAAGGTGTGATCTGAAATGGATCCAATTTGTTGAATGGTTGTAATTGTATTACTTGTAATGTAATCTAGCAAGGATTAAATGCCATACAATAGATAAAATAAAAATGGAAGAAAAAAAATGTAAATAAGGAAAAAGAGAAAAAATAAAATGAATAAAGTTTACAAATAATGAAATAGGACAAAAAAGGTCGGGGAATGGGAAATGAAAGGTGAGGCCTATTGGAATCCCCATTACTCAAGATCTCCTTATTTCCTCATTATTTTTCAATAAGAAATGGATTTTGTTGTCCATGAGAAGAGGCTACACAAGGGATCCATAAGCATCCTTGTAACTAGAGATTGCCAAGATATTAAGCGATAATTCAGATCTACTTTTCCCATTTGGGTTTCTAGGTTAAATTTGCGGTGTCCATTATGTATTTGATTGATATCTCTTCTTCATTTTATTATTTAATACCAGTGTTTTAGGATTGGGAAAGAAACTTACACAGTTGGATAGTTGGCATGCAGATAGACTCAATCGGATGATAATTCATCTAAACCAAAAGTTTGTAGAGAAAAATAAGGCATTGGAAAATGTACATGAGGATATTCAAGGCCAGTGGAAAGGAAGGCCACATTCCATTCCCATTTCCAAAGACAACATCTTCACCAAGACAACTCTAGTAAGATCACCTTCCATTGACATTTATAAAGAGAACTTTGGTGAATTTGAGAAACATATAAAAGGCATTGGTTCTAAGCTACTAAAGAAAATGGGCTATTATGGACAAGGGATATGCAAAACACATCAAGACACCTTGAGACCTATAGTAGTTGAACTGAGGTTCAAATATGGAAGTTTACTCGACAATGGAAGAAATAAAAATACCATGGACAGCAAGACCATTTCATGAAGGAAACAGACAAGTTAGAATTGTCCTATCCATTAGGGGATGGAAAAAAATAAAGGAAGAGGTACGCAGTGTTGATGTATATGTAACTTCGGAATGTATTTCATCTATATTTATTGTACCCTTATAAGAGATGTGTTGTTCCTCTATAAGGAAGTGTCGTCATGTGGATTGACAAGTGTCGCAAGTGTGTGTACTTTCCAATGGGTTATTAGACCACCATGTGTGGGGTCGGCCCTGAAATATATATTATATTGTGGATGTATCTAGATAGACAAGTCAGCCCCATAAGGTCACTGGGCAAACAGGTTAAGTATAAATAGAGATCGGGAGATCTCTATTTGGATCATTCGGAAAGACACACTTCTCTCACTCAGAAAGTGGCGCACTAGTGAGGAGGAGGATCATCTTCTCTAGGAGACTATCTCAAGTGTATTTTGGTTGTACTTTGGTTGAGCCATTTCTCTCTCTATCTCTGAGGAAGTTGTGGGGTTTTTCACCTTAGGGTTTTCCCCACAGAAACTCTATGTCTCTTGTCTCTCATGCTTTTGATTCTTGTGATG
Organism: Larix kaempferi; assembly: GCA_027924585.1. Lineage (NCBI taxonomy): Eukaryota > Viridiplantae > Streptophyta > Pinopsida > Pinales > Pinaceae > Larix > Larix kaempferi. The sequence goes on from BSBM01000247.1 coordinate 1,243,937, forward strand.
CTTGTCATGCTTATTGTGATTGTTATGCATTGATATACTGTATATGTTATTATCTTAGTAAATATCCAAGAGTATTGTGAATTAATGTTCAAATTTTAACATGGTATCAGAGCTAACCTGAGAAGAAGACATTTTGTAGTGACGGAAACTTGAGTTTCGTGTTTATTGGGTTTCTCTCCATAGTTTTTGGAAAAGAAGTATAGTAGATTGACTCTACTCATCAAGGAGAATCTGTCTGTCCAATCAAAATTCAATTCTGAGCATTTTCAGATTTGGCCCTAAACATTAGGGTTTCCACAAAAATAGGAATTTCTGAAATCTGAAGACATAGCTGGAAGCTCCTTGCAAAAATCAAAGTTTAGAGATTTGGATTGAGATTTTTGGCTGGGTATATCTCCGGGAAACTCAAACCCTAATTTAGGGCTCTCCCTAGTGAACCCGGGAGGACAAAAAGGCAAATCTGAAGGGTACAGCTTTGCTGATCTCAAATTATGAATACACCAGGCTAATCAGCTCATCAAGGCGCATCTTTCTATCCTTTCAGAAATTTGAAATTCACATTTTAAATTTTTAGGGTTTTTCCAACAAACCCTAATCCGGGACTAGATCTAGGTTTTAGCATTTCAAGTGGTAAGACCTAAATATTTTCTATTTCCATTTGAAGTACTCTTTAAGATGTCTCACCACACCAAGCTTGAGGATGAGCTTGAAGGGGATGATAACTTCCGAGCTTGGAAGTATAGGATTGGGTTAATCTTGGAAGAGAAGGAGTTGGACTCATATATAAAAGAAGACATCCCTATCCCAGAGGATGAAGAGGCTAAGGTATTGCATAAGAAGAACTTGGTCAAGGAAAAGAGAATCATTGCTGATTCTATCAAAGACCATCTCATACCCCATGTGTCTTCTCTAAAGACACCCAAGGCTATGTTTGACTCTTTGACCAAGCTATTTGAAGGAAAGAACATAAATCAGAAGATGACCCTGCGGAATCAATTGAAAGGGGTCAAGATGTCGAATGGAGAAACCATTCAATCCTATTTCTCCAAGGTCTCTCAGATCAAGGAACAACTTGAAGTTGTAGATGAAATGGTGGAGAATGGTGAAATTGTTATGACTACTTTGAATGGCCTACCTAGGTCATGGGACTCTTTTATCCAGGGGATTTGTGCCAGAAAGAAGTTAATCTCCCTCAGCAGATTATGGTAGGAATGTTCTCAAGAAGAAGCAAGGCTTGTGGCAAGAGAAGAGAAGATGGGAAATGAATATCAAGCTCTCACAACTCACACTAAGAAGGGCAAGTTCAAGAGGGAGCCATCCCATCACAAGAAGAAATCTTCTCATCATTTTCACAAAGACAAGAAAGATCTAAGGTGTTTCACTTGTAATGAGAAGGGTCACTTTGCTTCAGAATGTCCCAAGAACAAAATGGACAACCACAACAACAACAAATCCAGCAAGAAGAAGAAGGGTAACAAAAGAAGGTACCATGCTCATGCTGCCGAAGATGATGAAACTCCAAAGAAGAAGGCTAGGGAAGAAAGTGATGATAGCAATGATGACTCATCAAGTGAAGAAGAGTATGTTCTAATCTCTGCTCTCACAGGTACTATCTTCCATGGTTGTAATGATTGGTTAATTGACAGTGGGGCTTCCAAACACATGACTGGGTTTAAGGAATCTTTTGTGAGTCTATCTGAACATGAATCACCCCATAAGGTGACACTTGGGGATGATTATCAATACCCAATCAAAGGAAGTGGTGAAGCCTCCTACAACCTAGATTCTGGAAAATCTTTGAAGATGAAAGAAGTCCTTTATGTACCTGGGCTCAAGAAGAACTTACTCTCCATCTCTGCATTGGATGCAAAAGGTATGAGGGTTGCATTTGTGGATGGCCAAGTCCTAATGTGGCCAAAGGGAAAGACCATAGATGATGCAGTATTGATTGGAGAGCAAGAGGGAGGTTTGTATAAATTAAAAGGACAACCTTAACATGCCATGGTGCATGAATCCATGGAGCCAAGTGAACTTTGGCATAGAATACTTTCTCATATGCACTATAGGGCACTTCTAATTGCAAGCAAGGCTGTAAAGGGTCTTCCTGAAATCAAGACCAAACATGAAGGTGTTTGCAAAGGATGTGCAAAAGGTAAGAATATTAAGAAGGCTTTCCCAAGCAGTGAAAGCAAGGCAAAAGATATCCTGGAAATCATCCACTCAGATGTATGTGGTCCTATGTCATCTAGTTCTCTAAGTGGGTATGTTTACTATGTCTCATTTATTGATGACTTCTCCAGGAATACTTGGGTATACTTCTTGAAGAACAAAGATGAGGTGTTTGATAAGTTCAAGTAATTCAAAACCTTGATGGAGAATCAAACTGATAAGAAGATCAAAACATTCAGATCCGACAATGGTGGAGAATTCACCTCAGGAGACTTCAAGAAGCTTTGCAGTGATTCAGGGATTAAGAGGGAGTTGACTTCTCCTTATAATCCTCAACAGAATGGAGAACAGAACAATCATGAAAGCAGCAAGGGCAATGCTGCATGACCAGGATCTACCTATGCATCTATGGGAAGAAGCAACTAGAATAGCTGTATATGTGCAGAACAAAACACCCCATAAGATATTGGACAACAAGACACCAAAAGAGGTGTTTTCTGGTAAGAAACTTGAAGTCAGCCATCTCAAAATATTTGGTTGTCCAGTATACACTCATGTCCCAAAGGAAAAGAGGACCAAACTAGATCCTTCAGGAAAGAAGGGTATCTTAGTGGGTTACAGTGAAAGCTCGAAGGCTTACAGAATATACTTTCCAGGGTTCAAGAATATTGATGTCAACAAGGATGAATATAAGTTCAAGGACAGGTAATTCAGGAAGCAAAGATCAAGAGGTTGCACACTCCAGCAGCTCCTGCAAGGATGCATATTTTCAGAAGGAGTTGACCATCTTCCTACATTCCACAACAGAAAGGTGTAGAAGAAGCAACTTCAGCAGCTCCTGCCAGGAAGCAAAGACTCAGAGGGAGTCCACCCAACAAACAAACAAAGATAAGTATTTCAATTATCATTTCTTGCCTATTTTGTTTGTTTAAATAATATTATGCTTATGTTCCTAGACTTATGAGATGTATTGTGCATATTAGAATGATTGCATTAATGAACAGTATACTACTAATATGCATGTGATGGGTAAGTGGCCTATGGCACTGTACAACATTCCAGTGCTACTTATCTAGAATGAAACCTCTTTGCTGAAATGTTGGGAGTAGTGCAAACTCTTAACAATGTTCTGGTAGAGACTGGAAAGCATCTAGAAAGTTGTGGAACATGGATAATGTTGTATTGAAGCATTGGCTAAGATAATTACATGACTACATGACATATTTCTTTACGTGTAAAGAATTTGTTCTGAAAATTATGAGATGTTTCTAATTATGCAATTTAACTTGTTTTGTAGGAAAGACTGTATATCTTCACCTACAAAAGGACTACAACATTTGTTCTAGCAACAAAGATATCGAAGTTTTCAGGATCTGGAATGAAGAAATGGAATGCCATGATCCGTCGATCATGAAGAAGATGTTTGAGATGCAGTCCCAAGACCTGACAGGGAGTCACATGTGTGCAGATTGAAGAAAGCCTTATATCGCTTGAAGCAAGCTCCCAGAACTTGGTATGGTAGGATGGACAGTTTCCTATCTAGTTTGGGCTTTACCAAGAGTAAAGTGGATTCCAACCTCTACTACAAGGTTGAGGAAGGGAATCCTATGATTCTACTCCTATATGTCGATGAATTATTTGTAACAGGAGATGACAGATTGATTGCAGATACTAAGAGGAAGCTTGCTGCTGAGTTTGATATGAAAGATTTGGGAATGATGCATTATTTCCTAGGTATGGAGGTGTGGCAGAATTCAGGTGGCATATTCCTTGGTCAAGGGAAGTACACAGTAGATATCCTGAAGAGATTTGGGATGATGGATTGCAAGGCCATGGCCACACCCATGGCATCGAATCTAAATCTTCTATGTGATGCTTCATCTGAGCCGGTTGATGTCTCTATGTATCGTCAGATGATTGGGTCCTTGATGTACCTAATGAACACGAGACCAGATATTTGCTTTGCTGTGAACACATTGAGCCAGTTCCTAACGGATCTTAGGAGTGTTCACCTGGTTGTTGTAAAGCATGTTCTGAGGTACCTGAAGGGTACAATGGATTATGGGATCAAGTATGAAGCGAATCAAAAGTTTAACCTCCAGGGTTATGCTGATTCAGATTGGGATGGCAATGCTACAGATAGGAAGAGAACATCTGGGTGCTGCTTCAGTATGGGATCAGGTGTGATGTCTTGATTTAGCAGGAAGCAGTCCTACGTAGCACTGAGTACAGCTGAGGCAGAGTATGTTGCAGCCTGTTCAACTAGTTGTGAGGTAGTATGGCTACGAAAGCTACTGTCTGAGTTATTTGATCTCCCATTGGATGCTATTGGTATATTCTGCGATAAAAAGATTTGTGTGAAGCTGTCTGAGAACCTAGTGTTTCATGACAGGTCGAAACACATAGAGATCAAATATCACTATATCAGGGATATGGTGCAGAGAGGAGCCGTGAAGCTCCTGTATGTTGCGACGGACGAGCAGATTGCTGATGTGCTAACGAAGCCACTAGCCAGGGTGAAGTTCGAGTACTTCAGGGAGAGGCTTGGTGTTCTTTAGATTGACGACACTTCGAGGAAGAAGTGATAGACACATTTGTTGAAGCCATTCCAAGCATGTTGGAAGGAGGATCCTTCACATGGCTGTGGATGTAAGCGCCAGATGATGAGTATTAGGATGATGCTCTGGCTACTGCTCTGTATATGCATCATGTTGGATGTTGGATATGATCAGTTGGATCATTTATATTTGTATGTATGTATGCATCGTGTTGATGCTGGATATGATCAGTTGGATCATTTATATTTGTATGTATGTACGCATCGTGTTGATGCTGGATATGATCAGTTGGATCATTTGTATGTATTTTGTATATGCATCATGTTGGATGCTTGGACCATGTATCTGTATATGTATCAGGTGGATACATTGTATGATCAGGTATATCATGTATGTTGATATGTATCAAGTATGATCAGGTGGATCATGTATGATGATATGTATCAGGTAGATACTTGGTATGCATCAGGTGGATGCATTGTATGATCAGGATGATCATGATGATGAGCTTCAGGATGTTGCTCTAGATGATATGTACCAGGATGGTACAAGTGATGATGATCAATATGATCATGGGCATCAGGATGATGCCTCGTGCGATGATGATCCGTTGGATCATGAGTATCAGGTTGATACTTGGAGGTCAGAGATGATATGTGGCAGGTTGTGCAAATAGCATGTAATCAGTCTTGGGATATCTTGCCGGTCGTGCTATGGCACATAAATGTTCCTGGGGTACTCTTTCCGGTATTGCTATGTAGTTGTAATCAGTCCTCAGATATCCGATAGGTTGAGCTGTGTGCTCATAATCAGTCCTGGGATGAGGTATTACTACAGAGACATGTAATCAGTCCTAGAGATCCAAGAGGTTGAGCTGTGTGCTCGTAATTAGTCCTGGGATGCTCTTTAGAGATCTTTCCGGTCGTGCTGCGGCACATAAATGTTCCTAGGATGCTCTTTAAAGGTTTTTTCTATCCACATGTAATCAGTCCTAGAGATCCGAGAGGTTGAGCTGTGTGCTTGTAATAAGTCCTCGAATGCTCTTCAGAGATCTTGTCGGTCATGCTGCGACACACAAATGTTCTTGGGATGCTCTTTAAAGGTATTGTGGAGGAGATGCATGTAATCAGTCCTGGGAGATCTTGCCGGTCGTGCTTAGGCACATAAATCTTCCTGGGATACTCTTTTCGATATTGCATCCGCACATAAAATTAGTCGTGAGAGGCCACCTCTATCAGACCGTTCGCACAGATGATGAAGACCTACAGGTGGTGGGCCTACATCTAGTATGAAAAAGGACTGGCTTTGTAGAACTTCCTATGACGAGTAGAGTCAGAGATTGGTTTAGATAGCAGCAGCAGTGATGATGATGATGATGATGCATCGATGACGATGATCCCAAGAAGAAGACTTGTCTAGCAGAACTGTGTCGTGAAATACCTTCCTAGTTAAGAGGGAGTGTTGATGTATATGTAACTTCAGAATGTATTTCATCTATGTATTTCATATATATTTATTATACCCTTATAAGAGATGTGTTATTCCTCTATAAGGAAGTGTCGTCATGTGGATTGACAAGTGTCGCAAGTGTGTGTAATTTCCCATGGGTTATTAGACCACCATGTGTGGGGTCGGCCCTGAAATATATATTATATTGTGGATGTATGGAGATAGACAAGTCAGCCCCATAAGGTCACTGGGCAAATAGGTTAAGTATAAATAGAAATTCGGAGATCTCTATTTGGATCATTCGGAAAGACACTCTTCTCTCTCTCAGAAAGTGGCGCACTAGTGAGGAGGAGGATCATCTGCTCTAGGAGACTATCTCAAGTGTATTTTGGTTGTACTTTGGTTGAGCCATTGCTCTCTCTATCTCTGAGGAAGTTGTGGGGTTTTTCACCTTAGGGTTTTCCCCATGGAAACTCTGTGTCTCTTGTCTCTCATGCTTTTGATTCTTGTGATGCTTGTCATGCTTATTGTGATTCTTATGCATTGATATACTGTATATGTTATTCTCTCAGTAAATATCCAAGAGTATTGTGAATTAATGCTCAAATTTTAACACGCATACTTCCACTCAATCCTTTTTGTGACAAATTGTAGAAGAGTGGTAAAGAGAATACTTCCCCAAACCAACAGAAGACTCAAAATAACACGCTCAAAATAAGCATTTCATTCATCGCATCCATTGGAAATAAATTTTTCCACCACTGCAAGGGACATTTTGAAGATAAATGATGGTGACTTCATTTGGAGCTTCACCACCATTAACCATGTATTCAAGAAAATAGTGTGGAGACTGAAGACTAGAAGAGATCAAGAGATCCTTTCCTTGGCATCCCAAAGAGTCGAGAGTGTCCACATATTTTAGTGGAAAAATAGTTTATCCTCATCAATGAATTAAGTAATAGTTCAGTGGAAGCAGGAGAGAAAAAAATAATCTCAATCATGGATTTATGTCTTACTCATTGAGGACTAGTTGAAAAATGACTCGCTAGCATTGAATTATTTCCATGACATGGAGTAATGGATCCTAGCTTAATAGGGAATCCCACATTTCATTTTGTGATTTCATGTGCTTGATGGGATCTCATTGTTAAATGATTGTTCCATACATGCAATAGCGAACAAGAGAACATGAGAATTTGAGTTGGATTCATTAACTACCATTATGGGCCATGTTTTGACCCAAAGGATTCAAGAGACTTGCATAGTGAGGATCCGAGTGAATTATGATGAAATATTTTGGTTTTAGAGATTGCCCATATTTGATTTAATGAGCATACTTTTCCACACAAGAACAAGAGAGTCATAAGCAGAGTTGAGGAATATCAAGAGCTAGTCACCAAAGCCGTTATCTAGATCTAGAGCCAGAGATGTAGCGAGGAGCCAGAGTCATCGCCTTATTTGAGAGAAAAATACATATGTCACATTGATCCATACTAGTCCTTGAAGATTTTGGAGACCAAAAAACCTTTCAATGGGAAGGTGTGATCTGAAATGTATCCAAATTGTTTAATGGTTGTAATTGTATTACTTGCAATGTAATATAGCAATGATTAAATGTCATACAATAGATAAAGGAAAAATGGAAAAGAAAAAATGTAAATAAGGAAAAAGAGAAAAAAAATGAATAAAGTTTAGAAATAATGAAATAGGAGAAAAAAGGATGGGGAATGGGAAATGAAAGAGGAGGCCTATTGGACTTCCCATTACACAAGATATCCTTATTTCCTCATTAATTTTCAATAAGAAAGGGATTTTGTTGGCCATGAGAAGAGGCTACACAAGGGATCCATAATCATCCTTGTAACCAAAGATTGCCAAGATATTAAGCAACAATTCAAATCTACTTTTCCCATTTGGGTTTCTAGTTAAATTTTTGGTGTCCATTATGTATTTGATTGATTTCTCTTCTTCATTTTATTAATTAATACCAGTGTTTTAATTGGATTTTATTTTTGTTTTAATGATTATTTGGTTCATGGGATAGTTTAAATATTCATTCAAAGTTGTTGTGTGATGTTGCCTTTCATGTTTTCAATTTTTCTTACAAAATACAAATAGAAACAACTCTGAAACTACCACCATCCATTCTAATATGAATCCTAAAATCGATGGATTCTGTCTAAGAGATGTTGCAATTTTATAGGTAGTTTCTAAATTGAAAATTTTAATTATATTTGACTGCTTGGGTGTTTTTCTGGCTCACGAGGCGAATTAATCTCTTGCTTCAATGTTTTTGCAATTACATGGGGCATTTTTGCATTTCCTAGGTTGTTCTATGATTACCTGGGACATTTGCATTCATCATTGGCCTATTATATTTTTTCCTTGGTGATTTTAACCATGGTTGGCCTAGTTTTCTTTTTCTATAGACGATATTATTGGCTTTTGGGAGAAATTGAAGTGCATGGGGAAAGTATTGAATTTCCTAGGGCATTTTTATAATCATTGGGATAATTTTGAAGTGCTTGGGAAAGTATTGAAGTGCATGGGGAATTTTATCATCATTTGATGAATTGTTAAGTGCCTAGGGAAAATATTGAAGTGCTTGTAGTTTTTTTATCATTGTGGGATAATTTTGAAGTGATTTGAGAAAGTATTGAAGTGATTGGTAAATTTTTATCATCATTAGGAAAATTTAGAAGTACCTTAAATTATTATTTATCAATGCATGGATGCTTTAATACAATTGGGCTATTTTAAAATAGTGTTGGGTGAATTTATCACTTCTAGGTGTGATTTTTTGTGGCTTGAGGCAATTTTGTGATTGTTTGGGTGATTATATCATTGTTGGGTGTTTTTCTCCCTTTCCTTGGTGATTTTAATCACCACCGGGTTCCCTTCAGGTAATTTATTTGTTTTGAAACACACATACAACAAACATTATAAGTGGAAAAATTCAAATATATTACATGGCCAATTACCATTGAAAATATCCCTAGCATGTGGGACTACCCTTTGTGTGTTTCCCATGGATATTGGGTGAGTGTATTTTGTTGAGAGTACCTTCTTGAGGAAAGGAGTGTGGCCATAAATATTGTGAGGAATGTCATTCCGGGAGTGTAAAGTCCTTGATACAATTGGGTGAGAGAATAAGCAAAGAGAACAAGATCATTATACATGCCTAGTCAAGATTTAAAACCTGTCTACATGGAAGTATAAGAGTGTGGGATTGTCTACTTAATTGATTATTAATAAGAAATTAGAGATTGAACAATCACCCTAATTATGAGAAGGGAAATAAATAAAATTTCCCTCCAACAATTGATGATTAAAGGGGGACCATTAAGTGTAGCTACATATCATTCCTCAAGCAACTACAAAAGCACATTCATGTTTTGATTGGATTTGGTTTGTTGATATTTTTTCTTAGCCCCATAATTTTCAAGTGAACATCATTATTTCTTAGATGCATATTCAAGAATTACTCATGTTTTTGTTGGAGTTCCCGTAATAATTGAATGTGTTATTCGCATGAGAGGTAGAGAAAAAGGAGAAATACTCTATACCTATTAGAATACTTGAATTCAAAAACCAATGATAGAGAATTAGAAATAAACCAGAGCCCAATTTAGAGCTATAGCCAAGAGAAAAAATATAGATTGATGTTCCAGAGAAGTGGACATAAGGAAGATTTATAAAAGAACTTGTTCTAAGTAATGTATAGACAGGAATCTCAAGTAAATACTAGGTTTTCCTAACTGGTGATAAGAGCTAATAGGAGGTAAATTTTACCTTTCATGTAGCTTCAATTCAATGAATAGGAACATCAATGCACTAGTTAATATTTCATTGTAATCTACATCTTGACTGATATTTATTGGAGCAAGATGTATTAGAAGTAATGTTGAATTTCCTTGATGGATGGTAGTTGAGTAGAAGAAGCTCATAAACATAGATATAGTTGGTATGAGTTAAAATCCAACCAAGGTATAACCCTTGGAAAAATGCTTGGTTTCTCTTTTTGTGCTACTAAATTTGGTGGAGGGAAGAGAGTTATCCTTTGGGAATCTATTTCAAACATCACAATGGCTGAGACCTCACTATAGCCAGAGTTCGTGGTTACATTGAAACTCATAGCATGCAACCCGGTAAGAGCATGAAGGGAACCAAGGTCTCTACATAAGAATAAAAAAAATCAATAAGAGTATTTTTCCACAAGTATCCATGTTGTTAAGTTGAGTGGGATATAAGTCCCTTAGTTACAGATCAATGTTATCAAATACAAAATCCCTAGCTGTGCAAAGTTATCCTTTCTCCTATAGTTAATACCTCATGCTATTTGTGGGGTACAATAGGACACACAATCAACCTTTTCTTAGCATTATCGAATATAAGGATCTCTCTAAACACACTTGTAACCTCTACTAATGCAACCAACTCTTCAACATGGGGTATACTAGTTTCCCCTTCTGTAGACACCCCCGAATGAAAAAACAAGACATTTTGCACTAACCACGTGTGCACAATATTTTGTCAATTTTTTCATTAAAATAATCACTATCTTAAAATACCTCAATTTTGGGACACAATAGATATGAATCATCTCACACACCCCATTGATTATAAATCTCAAACAATTTTTCTAGAGACTACCACCATCAACTTCATAATTACATATGACACGATTGAGAATCATCAACGGTGCCCATCATGTGGAAAAAATGCTCACATGATTCTGGAAGACGTTAGAAAAACTCCACCTATTCAAACCTTCCATCCCCCATGCCCTAAACATACACTAATTTGATCATGCACTACTAGTCCATGTCGACTATATGGGTTGTTAACTCATAGCTCATTCCAATGCCCCTTTTTGCTTATAATGAGTTGTTTTCCTTGAGCAGATGTGATTATGTGACGACCCTATTTATCCCCTAGAAATCCTACCATCCTTGCCTCAAAACTTCATATATTACCTCCTATGGATGGTACAACTGACCATGGTGATATCCTTTATAGATCATCATAATTTCTTTTTACAAGAAATGACACATCATCCTTACCATTAGAAGAATCTATCAGTACAATTCCAACACACACTCATGTTATGTTATATGACATGGACACATCTTACACAAATAAAACCTCACTTATATAGGAGGTAGTTCCCTGGAAAATACTGCTCCAGTTAATCTTCCCATTAGATAAATAATTCCAACTAAATTCTTCAATCACCTCTTCCACTCAGAAGAGGAGGTCTTAGAATCCATGAATAGTTATGTAGATAAAGCACATGCTTCGGTAATGACTCTCTCACACTACATGCGTCTTTCGAGGGAATAGACATGCAATTACACATCAATGTTCCTTTGAAATCTGCGTGGTCATCCAAAAATCCCTATTTCCTATAGTATGACTCATTAGGCCAGCCAGACAAAAATTTAAAGGAGTAAAAATGATGAGCAAAAGACATTGTCTTACCTAAAACTTGCAAAATTGAAATCTATTAGTACAACCTCCCAGAGACTACAAAATACCTCCTACGGAATAGAAACTTGAATAAAACAAATGATTTCGAATATCGTCCCCAACCTTATTTATAGGACAACTTTTCCAATTTTCAACAATCATGTTCGAGAGATATGTAGCTCTTTTTGGAAAACCATCAACACCACTGTGATCAGGAATGCGAGATCTTCATCATTGTATTGTCTATTTTATTTCCCCTGAAACTTCATCTTGGACCTATTTTTTGACCATTTCTTTAGGTACATTCAATTTCTTGAGAATTATTTTTGCACTATAAATTTTTTTATCATGCACATTATTATGCTTTAGTATTTGCATCATGTGTGTGGAATTTTTTCATCATGAAACACATTCCCCATCATGAAAATGTGCATGGGTTCCACTTATAGGTATATCATCTCAACCTTGCATATAGGTAATACATCCCCTCTATTTACGTTGCACTTGTATAGTTGCATCACTGATATTTATAAATTCCCCATCCCTTAATAAATACAATCATAATTTAATTATCGAGTGATAGAACGATTCTCCCATGGGTGTGGGAACCAATACAACCCCTTGATATTCTAGAACCAATGATTTCCAACCACTAAGTCCATGGAATAGGATAATTCACAAAGTTTTACATGATAAACCACAATATACCTCCTTGAATCTTACTCATTACCCTATTAGATTCCTCTACATTGAGTTACGACTATGATTCACAGATAACCTATCATCCCCATGATGATCAATAAATATACCATCCTAGTCTCTCTTTGTATCATCAATATCCAAGAAGAACATAAAGGGGATCCACCCTCTAAACATGCTAGTATGATTCACACAAATGCGCAAGGCCACTCTACATGGTATTTATTCATTGGGAACCCATCTTCTTGTTAGTACAAGACATCCACTTAAATCTTGTTGTATAAATTGGTTCCTTGACTCACGTAAAATGGCAGAACCTTACCACATTATATTACCTTTTGAAATCACCCCATGGTCAAAATTGATTGATGTACTTATATCCATACCCATCAACACCTTCAGTTTTATCGTCTAGATTCACTACCCCATCATTAACCATTATATGCCAAAACGTCATCTCACTGGTAGATTTGCACTAGTTTGTTCACATTTGTTACACTCTACATTACCACTTAAAGAATGTTATCATACACCAATCACCAATTTTACTCTGATAAAAAAAAATCACCATCACCACACTTACCATCCTATATATTTAAAGTCTTGTTAGTATTCCAATTGTTTACAAAACGATCTCGGTTCTTATATAAGACCCTTTTTTTTACTACCTACTCCAACTCTCATCAAAATACTATCACTTTCTTTTAAGTTAAATTTATGATTATACTTTAGCATTCCTTCTCATGAAAATAATGGTTCATCTCGAACTAAGTAGAGAAATTCATTTATGCTCTCTACTTCAGTGGTCTACCCTATGCTTGACATCAACAAGTTTATCAGATTAGGGGTGTTGGAATATTGGTCAATACTGAGAGGGGGGCAGCGAATCAGTATTGCTAACTTTGTACCATTTTAAACATCTTATTAAACTTATTTAAAACATGCAATCAACAAGGTATACAGGACACCGATTTTATTTTGGAAACCCAATTGGGAAAACCACAAACTCTTTCTATATTGCAAAATTATGTTTACAATAGTTTTTGCAAGCTACAACTTGTTGGATGCACCACCACCCAATTTTTCATCTACAACTGAAGGATGCTTCAACACCCTGGTTTCTTCCTGCTACAAAAAATGTGGATGCTACTACACCCTATTTACCACCCACTACTGGAAGGATGCTACGACACCCTATCTACCAGCTACCACTGGAAGGAGGCTATGACCCCCTAGTTTTATCAACTACTATTGAAAGGATACTTTGCCACCCTATTTACCAGCTAACACTGGAATGATGCTACAACAACCTTGCAGACCTATAGCCTTCCCTAGAACCACCCTACCACCCTAGTCTTCTTTTTCATAACTTCAATAATATATTCTTTTCTCTACCCTTTGGTTTAAATCTTCATATCAAACCCACAAAGATACTCAATTCTTCTTTTACTTTCACTGGCCTTTTTACTGTTTCAAATCTTCATATAGAATGTACAAAAACACTATGTTCTTCTTTTACATTATCTGGCTTATTTACTGCATTAGATATTCATATTAAACATCCAGCAAACATCCTCTATTCTTATATTTCTTTCTTTGGTCTATGTACAGCTTCATATCTTCATCTTCAACACTCTCTTAACGGTTTTTGTTCGGGTACACAGGGTAATCCCAAAAGATCGAACACCTAGAGCAACCACTTCACACAAAAAAATCACAGATCGATACATCGGTGTTTTGACGTGGTTTAAACCCTCGAGAGGGAAACACTCCACAGCCCTGGCCAAATAGCTTCTACGGAGCAATTTATTATGAAAAGAAATAAAGTTACAAATGAGCTTCTCATGATTGATCAACTTTCCAATGACCCTCCATGCTCTTTAAATAGAGATCATGGACCAATCGGGTGTTAAGCTACGGATCAAGGGTAGGTATGATCTAAGAGAAGTTGAGCCATCGGATATCTCTATGTCGGGAACATATCATGACCGTCGGATTAAGTATTTACAAATGCATACTAATGCATAATAAGAAAACACACTTTACCTAATGGATATATTACACAAGTTGATCTTAACTAACTCCTAAGTGTCTAAATATCCTAACATTCCCACCTTAAGAACAACTTGGGATAGGATGGAAGGATTTACAAAAGTGACACTATTAGGAGAAGCAAGGAGGCATTAGATCCTATGCGCCCTTAATGACAAGTTCCTGAACTCCTAACATAGATCGAAGTTTAGAAAACTTCGCTTCTGTAAGAGACTTGGTGAAGATGTCTGCAACTTGATCATCGGTAGGACAAAAGAGTACTTTAAGAACACGATCATGAATAAGATTTCTGATGAAGTGCATATGAAGCTCAATGTGTTTGCTGCATTGATGTAGGACTGGATCTTTCGCAAGCCTGATGGCACTTTGATTGTTGCACCAAATTGGAGTAGATTGCTATTGCTTGAATCCAAACTCCGAAAGGATCTGTCGAAGCCATAAAGCTTCCTGACTGGCATTAACTGCGGCTCGATATTCTGCCTCTGCTGAAGAAACAGCAAGAGCTTGTTGTTTCTTACAAGCCCAAGTGATAGGTCCAGATCCCAAATTGAAAACATAACCTGCAGTAGACTTTCGATCATCAAGATTGCCGACCCAATCTGAATCAGTGAAACCAACCAACAAAGGTTCCCCCCCTGTACTGTAATGAATCCCGAACTGAATTGTGCCTCAAATATATCGAAGTATTTGTTTAGCTGCTTTACAATGACTTTAATGAGGTGTTTGCATATAATGGGAAACACAACCTACAGCAAAGGAAAGGTCAGGACGGGAATGAGTCAAGTATAAGAGACTACCAACAAGCTGACGATACAAGGTGGCATCTACTTCAGGTGAAGGACAAGTGGCAGAAAGTTTGACTCCGAACTGGAAGGGAGAAGGGGCTGGTGTACAATATTCCATTTGAAAGAGATGAAGAAGGTCACAAGCATACTTAAACTGAGAAAGAAATATTCCTTCTTTGGTTTGCAAGACTTGGAGACCAAGAAAATAATGCAAATGTCCTAAGTCTAACATTTCAAAATTTTGCTTAAGACTGGATTTCACATGGGTTATAAGCTTAGGGTCACTACCAGTAAGAATAAGGTCATCAACATAGAGAATAAGTATGATGAGATGGTTTCCTACTTTCTTGGTATAGACATTGGGGTCAGAATGACATCTAGAAAAACCAGTGCCAAGGAGAAAGCTATCCATTTTGGCATACCAAGCTCTAGGAGCTTGCTTAAGGCCATATAAGGATTTCTTAAGGCGACAAACAAGGCTAGAGTTATTCTAAACATATCCAGGAGGATGTTCCATGTAAATTTCCTCCTATAAATCACCATGTAAGAAGGAAGACTTAACATCTATTTGATGGACTTCCCAATTGTGTAAGGATGCAAGGGAAAGAACAAGGTGGATGGAGTTCATTTTTGCAATAGGAGCAAAGGTTTCATTGTAGTCAATCCCTTCAACTTGGGAAAAACCTTTGGAAACTAACCTTGCCTTAAGTATTTCAACACTTCCATCTGATGCATACTTAGTTCTGTAGACCCATTTACATTTGACAATTTTTCTTCCTTTTGGAAGAGGTACAAGATCCCAAGTATCGTTCACCATTAAGGAACAATATTCTTCATCCATAGCTGCATCCCAATATGGATTTCCTTAAGCTTCTGCAAAGGTTTCTGGATCATGATTCTCACAAACTTGAGCCAAAAGAGAAGAGGCTCGCTGAAACTGAGAACGTGTCCGACGTTGATCTCTAGGATCACTAGTAAGATCACCAGCTGCTTCACATGTTGAACGGACCCATCGAGGAAGCACTTGTGCTGGTGCACTTGGAGGAACATGAGCAGGTGGAGGTGGATTTTCATCCTCACTTTCATCATCAGAAACTGGAGTTGGAAACCTCTCAAGGAAGTTGGAAGAAGAAGAAGAAGGCACAATCGTTGAATCAAGCTCGCAGGCCAAAGATGGCACAATCGCCGAGTTAGGATCGCAGGCCAAAATATTTTCATCAAATTTAACATCTCTTCTAACGATTACATCATGAGAATGTGGTTGAAGAATTCTATAACCTTTTACATCTTCAGAATATCCAACAAATATGCACTTTTCACTTTTAGGTTGCAATGCTTTTCGTTTTTCATCCAGAATGTGAGCCCATGCTTCACTACCAAACACATGGAAGTGACTTACATCTGGTTTAATTTTACTCCATGCTTATTTCTATGTGATACCTTGTAATGCTTTAGTGGGGGTGCGATTAACTATGTAATTTGCACAATTAATGGCTTCAACCCAAAATTGAAGACTTAGTCCCTTAGATTGGATCATACAATTAGCCATTTCTTTTAAAGTGCGGTTCTTCCGTTCAGCTACACCATTTTGTTGTGGTGTATATGGAACAGTTTGTTGTTGTTGGATTCCTTGTTCAGTGCAGAAAGTAGTGAACTTTTTGTTAACATATTCTCCTCCATTGTCAGATCTTAACTTAATAATTTGATGACCAGATTGTTTTTCAACAAGGGCTTTGTAGGCCAAGAACATGTTAAATACTTCGCTCTTAAGTTTTAGGAAATAAACCCAAGTGCGTCTGGTGTAATCATCAATGAAAGTTAAGAAATGTTTGAAACCATAAAAGGAAGAAGATGGAAGAGGACCACACAAGTCACTATGCACAAGCTCCAAGGGAACCAAGGCGTGCCAAGAGGCACAGTTGTCAAAGCTGTCTAGATGATGTTTTTCGAGTGCACAATTGGAACAAACACCATCCCTGCAAGATACCATCGGAATACCTATCACCATATTGTCTTTACATAGTTGTTGCAATGAGCGATAATTTAAGTGACCAAATCGCTCATGCCAAAGTTTGCTCAAGTTATCACTATGAGCAACAAAAACTAAAGGAAAAGGTAATGACCCAAAGTTGTTAAACTTGTACAACCTGGTAATATCATCAACAATTATGGTAGCTAGGACCTGTTGACCTGTTGGGATAAATAATCTTCAATGTATGAAAAATCACTTGGATTTAAAGAAATCAACTCATTTTCGAGTTGGTGACCTCGAATTTCATTGTGTTTACCAAACACAGATTCCAACTTGTCCCAAGCAGCATCAGGTTCATCAATTCCAGATATGTGGAATCGCAAACCAGTAGAGATTGACATCCCAATCAATCCACGAGCTTCGTCACATCTTTTTGCCCATTTTATTTTCTTGTCATCATCAGTGGGTTCTGTTTTTTTCCCTGAGGTAATTCTAAAAAGTCCCCTACTTCGTAGAACATCCTCCATACGATATTTCCATGAGAAATAGTTGGAACTAGTAAGTAGAATATCACAAGGGGCGGCCATACTGCAAATTAATGGTTATAAAAACAAAAACCAATAGTCTGGATGCGAAGAGCTTGAAAAAATAGGCAGTTAAAAAAAAAACGACACTGAAAACTAACTCCGTATGATGAAGTTATACTTGAACAAAGAAAAAGTTGAAGATGTCCCCAATAGTGACATGGTAGATAGAGAATGACCAGCTAAAAAAAAAGTACACCCTTCTTCCCAATATGAACCTTTGACAATCACTTTACAAGAAATTTGTTTTAAGTGAATCACTTTTGTAAAATAAGTGATTTCACTTTTACAATGATGTTACTTTAAATAGTGCAGCAATAAAAATGAACTTAAGTGACTCACTTTTTTATTTTTTATTTTTTTATTATTTAAGTGAGATGCACTTTTACAATAAAGTAACTTGAAAATATAAATTGCATGCACTTTTCCTTTTAAAACTAACTTCCTAAGACTTGAACTCAAGACCTATTAAGGAATAAAGCAACTTTGAACCAAGTGAGCTATATTAAAAGGTATGTAAAATATGGGAAGGAGGAAGGGTTTTTTTTTTTTTTTAACTCTTCTTGCTCGGTTTCCATGCTTGCCTTTTTTCCTGCAAATCACACCATAAACCAAAACAAAAACAAAAAAAATCCACTCTTGTGGGGTTAGATCTCGTTAGCTTGCTCGGAAAGTCTACGTTTTCTCTCTATTTTTAATTTGCCGAGATCGCACAAGGTGCATGGCAAAGAACATACGTAGCCAAGAAAAACCCTTTCCCTTTATGTTTCTGATTCACCGAGATCGCACAAGGTGCACGGCAAAGAGCATACGCAAACAGGGAAAGCAACAATCCGAAACTAAAAAAAATCTAATAAAGAAACTGATAAAATATGAGATTTTTTTCTTTCTTTAAAACATAAATAAAAAAGCATCACTGTAACATTATACCTTCAGATCTGATGAAATACGAGTTTCTGAAGCAACCGGGAAGCATTTTCTATCAAATGAAAACTAATTCCCATGGTGTTAAGCCACGGATCAAGGGTAGGTATGATCTAAGAGAAGTTGAGCCGTCGGATCACTCTATGTCGGGAACATATTGTGACCGTCGGATTAAGTATTTACAAATGCATACTAATAAAACACACTAGACCTAACGGATATATTACACAAGTTGATCTTAACTAACTCCTAAATGTCTAAATATCCTAACAGTTATTCTTAATTTTACTAGACTCTGTCTTTTCTTGCTGTTGCTTCTATCTGGACTATAGAGACAAGCTTCTTCCACTTCGATCTTTTGTTTAAATACCTCATACAACTTATCATCACAATGTCCATTCATCAAAACCTTTTCACCATCGTGTCTTTTCATTAAGCCTTTTACAAAACTATATCACTGTTTATTATTTAATAACAAACTTTGTTTTGTCAATCACGCCCTTCATCATACGCACCCTTTCACAACATATTATATCTCTTAATAAATAATGTATTCTTCTTTAAATAGACACATTCCATTTTTTAATCAAAACTCTATTAAATTATCAGCGATGCTCTTTCATTAAACATAATTATTTTTATAAACAATTTAATTATGTTTTATGTCCCCTTTTTAAATCTCTGTTATAACTCTGTTTAACTTTACTTCTGTTAATTCTTTCTTAAAACTAAAATATACTCTGTTTTATATCTTTGATTTTATTCTTGTAGCTTTCTGCTCTGTATTCCTGTAGCTTTCTGCTTTAATTTTTATTCTTGTAGCTTTCTATCTTTTTAGTCCTATAGCTTACTGTTTCTGTTTTAAATTTTTTTACAATATGTACAGGCATTTTTACATAACTTTTACCAAATTTTTTACGGGAATAATCCTTTAATATTTTGCAAGAACAATAATCGTGGGCATAATCCTCAACACTTTGATGTAGGATTAATTTACATATTGTGCAGGCATGACGAACTTAATTTTTTTTGCGAACTTGGCAGATAAGACTTTTACATGTGTGACCTCTAGATGAAGAACTAACACCATGGTTAGATGGACAATTCATCAGGTAATAGATCATGCCTTTAGATGAATTTATTGTCCTAAGTACAGGATCTGGCGAGCATTTCAAGATGGCCTCTAAAACTTCATGCATCAGACATTTAGACATGAAAACTTAATTTTTCCTCAACTTGACAAGCCTATATTTTGCACGTGTGAACACCAGATTAAAATATGAAACCATGGCTAGGGGGACCATTAACCAAGGAACAGATCCATGTCGTCTGATGAATTTATGGGCACAGAAAGAACATGTGGTGATCATTTCCAAATGACGTTTTATTACTGGTTTTAGACAAATTCCATTTATTTTAACACGAAAACATGATTTTTTTTTGCTAACTTGGAAAATTCATTTCTCGCACATGCGACCTAAAGAGAATAAAATGACACCATGGATAGATGCACACATCATCGGGATACATCCTGATAGTCTCAAATTAATTTTATCATTAACACCTAAGATCTAGCATGCATTTTCCTGAGGCAACTTACGCAGATTTACGAGTACTGGAATAGTGCAAAACCTGCTAGAAGACACTTTTGGAAAATTAATAGCTTCATCCTTAGAGACCTTTTTGAAACACTGATGATATGGTTAGATGCAGCAATAAACAATATAGAGGAATTTACCTTCATAATAATTTAATCCATCAAATAGAAATTATGGTGGGCATTTTACAGAGGCCATTTAGGCAGATTTACAAGCATATTTTACACTTGGACAATTGTGCCATTTTCAAGGTGTGCTTTTTTTATTTCACCAAAACCTTGAACCAATGTTACTATATGATGTATTACACCTCAATGAGCACACCTAAGCTGATTTCACGCTTCAGACTCATCTTCATTTGCCCTAGGCGGGCATTTGACTGAACTTGGTGCAAAACTACCTAAAACCTTGTTTTGGCAAACCTATAACTTCTTCCTAAGACACTCTTAAGACAAACTGAGATCATGGTAAGGTATACAAATCAACAAGCTACATCCTCACCATATGGTTCAGGCATTTAATTTAACCTATGATTTGTGGCAATCATTTTCGTGAGGCCACTTAGGCAGATTTACTACCCTAGTGCAAAAGTAACCTGAAACCCTGTTTTGGGAGGCCTTTAACTTTGTCATAAAAAATCCTATTTGATAAATGATACCATGTTAAGATATCCTCTTCAACAAGCTAGAGCATCATGGTTCCAGATAATTTTTATCATTCTCCTCTGAGGTACGGTGGTCATTTCCCCAAGGCAACTTGAACCCGTTTTCCAACACTTTGCCATTTTTCAAAATTTCTCCAAAGTTTATTCTGAACCCGTGTTTTGGAAGACTTATAAATTTCTCCTCCGAAATGATTAAGGCAAAATCAGACCATGAATAAATAGCTACTTCAACAAGCTATATCCTAATATGATGGTGCGAGCATTTTCTTCAAACCATGAGTTATGGCTGGCATTCTCTTAGAGATGTTTTGACTAATTTTTCCATAGTCAATTTCCAATGTTTCACAAACTTCCCATACTTTTCTAGAATGATGTGAGATTGCAACACTAACTTCATGATAGCACCATAACACCATCATGTGTCTTTCCAGCCTCATCACACATGCCACATCATCATACTTGCCATGTCATCACTTCCTTTGTCTTTCACTGAGTTTACCCATCCATCATGTCCTTGGTTATTCCTTTGTCATTACTAAACTCCTTTGACATCAATGACAATCATATTCAACATTCCCCCCCTTTGGCATTGATGGAAACATCTAAACATTCTCCCCCTTTGACAACAATGGCACGGGATAACTTATTATGCTCTTTTGTTGTAACCATCTTGATAGAAAATTTCCTATCTTTTTTATGACTACCCTTATTTTGCTTCTCTTCCTCCTTTTATCTTGGATTTGGTTCTATTCAATGTGTTTTAAGATAATATCCTTTGAATGAGAACCATTTTGAATGAGAACCTGGATGATGTGTTCATAAACTCCCCCTTTCAATGCTCATCCTTTTTGTCAACATTTTCTCGATTTTGTGATAGGGTTTACACTCTGCTCTTTGTAAACCATACACCAGTCTTATCATTTAACCATGATCATCTCTTCTTATCTAATTCTCCTTTTGATTTTGTTACACTTCAACCATGTGCTTTTTACATAGATGTTTTCTGGACCAACTATGTTTCTTCAATTTGGTCATCTCTCTACTTCTTGTCTTTGATGAAGATATCATTTTAATCTTAGCTAGTCATATTAATTACTTTCAACTCCTAATTTGTAATTTTATGATATTTACTCCCCCTGAGTATATCATCCCTTCTAATGCTAGTTTTACGGTTTCTCTTTTAGGTCATGATAGAATTTAGAAGAGAATTTCATAATTTCTCTCTCCATTGGTGAATTCTTCATCTTCATCTTGCTTTCCATCACAATGGATGTCATTCTCATCTACAACACTATTATGATGAACATCATATTTGGAAACTTCACTGATGTTTGGAATATGTGTTTCTTCTGACTCTTTGTAGTCTTCCTTTCTTCTCCACATCTTTCCATGAGGTACCCTACTTACTGACCTTGTTTGTTTCTTGGATTCCCTACTTAGATCTTTTCTCTTGGTTTTGCAATCAACATCCTTGTGGCCAAACTTCTGACAGTAGTGACAATATCCATAGAATCTTCCTTTATGTTTGAGGAATCTTTGATCTTCGTGCTTCACATCTTCCATCTTCTTCAATCCCATATTTTTTTCTTGAAATTCTATTGAAGGATTCTTCCCTATCTTACATTCTCTAGCCATATGTCAAAAATTATTACATAAGTAGCAATGACCCAAAAAGATATGTTGCACCATGCTTGTCATTGGATTTTTAGATATCATATCAGTTCTATCTTTATTATGAGATGAGGGAGAAAACTTTTGACAATCCTTCTTAATTTGGATTTTGTGTGCAACATCATGGATTCTTTCATTTCTATCTTGGAGTGCAGGGGACAAATATTTTGGATTATTTTCTTTGTCATAGCCTAATCCATTTGTATCAGTGGATGTTCTTTGGCTACTTAGGATTTATTCTAAAACCTTTGAGTTGTTCCCAAAATTAGATTTAATAGATTCTTCATCAACTTCTTTCTAAGCAAAATACTTTCTTGTCTTAAGCTCCCGGCCTCTTTCATGAGGTCTTCTAGCTTCTTTACTTCTTTCTTGAAGTTAACAACTTTCTATCTTAAGCTCTCATCCTCTTTCATGCTAGCCATTGTTTGTTGTTTTGACTTGTGCAAATCCTTTTGGAGGGTCTTCACTTACTCTTCTTTTGATTTTTGCTCTTCTAGGTATTTTGACAAATTTTCTTTCAAATAATTGTTCTCTATTTTGCTCTCTCTCAATTATTCAAGGGTAATTATGAATTTTGCTTTTAGGTCCACCTTTCCTTCCATATCTAAATTATCTTCTGAAGTTACTATCTTCATAAATAGATTTTCTTTATCTTCACTAATCTCTTCATCTTCGCTATCTTTCATGGAATAAAATAATTTATTCTTGCATATGGTTTTTTTCTTTTGATCTTCCTTATGATTGCAAGTTTCTTCATCATCATTCTTGAAAATAGCAAGGTCTTCCTTTACTATTTCTTTGATTGAATAAAGCTTCTCCAGTTTGACCCAAAGTTCCTTAGCTGAGATGCATTGTCATATCTTTTCTTTGATGGGTTGAGATAGTCCATCAAGTATAGCTTCCATTGCTATTGAGTTATTTTTCTTGGATTCTTTTTGAGATGTAGTCCTTATTATTTTTGGTGGGATATAATCAAATATTATTTAATTCCATACATCCCATCCTAATGATTGTAAGTATGTACTCATTCTTTCTCTCCAATATACATAGTGCTTTTTATCAAGTACTAGAACTCTATGGGATGCAATCTCTTCTTTTTGTTCCATAGTGGTTTTTAATAGGATATTCCTTCCAGTGGTTTAAACTGTAGTGAAGGATCCTGCTCTGATACCAATTGTTGGAATATTGATCAATACTGAGAGGGGGGGTGAATCAATATTGTTAAATTTTTAGCATTTTAAACCACTTATTAAACTTACTTAAAACATGGAATCAACAAGATATAAAAGACACAAATTTTATCGTGGAAACCCAATTCAGAAAACCACAAACTCTTTCTATACTGCAAAATTATGTTTACAATAGTTTTTGCAAGCTACAACATGTTGGATGCACCAACACCCAATTTTTCAGCTACAACTAAAGGATGCTTCTACACCTTGGTTTTTTCCTGCTACAACAGAGAAGGATGCTACTACACCCTATTTACTAGCCACTACTGGAAGGATGCTACGACACCCTATTGACCAGATACCATTGGAAGGAGGCTACGACCCCCTAGTTTTATCAGTTGCTACTGAAAGGATGCTTCAATACCCTATTTACTAGCTACCACTGGAACGAGGCTGCAACCCCCTTGCAGGCCTATACCCTACCCTATGACCACCCTACCACCCTAGTCTTGTTTTTCATAACTTCAATAATATATTATGTTCTCTTCCCTCTACTATAAATATTCATATCAAAACCTCAAAGATACTTAGTTCTTCTTTTAATTTCATTGGCCTTTTTACTATTTCAAATCTTCATATAGAATGTACAAAAACACTACGTTCTTCTTTTACATTATATGGCTTCTTTACTGCATTAGATATTCATATTAAACACTCCAGCAAACATCCTTTGTTCTTCTATTTCTTTCCTTGGTCTCAGTACAGCTTCAGATCTTCATCTTCAATACTCTATTACTGGTTATTCTTCATTTTACTGGACTCTGCCTTTTCTTGCTGCTGCTACTATTTGGACTGTAGAGACATGCTTCTTCCACTTCGATCTTCTATTTAAACACCTCATACAACTTATCATCACGATGTCCCTTCATCAAAACCTTTTCACCATTGTATGTTTTCATTAAGCCTTTTACAAAACATATCTCTGTTTATTATTTAATAACAAACTATGTTTTGTCAGCCACACCCTTCAAAACACGCACCCTTTCACAACATATTATATCTCCTAATGAATAATACGTTCTTCTTTAGACTATCACTTTCCATTTGTTAATCAAAACTCTATTAAATTATCAACCATGCCCTTTCATTAAACATAATTTTGTTTATAAACAATTTAATTATGTTTTATGTCCACTTTTTAAATCTCTGTTATAACTCTGTTTAAATTTACTTATGTTAATTCTTTCTTAAAACTGCCATGTACTCTGTTTTATATATCTGATTTTATTCCTGTTGCTTTCTACTTTGTATTCTTGTAGATTATCAGTCATGCCCTTTCATTAAACATAATTTTATTTATAAACAATTTAATTATGTTTTATGTCCCCTTTTTAAATCTCTGTTATAACTCCATTTAAATTTACTTCTATTATTCTTTCTTAAAACTGCCATATACTCTGTTTTATATCTCTGATTTTATTCCTGTAGCTTTCTGCTTTGTATTCCTGTAGTTTTCTGCTTTAATTTTTATTCCTATAGCTTTCTATGTTTTTATTCCTGTAGCTTACTATTTCTGTTTTAAATTTGTTTACAATATGTACAGGCATTTTTACATAACCTTTTACAAATGTTTTACAAGCATAATCCTTTAATCTTTTGTAAGAACAATACTCATGGGAATAATCCTCAACACTTTGCTGCAAGCTTAATTTACATACTATGCAGGCATGACGAACTTAATTTTTTTTTGCTAACTTGGCATATGAGACTTTTACATGTGTGACCTCTAGATGAAGAATTAACACCATGGATAGATGGACAATTCATCAAGTAACAGATCATGACTTTAGATGAATTTATTGTCCGAAGTACAACATCTGGTGGGCATTTCAGGATGGCCTCTAAAACTTCATCTGTCAAACATTTTGACAAGAAAACTTAATTTTTCCTCAACTTGACAGGCCTATATTTTGCACGTGTGAACACCATATTAAATTATGAAACCATGGCTAGGTGGACAATTAACCAAGGAACAGATCAATATCGTATGATGAATTTATGGGAACATAAATAACATGTGGCAGGCATTTCCAAATGACCTTTTATTACTGGTTTTAGACAAATTCCATTTATTTTAACAGGCAAACATGATTATTTTTTTTCTCTTTGAAAATTCATTTCTCGCATGTGTGACCTACATAGAATAAACTGACACCATGGACAGATGCACACATCATCATGTTACATCCTGATAGTATCAGATTAATTTTATCATTAACACCTAATATCTGGCATGCATTTTCATGAGGCAACTTAGGCAGATTTACCAGTACTAGAATAGTGCAAAACCTGCCATAAGGCACTTTTGGAAAATTAATAACTTCATCCTCAGAGAATTTTTTGACAAACTAATGATATGGTTAGATGCACCAATAAAAAATATAGAGTAATGTACCTTCATAATAATTTAATCCATCAAATAGAAATTATGGCGAGCATTTTACAGAGGCCATTTAGGCAGATTTACAAGCAGATTGTACACTTGGACAATTGTGCCATTTTCAAGGTGAATTTTTATTTCACCAAAACCCTGAACCAATGTTACTATATTATGTATTACACCTCACTTAGAACACCTAAGCTGATTTCACTCTCAGACTCATCTTCATTTTCCCTAGGCAGGTATTTTACTGAACTTGGTGCAAAACTGCCTAAAACCCTATTTTGGCAGACCTATAACTTCTTCCTTAGAAACTTTCAAGACAAACTGATACCATGGTCAGGTAGACAAATCAACAAGATACAGCTTGATCATATGGTGTGGGCGTTTACTTTAACCTATGATTTGTGGCAGGCATTTTCTGGAGGCCACTTAGGCATATTTACTACCCTAGTGCAAAAGCAACCTGAGACCCTGTTTTGGAAGGCCTTTAACTTTGTCATCAAAAAACCTCTTTGAGAACTGAGACCATGGTAAGATAGCGTCTTCAACAAGATAGAGCATGATAGTTCTATATAATTTTTATCATTCTCCTCTGAGATACGGCAGGCATTTCCCCAAGACAACTTGAACCAGTTTTCTAACACTTGGCCATTTTTTAGAATTTCTCCAAAGTTTATTCTGAACGCCTATTTTGGAAGACTTATAACATTCTCCTCATAAATTATTGAGGAAAAATGATACCATGAATAGATAGCTACTTCAACAAGCTATAGCCTGATATGATGGTGTGGGCATTTTCTTCAAACCATGAATTATTGCGGGGATTCTCTTAGAGTAGTTTTGACTAATTTTTTCATACTTGGTCAATTTCCAAAGTTTCACAAACTTGCCATACTTTTCCATAATGATGTCAGATTGCAACAATGACTTCATCATATCACCATAACACCATCATGTGTCTTTCCAGCCTCATCACACATGCCACATCATCATACTTGCCATGTCTTCACTTACTTTACCCTTCCATCATGTCTTTGGATATTTCTTTGTCATTACTGAACTCCTTTGACATCAATGGAAATCATATTCAACAAGGGGGATTCGTACATTTTTGTGGTTGTAGTTTGCATAGTTATGATTAAAGATAGCTATTCATTTAACATGAGGAAATTTTTCACCCAACAACTTCATGAATATTAGGGTCCCCCACCCCAATAGGTTGTTCACAATCATAAACAATTCCTCTTCTTGAACATCAACAACATCATCAACAATCGAAGACACATTTATTCATGATGAGAGTGAAGCCACCTTCATCCCTATTTCTAGAAGTTCCAAGAGCTTTCCCCTCAGTCTCTTCTTATTGTAATATAGTTTGATACAGTTTCATGAGAATAGGAATGCATATCTCATTTGTAAAAACAACATTTTTTTCCACCTATCAATTACTTGATTCAATGGTCATCACCAACATCCTCCATACTGGAGGTCCTTTACTCTAAACAATTGATAGATTACTTTTACAATTCAAAATATCAGCATGAGAGAAAGAAACAATTATGTATTTTTTCTAAACAGGTCCTCCCTAATGTCACACATCAAGGAGAATCCTTCATCTTCCAAATTTCACACATGAGACAGTTCGGTCATTATTGCATAATGAAAGAATGAATATACAACATTCAACTCATTAGCATTATTCTCATAAAATTAAAAATGAGAATTGAACCTTAGAATGATTAAAGTCAATCATTTTGGAAAACTATCCATAGTTTGTTTTAGAACCCTCACCAATCTACGCGACTATTGTATCGAAACCTGCACAGTTTGTACCAACGGAGGGACCACTAACTCTCCATGATGCATTCAAGTATCGAAAAAACATTTTTTGTCTTCATGAATTTGAATTGGCCTCTTCACATGGTAGAATTCAATAGCCCTCTTCTTGTACTTGAAGGACAACTTCATGAGATGGAGCATTCAAATTGAGAATTAGATGTTTCAAGACCTTGATGTTATATACATAGGGAATAATAATCTTGTAGTGATCCTTAACCCATAAATTGAATCAAAACAAAGTTATAGAACACTTAAACTTCAGAAATACCCAAAAAACATTCACCATAATAATAACACTAAGATATAAAAAAACCCTTAAGGTAGGGTAACACCATCAAATACTCCTTAAGGAAGGAATCACTCTGCTTGTACAACAATAATCCCCAACATGATTAATACAAAGATACTCATCTTTATTTATAATTTCTCATGGGTATATTTAGGGGTTTATGCCTTATTATTATATTATTTCTTCTAACCAACCCCAAACCACCAAGTGGACCATATTCCATTATTAATGGCCACATTACATTAATTACCCCCATTAGGTACACATTACATAGTTTATTCCTTTTTGAATACCAATTACATCATTTATTCCCCTTAGGAACCTCCCTACATACCTCATATTATTCCCCCCAGGTATATAACACTTCATTTCTCCTATTAAATGAAAGCATCAATATGCATTCAATGGTAGAAATATAGAGCTATTGAAAAGTGTTTTCATTGATGTCAAAGCACAAATATGGTGATTGTGATGTATCATTGATGATGTGGCACACAATAAGAAGAGTGCACCTACAAGAATTTTGGTAACAATTATGGTACCAACACCTACATGATTCCAGTACTAATGGAAATGGGGCATAGTAAATGGAAAAACAATTGCTAGAACTTTACTGAACGAAGATGAAGTACTGGATCGGCCTCATGATTGTTATTTTGGCGACTAAACAAATATATTAGGAACTCCTACCATAAATAATAAGTCAACCCTGTAAATTAAAAATGATGTTCCTTGTTTTTGCACATGTCAACTTCATTATGATGGGTCCACAAGTACACTTAAGACCCCACAGAGACCATATAAAAACTATAATGGACATAAAGATTTGATTTGAGGGTGACTGAGCAAGCTCTGAAAATATGGAGAGTATATAAAAGATGAAATTAGTTAAAGATATATTTTTATAGGTTTGATGCGAGTCTGGATTCAATGATAATAAGAAAGGGTATATTCAATTTATTTCTTCACATTGTGATTATAGAAACTGCATAGCACATTCACACAAAAACTACAGATTTCAATTTTGGTGTGTTGTAAAATTGCAATTGTACACTCCTCCACACGGTAACTACAAAAATAACAGGTTGTTTTGATACATCAATATAAGTTTTGGTTAATTATAGAATGGTGACATTTCAATAATCATATTTTTTAGAAATTGTAGATATATCTATTTTTGTGAAGTGTTGAGATCACAGATTCTTATGTGTGTGAACGAGCACATTACACATGACAACAATTTTCTTCTGAAAAGCGATTGCAAGTTTTGATGATGATAAAAAATCATATAGCATATTCACACTCACTCTAAGATTACAAGCATTTGCTTCCCCACACAAGAAATTGCAGAGATTGGTTTGAACATTGGGAATGTAAGGGTTTTGGAATTGCAAGTACGCTTTCAATATGTAACTTGGTTTTTGGGTGTAGTAGTCATATATTACAGGATTCTAGAATCATAGTTGCTTGAAATTGAAGTTATCACTAGGCATCTGATTCATAAGTCAATGAAAGGAGGAGACTAATTTCAATATAAATCACATGATTGACATAGCTGCTTCATTATATGTAAAAATGAAGTGAGACGTTAAGGATTTTTTCATAGCTACATGTATTGTGGAAATGCCATCTATTTTATTTGAATAAATAAATCAATCAAAACCTATGAGAATATCTAGAGTGATAGAGGACTGCAGAAATGTGAATGGATGATTCCATTTGCTGAGCATAAAGTCACTCCATGTTTGAGAAGTTTTTAAGGTGAAATGACTTTGTAAGTAACAATGAAGCAGGGCTACAAATTTGTGATAGTGTATTATATATATATATATATATATATATATATATATATATATATATATATTCACTTAAGGGTGGTAGGATGGTGCTTGGGAGAGAATATTGTTTCTTGTTGTGTAAGTTGGTGCTTATAGAGGATTGGTGTCCTCACTGACTAGCCTAGTAGGTTGGTTGTTGCAAATTGAAAGTCTGTGCTTGCATGTTGGATTGTTGTCCCTGTCATATTGGTTTCTGCAAAATTTGTGCGTGGATGCTCACACCATTATTGCAGATTGGCATCTCCTACAAATCATTGTAATTTATGGTTTTATCAATTCACTAAATTAGGTTCCATATAAAGATTATGTGTATTTTGCTTTGATGTTGATGAATTTTTAATGTTGATAGTGTTACATGTTTAATGAAGTAAAATAATGTAAAAGTGTATAATACTGATTCACTCCCCCTCCTAGTATCATTGTGGCTTCAAACAATTGGTTTCAGAGTTTGTTTCCTTCAGACAGTTTCACCACTAGAAGGAAGATACCTAGCACACACGGATTATCAGTTGGGTTTGTGCATTGACAAAGATCCCTTAATCGACGAGACAAATTATGTAGCATGGAACATAACGATGGATGCATCTATGATGGTAATGTGATTTGAAGTTTGGAACTCAATTGTTTTGGATCTCACCACTCCAAAGAGACCACCAAAATATGCATCCACAAAGGAGTTAAATAAGAACAATACAATGGAAATGCATGCCATCATATATGGATTATCATATTCTATGAATGTAAGAATTGGACAATGCACATTAGCTAAATATCTCTAGGATAAGGTACCAAATCTCTAAACAGTTGAGGAAGTAATTAAAACAAATGAAGAACTAGATGTAAAAGCTGAAAGAATTTCATCTAATGAAAATGACATCAAAATTGAAGATACCCTACTCATGGCAAAGGATGAATCATGTGAAAAAGAAGAATGTTATGAAACTACTAGATTATTTAAATTTTGTTGCAATGACTTAGATGAGACACTGATAACAACATTAGATACTAAAGTTGATCCCTATAAAAAAAGACTCTAAATTCAAAGAAGAGGATGATCTTGGAAGACTACTAAATTTTTCTCTAGATGAAATCAAGAAGCTCAAGAGGAATATTGGGTTGCTAGAAGAATACAAAATGAAAAATCATGTTGATCAACAACATGAAGATGATGAAAAGGAAGAGATGAAGGTATTCAGTAAGTGTTTCTTTTGTGATAAAGTAAATCATTGTGCTATAAAATTTCCTCATGCATGTAAAAATAGTTCCAATTAATCAGAGTGTGGATCATATAATGGAAGTGATGTAAAGATAAACAGTTTCTCATGACACAATATGACAATAAAACTGATGAAGAACTAATGAAGATAAGAAATCTTGAAAAAAAAAAGCAAGGCTACTCAAAATTAAATAAAGACCAAAAAAAAAAAAAATTGAAGAAGAAATCATAAAGATAAGGAAATATAACCAATCATTAATAAAACAGTTGCAAAAGTCTCAAGATGAAGATCTAAATTCAAGAAGAAAATTAGCACATAGCATTGAAGAATCATAAAAGCTCATAACTAAGGAAATGTTTCAGTTGCAAGAGAAAGAAGAAAAGTTTGGAAGACTTGAGGCATAAATTACCTCTCTAAGATAAGAATTAAAAAGGATATCCTCTCAACTAAGAACAACTGTGAAATTCAAGAAGAGCGTTGGAATACTATATGAGATCCTAAGCTCTCAAAGGTCACCATATGACAAATTTATTCTTGGCTATATTAATGAGAGTGCTTTAAACTCCTTAAAGAATATGAGTGAAGAAAATAGCTAGAGTCATGTTAAAGAATCTGAGGGAAACATGAGAAAATATTATGTTATTCCCCAAAAAACAAATCTTGCTTTACAAATTATAATGAGGAAGAATATTCCACCGAGATGGAATCATGCATTTAGGTACAAAACTCATTTTTATGGTTATTGTTATTCTTGCAATAGTTTTGCTCATAAATTTTTAGATTTCAAATCTTATTGAAGAAATGTTCACGAGGAATAAAGGTGACTACGTATCTCACTACGTATCTCCCAAAAATTATTTTGCATCTCATAAGGTTGTTGATAGAAGATACAATCCACTTGTCCCATTGTTTAACCACAACATTGGATGTTTCAAATGTCATAAATATGGACACATAGCACAAGACTGTAGAAGAAAAATGGAAATAAAATTTAGGAAAGGACATACAAAAGTATGGAGAAGAAAATATAAAGAGAAAATAAACAAAGAGCATGAGAACCTTGCACATAAATATGAAAAAGTTGCCCAAGTCAATAGAATACTAGAAGGAATTCTTGAGGAAGTATGTGTAATCATAGCAAGCCACTTATCCTAAACATGGACAATGCTAAAGGTAAAATCATTCTTAATGTTGAGAAGGATTCTGAGATTATTATGCATGATGAAGATGTGAGAGATAATCATCTTAGTCCTATCTCATTATTCTCATATTTGCATAATTAGAAAGAAGGCTAGGAAAAATGAAGGAAATCATTGATTATTAGAAAGAATAATTGTGGAAAGTGCCCTCATAGGCTTGAATGATGTCAAGCTAATAATGAAGAGCAATTTGAAGGATTTTACAAGAACAATCACATTGGGAAATAGTCTTTATGGTAATGATGAATGAATCTTATGAGAGTCATAAGGTGGAAAATTTGAGTTACGAAAATTGATGTTGATGACGACATATGTATCCCTGATGAAAAACAATTTATGATATGAAATATTGCAATAATAATAAGAATTCAAAGTATTGAATGACGTGATTAAGAAGTATCTTCCCTTAGAAACAATTTGATGGTTCTTGGACATAATGGTTGGAGTATTCTTGAGGATAGTTTATGGACATATATGCATGACAAGTCACCTAAATTCCCACCAAGTCAAGCTAAATGCAAGGCAAGTCACTTAAATTCCTGCTAACCCATGTCAAATTCCCACCAATGCACTTATATGTTAGCTAATGACTGTCAAGGTCATCAAGATGCCTAGAAACCAAGTGAAATGCCTTCCAATCAAGAAAAATTCCCTCCAATCAAGTGAAATGTCCACCAACCATGGGAAATACATACCGGGCATGTATAAGTTTCTGCCACTCATGAAGGAAATGCATGCAATTCCCTCCATGGATGAGGAAATTCCCTCCAGGCATGAAGAAATGTCTACCAAGATTAGAGGCTATTTTTTTGTGCACAAATATCAAGATCATTTTAAGAACAATTTTGTGAGTAGAAGTAAAGGATAGGTTAGCACACTTTGTAAGGAACACCCATGAAAGCTTGAGAGAAAAATTGAAACATTGATTTGAAGAATATTTTGAAGGCATATTTTTGGATAGATAGAAAACAAAGTTTGAATTCCTTTGATTGCGGACTTCTAAAACAAATGAGAAGAGCAATGATGATGCTTGGAAGAAAAAGTGCAATGAAGTGATTCCCAAATTTCCTCTTGAAGGGAAGAGGAACCAAGTCCCATGTTTGGTTGGTAATGAGAGACTAATACTCCTCATCCATGTCATCCTACCAATGTGGATTACCAAAATCATTCGCATAGTCATTATGGGTATTTAGAAATGATCATGTACCAGCATATGGGAAGAAAGGGCTCTACAGGACATACTTGTGGAGAACCTTAAAACTATGATTGAGTCCTCCGTGGATCTCGTGGATCTCTAGCTAGATTGCTTGCAACTTGGAAAATCTACATCTCCTATACTTGTCTCAATTTTGGATGTTTATCATTGTCAACATATTTCACTTCTTCATATGGATAAGAAATTTCATTGAGTGTGAAATTTCATCTGTGGCAACTGAATAAGTATATATGAGTTCTACATTAGCAAGAATGGGTGGATTTATGGTGGGATCTCATGCATGTAAATAACCTTATTCAAACTTAATACTTTTTTAAATGAAAATATTTTCATTCAAAGGATCTAGTACCCTATACCATTTAATATTATCTTGATAGCCTACAAAGATGCACACTTTACTATCTAACGCCATCCTTCTTTTGGAAGGAATGTGTGCTTATGCACAAGATCCATATCCAAAGATTGTAAAGTATTTTACCTGTGGTTTACAACCATTAAAATATTTGAATGGAGGGAATTCCTTCATTGTTCTATACAGAACTCAATTCCAGGTTTTTTTATGAACATTTGATTGGATCAATCCAAAGTCAGGAATGCGTTCTTATGCATAGGATGCAGATCCAAACATTGTAAAGTGTTTGACCTGTGGCTTACAACGATTAAAATATTTGAATGGAAGGAATTCCTTCATTGTTCTATAACAAACTCAATTCTAGGTGTTGTATGAACATTTGATTGGATCAATCCAAATATTTGGAGAACATGACTTGGACTCTATCATGAATGTGGCCATCTCTTTTAAGAATATTTTTTTAATTCTTCAAACTCCATTTTTTTTAGAGTATATAAAATAGTATGTTGTAACTCAATTCCCACTTTAGAAAATTGTTGAAGAATGTCCTTGTACACACGCTCTCCCCATTATTTAAGTATAGGATCATGATCCCCTTACCTACTTCTATACAAGATATTTCTATTTAAAATAGTCAAAGACATCAAATTCTTTCTTGGTGAAGCATACCTAGGTGTATCTTTACCAATCATAAATGCAAGTCAACACATATTTGGCCTTTCTCATGAAGGAGGGAAATGGAATAATAATTTCAGTGTGAACAATTTCAAGAATGGATGAGTCTACCCATGATTTCCATTTCTAATGCATCCCTAACATACACCATCATATACATGATATACAAATAGCAATAATTTAGGTGGCCAAATATCTCATGCCACAACCTACATACTTCATCACAATGTGTTAGAAATAAAGTAAAAGGTTATTTGGAAATACAATTAGAAAAGACATATAACCTAGATTGGAGATATGCTTTTCCAACTCCAACCTCCAATCCATCATTCATCTTTATAATGGCTAATAAATCTCGAGTGAACTCCACTCTTTTGATTGAGCTTGACTAGATGATTTGGTATATGGAATGGAAGTTGATACACAATGAAGGGATCACACAAAGTACATTCTAAAATTGTTTACACTTTAATTCAATGCCTTTTTTTTCACATACATGAGACCATGTGATATGATGGCCATGAATGAAGCATCCATGAATATGAAGAATGGTTAACAAATACAAGTTCATGAGTTAATTCCTTTCCTCTGCTCTTGTCATCTTGTGGTCTTTCAATTGCCTTATTCGTCTTGTAGTTTTTAGGAATTTTGATATTTATTTATGTAAGGAGATGCTTTAACTGGTAATTCTCCTTTCTCATGAATTGCTTCTCTAAATGAAATTTGTTTTTTAGAGTATGCA
Source organism: Larix kaempferi (assembly GCA_027924585.1). Lineage (NCBI taxonomy): Eukaryota > Viridiplantae > Streptophyta > Pinopsida > Pinales > Pinaceae > Larix > Larix kaempferi. Next base: position 1,279,513 of record BSBM01000247.1, read on the forward strand.
CATATTATAATTCTGCTTGGAATTCCATGCTTTAGAGGAGCTTTCCTAAGTAAATCCACATGTAGATCTAGGATATTGTTGCTTTCCTCTATTTTATATTTTTCTTGATGTCTTTCTTGCTTCCCTAATCTGTAGCGTATTGGATTTTAAATACTTCAAGGAGCATATTTCAACAAGATTATCTATGGGAGAGTAAACAAAAGCATCGAAACTATGCATTCTAAGAAAATTGGATGAAAAATGGGCCTCCTAAACAAAAAGGTAAAAAAAAACCATGTAGGAAATTTTGTATACTATTTTACTTTTATCGAAGCTTACCAAGGTTATTTCACTTTTATAAAAGCTACCTTAGATCTATATTTTATATTAAAATCAATTTATGCTTCGATGTAGTGTTTTCACTCCAAATAAGGAAAGAAAATTAAATACACAACGCCAATTTAAAAGTTATTGGGTCATATATTACCTAAAATATGGATGGGTATATTAGTTATGATATTAGTTTTTTTTGTACTAGGGGAATCGACAAGCGGGCATTAGTTGTGATATTAGTTATTATTATATTTATTTATATATTATATATTAGTATTGATATTTGTTAAAAGTTATTGGACCCAACTTTTGACGGTTATTATAAAATATTAATTATAATATAATATTATTATATATTAGTTGTAATATTATTTATTATTATTATTATATATTATATATTGGTCACATGTGATAATAAAATACGGATGGGTATATTAGTTAAAATTTATTGGACCTAGATCGTTATTATAAAATATTAATTATAATATAATATTATTATATATTAGTTATGAAATTAATTACTACTACTATTATATATTGGTCAAATATTACTTAACTATTAATGGGTATATTAGTTATGGTATTAGTTAAAAGTTATTAGTCCCAAATTTTGACGGTTAATATAAAATATTAATTATAATATAATATTATTATATATTAGTTATAAAATTAATTACTACTATTATTATATATTGGTCAAATATTACCTAAAAGATTGATGGGTATATAGTTATGATATTAGTTAAAAGTTATTCCACCCAAATTTTGACGGTTATTATAAAATCTTAATTATAATATAATATTATTATATATTAGTTATAAAATTAATTACTATTATTATTATATATTGGTCAAATATTATCTAAAAGATTGATGGCTATATTAGTTATGATATTAGTTAAAAGTTATTGTACCCAACTTTTGAGAATTATTAAAAAATATTCATTATAATAGAATATTGTTATATATTAGTTGTAATACTAATTAGTGAAGAATGGGTTATACTCATTTATTAGAATTAGTGGAGAATTAGTTAGGATATTAATTTAATTTCGATATCCAAGACAATTTGGGTAGAAATTATTTCAATATCCAAGAAACTTTAGGGCAAGGGTAGAGAAATTATATTATTAAACCAATCCATTATTTTGGGATTATATAATAAAAAGTTCTTTAAGACTTGTACGTTGTCTAAATTTCAAAGCAATTTTATTGACTAATACATGATGATATGGAATTTGAATTAGGATTGAAAGGCCCATTTTAAGTTGAAATTTCCTCTAAAATATCTTTCATGCAACTATAAAACCTAGTTTTGTAAAACAATAAGTAAAAAAAATACAATAAAACCAATTTAAATAGAATTGAGAGTAAGAACTGCTAATATTTATTATCTTATCAAGATACCTTACATACCTTAACCTATAACAATAAAGATTTAAACTTCGTGAATATATCTTCTATTGTATCAAATTTACATGGTCTTAGACGCATGAAGTCATTCTCCAATTCAATGGGTGGCCTCTCATCTCAACCTACATCCCAAGGAGTCCTTCTGACTTAAATTTCATTATGAGCTCTTGCTGGTTCGATGTGATACAGTAGGTGAGGGTAAAAAATGAGACAAATAGGCCTAAAGGCTTCGTCCGTTGGTTGAACTATTTTTTCTTTTCTATTGCTTAAATTTGGTCCATTTTTGTTCCTATTGTTAATATTGGGTAGAGGCCTTTGTAGCACAATACAATCACAATGTTTTCAATGTTTTGAATGGATTCAAATTAACTAAATGAAATAAGAATTGGCCGAGGAGAAAGATCCGTTAGGGATGATGAACTTTGATATTTTTATCAACTTATTTAAAATGCCCATGGCTATGATACCATGTGATATTTTGAACCGATTGAACCGATGGATTAGTGTAGAGGCCTTTGTAATAGAATGCAATCACAATATTTCCCTTCCATTCCAAGTAATTGGATGGCCTAAGAATTAGATGGGTAGAAAGATCCATTCAAGCTTATGAGCTTCGATCTTTGACCTCACATGAAAATCTATAAAGCAACTTCTTTATAATACTGAAGTATTTAATTTACCATGTTAGATTTTGAATCAATAGATATAAAAGCTAAATAAAACAATAATTAACAATAGATTAAAAAATATATATAAATAATAAGATCCAAATAAATAACATTTATTAACAAATAAATGCTCAAAAAAATTACATAAGTAAATTACTTCGAATGAGATATAGGCCTCCATATATAGGAAACTAAGATTAAGATTAATTGCATGGAAGCCTTGATGGTTAGTGAAACCTACATGCACACTTTAACGGTTAGTGAGACCATTAGCTCATGGTTTGTAACTAGGCTTACTAATCGTGCTTTTATAGTTAAGATTAGACAAGTTCCTAATCCTCTTAGAGTAAGTATGTCATGCATAAGTGGCTCAAGTTAACTAATGCATATGAAATTGAAGTCTAATTAACTTGAATTAATTAATTAACTAATTAACTAATATTTAGAGTTGTTAAATGGATATGTATATAAACTAACATTTCTCATTATCATTGGAAAAAAAGCTAAAATAAATTCTAAAAATGATTATATATATATAACGCATGTAGATATAAAATATGGTCATAATGGCATTAAGTTAACTTTGCATAATATCCTATGTTGAATAGGAACCCATGTAGATATAAACTCTGGTCATAATGGCATTAACTAACTTTTCATAATATCCTATGTTGAATAGAATTAGATTTCTTGGAAATTTAATCCAAGGTCCTGAGTCATTTCTCAAATATTGGAATGGAATGTCATCGAGACTTGCATGGTTAGAATTTGGATTTATCTTACCCCGTAGTATAATTTTTGTTTGACGTTTTGGTTTTTATACTTCTTATTAAATAACGTTCTGTCTAAAATTGTGACCTTCAATAATGAAGTTTTTATGAGAAATTAACCTTTCAGTAAAAAAATTTTAATTAAAAAATTATTATTTTATAATGAAGTTTTAATGAAATTGTAAATTAAAAACTAAAATAAATCGAAAATTCAATATTGTAAACCACTCCCTCTTATAAAAAAAATTAAAATTCAACCTTGTAAGTCAATTCTCTCTAGATTTATGTGATCTATGAAACCATAGAGACTCCAATTTGGAACCACTACCACTATGTAATTTGGAACTTTTTCATTATTGGGATGGATATGTGTAAAGGATGAAACAAGAAACTAGTTGCTAATATACATTGAAGCCTTGGATATTGTTGGTCATAATGATATAGGGACTCACTAGATGCCAGAACAAAACCAAATTTGATTTTTCACACAACTGTAATCCATGATGATACCAAAGCAGATTTTAAATTATTTTGGGATTCTACAAAAAAATCAATAAAAACTGGAAATTTCAAGATTTTTTTTAAAACATAATCTCTCATTTTAGAAAATATTGGAGGCATACCAATTGGCTTGTGTTTTCCTTGATGACTCTACATGCTGGTTTAGTCCTTCAGGTACCTTGAATAAAATGGTGGCTAAATATCAATGGTGTGTATAGCTGAAAGACAACTTATCAAGAAAATAACCATAAAGAGAAAAGGAGCTCTATATTTATAATTATACTAGACTCGATCAATCAATCAATCAACTCAGGTCTCTGAATGCTTCATCAAAGTACTATTAAGCTATGCCCCTAAAAATCCTGAGACTTTTTTGCTGGCATGAAATGAAAGGGGATGCGCAGCATGCATTAAGTTACTCATCGAGAGGAAGCTAGCTATGTTAAGTGGCTCTGTTTCTTGAAAAATTTGCAGAGGCAGAGCAACAACTGAAAACAAAGTGGAGGCTAACACAAAACAGGTGAGGATTTTCTATGGAGCTCTCCAGCTCTTGACATTCATCGATCTAACTAAAATGATGCCAAATACATTGTTACATACCGATGCCTCTTCACCCGAGGTGCATTAACTTCTATAGATAAACTATTAACTCTCGTACTGCGGTAGGTGAATTCAAGCGATGTTGGCGGGAGGAATTATCTCCAACACTCCCCCATAATTCTGACCATAAACCAACTACTAACACCTAAAGCATACATGCAATGCCTTCATGGGATTTCAACAAAAAACATTAATGCCTGCTGGTCTAAGTCTCAGCTAGGCTTACATTAGTTCATGTCAAAGCTCAAAATTATCTTACTATTCTGGTCTGCTGCATGCTGATGCAGCGTCTTCTTTTTCTTTCGTTTGCTCGAGACCTTGAACTCTGAAATTCTTCTCATCTTCTTCTTCTTTCTCACCTTCTTCTTCAACTTTTCTTCAAGCTCTTTGGGCTTGATTCTTCCATCAAAATCTACAAATTCTTCAATGGACTTCTGCCAGGTATGTTCATCCTCAAATTCTGATTTCAGCATGCTTAGTTCGTATGTTGTGGGAATTTCAAGATCCCACATGCTGTTCACATCCTTCATTCTGTTTTCATCCTCTTCATTGGCATGCTGCCATGAAATTAACTGATAATAGTGCCTGATCTCTTCAGGACTCCATTTCATAAGAATGTCTTCAACTGGTTCATCTTCATCATCTGCATCTTCAATGCAGATTTCTTCATCCATGGTGCTGCTAAGCACTCTTGGCATGTCACAATGCCCATCATCATTGAATTCAAATGCTTCATCTTCCATGCATCTTTCAATAATCTTGTCAAACTCGACAATAAAATTACAGTCTGCATGAGCTTCTTCATTATACTTATCAACTCCTTTATCATTCACATCCATATGTGCCTCTGCACAATGGAATTTACCAGCTTCTTCATCATTCTCTGCTTCAAACAGAGAGTCCACATTCTTCAAAAAATCTTGAACGATTTTAGCTTCTTCATTTTCATTTTCTTCTGCTACTGCTTGCTGGTAACTTTCTAAATCTGCACATTCACAAATAGAAATATTGTTAAGAAAATATTGTGCCCTCATGGGCATGCTCTTCAAGAGCTCTGCTTCTTCAATTTGTTCTACTGCTTCAGCTTCTTTTTCAGCCTCTATTGGCTGTCCTGCAACTTCTTCTGTTGCTGATTCATCATTTTCTGCTGCTACTATGGCAGCTTCATCTTCAACATCATCTTTGCTATCTCCATCCACTTGTGGCTCTGCACAGTGGGCTTCACTGTTCTCAAACTTAACAAGCTCTGCTTGGCTGACAGAGTCCTCAACCATTTCATGTGACCATTCAACTTCTTCTTCATATGTGTTTGGGGAAAGTGCTTCTGCTAGTATAGCAGGTTCTTCAACTTCATTATCCACAACTGTGTGGGGTTCACTAAATTTCTCAACAGCTTCTATGGCTGGAGTCTCTACTGCTGCGATGGCAGTTCTATCTTCATATTCATCGACAAGTGCCTCTACACCGTGGGATTCACTAACAGCTTGGCTGTCTTCTGCTTCAACTGCAGGATTCTCAATTGCAAAATTCTCTTCTGCTACTTCTTCAACAGGCTGTGACATTGTTGGCTGCTTGCACATGTCACTCCCCCTTTCACTGAACTCCTCTTCCAAGATTCTCCATGCTTCCTTGGAAGTCTTTGCTGCTACAATCTTGTGGAAAATACTTTCATCCACAGCTCGTTGGATGAGGTGCAAGGCTAATTCATGCTTCTGCAATTTTTGGTCTTCTCTGAGGGCCTCAAAAACCTCTAGATCTAGGGGATGTACACATTCATTTTGAACTAAACACCACAAATCCTCTGCTCTAAGAAAACTTCTCATCTTAATAGCCCAAAACTCATAATTTTTACCTGAAAAATGTGGGGGTACAAAGAGAACTCTGCTGCTCCAATTATCCTGGTTCTCCTCTTGGACTTCAACTATGTTAATAAGCTCCTCTGCAATGGGAACTTCTCCAAATCTATGTGCAAAATACTTTGCCTCTGCCCCTTCTTTTGATCTGCTTGAGTCTGCCGTGGTAACCCATTTCTTCTCTTCTTTGTTGCAAGCGTTCTGTGCTGGCACTTGATCTCCAGGTCTCCTACTTGCTTCTCCTTCCCTATCACCCCCTAAAAAAAATATGAGATTGCTTGCTGGCTGCAAGACCTGTCAATAATGCCCCCTTAATACAAAATACTCTGTTTTTTTTATTTTCTTGGATTTTCTATGCTCGGGGCATTTTCATTTCAATTTATGGTTCTCTGGTAGGAAGAGACAGAGCAAGAGAGCTTCGGCTCTTTCTTTTGACTTTCCATGGCAGGTATGCACTCCTATCACTAGTCGGCACAAGCGACAACAAATTGCTTTTCTTCTTTTAAATGGAAATTGACTCTCTACTATGATCCTCCTCCATTCGTGCATCACATCTGTGGCGGCTGTAGCTTGAATAGATTCATGGTGGCTCTTCACAACTGGACACGACTCCTCTTCTTCACACGCTATACAGGAAACTTCATGGAAAACAAACTGCAATAGACAGCGCCACTTCTATTTTGGACAAATTGAAAGACAGAGCAGCGCCCCTTTTGGGTAAATAATAGACCCTTTTTGGCTATTGACTATGGGATTTAGAGGTTTCCCAGCTGATTGTTACTCGCTTCTCATTTTAGTCATTCGGGAAAGGTTGCAACCGTGATAGCAGTTTGCAGAGTGTTTGACGGAAATCAATGGCCAAGGCTTACTTGAGAGATGTCCGCTCAATAGGGATTCCTACTCCGGCCAAGCGTGCTCGTGGTGATATCCCGCCAGGTGGAATTTCTGGTGGTTGTGATGTACCTGGTTATTTACCTGATATGGCCGGTCGATCATTTATACGGGAATCCAACCCCCCTGAATAAATCTGAGCTCGATGTGTCCTCAATGGTGATGGCCCATTTCTAGCGAGCAACGAAGGCAGAGCAACAGAAAAGAGATTTACAAATTTGTCACAAGAAACGTGGGGAAGAAGATCACTACCTTTATGCTGCTGCTCCGTAGAGGGAATAATTTCATCTGCCCATCTGGAGACAACTACCTAGTTTGCATATGCAGACCCACACGGTGCAATGCTGAATGCACCGGGACAACGCAAAGAATAGGAGGAAACGGGACTGGTTTTGAAGAGAATCGAACTGAAGACTTGGGTAGCCAGAGAGATTGCAGGAATGAGACCAACAGTCTCTTGCTAAGATAAATGGCCCCACGAACCTCCTTCTCTGCCTTGATGTTTGCAGGCGTCCTCATAGTTCCTCCTAGGCCTTCACGGTTCTGATGTAAGGTTTCTCTACTGCTCACGATTCCCCTCTCAAACTCTTGATGCAGCTCTCCCTCTCGGCTCTGCCTTTGTCTGGGGCTAGCTTTCTGAAAAGCTCTTCCAGGGACTGTTGCTGGGGTTTACTGGAGACGGCTGCTCCTACTCCTTTCTCTGAAACAGGTTGGCTTGGCTGACCAACACTGTGTGTAACCTGACAGCACTCGGATCCTTCACATGGCTGGTGAAGGGGGATTCATAACCCTACGCTCTGATACCATGACAAATTTGCAGAGGCAGAGCAACAACTGAAAACAGACTGGAGGCTAACACAAAACAGGTGAGGATTTTCTATGGAGCTCTCCAGCTCTCGACATTCATCGATCTAACTAAAATGATGCCAAATACATTGTTACATACTGATGCCTCTTCACCCGAGGTGCATTAACTTCTATACCTAAACTATTAACTCTCTTACTGCGGTAGGTGAATTCAAGCGATGTTGGCGGGAGGAATTATCTCCAACATTTCTTAAGCTCGTTGCTTTTATGTGGAAAAAATTATAAATAATAATTCACTAACAAAAGTACAAAATCCAAATGGAAAAAATGCCATGTTTACTCGGGATAAAATTGCAAAGTAGAATTCAACTATTCGAATCACAAAATCAAATTTAAATTTAAAATATCATGTGCAAAATGTGTTTTATGGACAATAAATTATGATGAAATATTACCCACCCAAATCTCAGTTAATATTATATGCCTAAAATGCCACACCCATTTTCTGCAACAACAAAAATTGAGAGACATTTAACAATACCTGACTACTAGTTTCAAACTGAAAGAGATGGCGGGACAACGCAGAGAACCCTTCCATCCATTTTAGTAGCCATTGTTTCGTACGTACTGCCCCGTTCCTTTTTTCCCTTCCGGTAATGCCCAATCTAATATCGGCCCGCCTTCCTTCCTTATTCCCGGGGTTTAAAGCGAATATAGTCGGCCAAACATTCTCTCATCTTATCTTTTCACTTGGCCCATTCTTCGTATTCAACCAGCTCTTGGTTTCTAGCATAACGGGTGAGGCATTCACCTTCATGGCATACATAAAACTTCGGCCAGAAATAATGTTGTAGTCTAAGGGAGCATCTACAACTTCGACAGCAATCAACTGTGGCGTGAGCAACTCCATGGGTCCAATCGACCCTTCAGGCCGGGGAGTGTGAACGTTGTGATTTGATTTGATTAGTTCCACTCCAAGAAGCTTTCATCGCCCAGCTTTAATGACAAAATAGAGGAACCAAGGGCAAATACAAGGGATTTTTTCAATTCGGGAATTGATTAGTTCCACTCCAAAAAGCTTTTCATCGCCCAGCTTTAATGACAAAATAGAGGAACCAAGGGCAAATACAGGGGATTTTTTAAATTTGGGAATGGGCGCGAAAGGATAGAAACGGTGGAGCGAGCATCTGATTACTATTACCTTTGTAAACTAAAAATAATGACGTTTTATAAAAAATGTTGACCGTCAAAAATACGTTTTGGTTAATTAACTGCAAGTTTGACTAGACTGCTTGATCAAAATTTTACTGTATTTGACGGGCAAAATGCCCGCAAATTCCAACCCTTGGAGAGCATCTAGAATGTAAAAATCTGGCAATGTAGTGCATCAGTCTAAATCAGAAAATACTATTGTAAATAAATAGCAGATATAAACATAAATAGCAAGTACTGTAGCATATAGATCCACTTCACGGATAAATCATTATATTTTATAATGATCAAATGCCTTTGATTTTTCTTAATTCAAAGAACAAGACAATACAAAGAAATCACGCAACCCTTTGAGCGATGGCTGAGAATTTCAAATAATTTCTCAACAATAAGATGTTCAATATTACTAGGGCTGAAATTCAACAGGTGCAACCGGGTCAGTCGGAACTGGGCGACAGAACCAAAAGAGCAACGCAATTGCGATGACTACAAACGGAACGACCGCCTCAAAAATGCTGAGAAACAGCAGTTTGTTATGCTTGTCACTTGCGTGGTCATATTGACTGATCAAATGGAATATATAAGAATACACGCAAATTAAAGCAATGAAAAATGCGAACACAAACCAACGTAATGTCCAAACCATATTCTTCAGCTCGTTCCATCGTTCTGCGAATGGTGGCATCCTGATTCTGCTTTGCAGAATAAAAAGACTATAATGGCAAGCTCGACCAATACCTCAACCTCCGAAGCTTTATTTCCTGTGCCACCCAATAAATTATTTGATATTAAAAACTATGCCTAATGCCAAACATAAAACATACTAACAGGATTTTTTTCTATATCAAATGTTATCACATCGATAGATGTTTAGATATGATTTTTTTCTATATCAAATGTTATCACATCGATAGATGTTTAGATATTATTTGAGATTTTAGATTTTTTTGAATGGATCAACCAAATTAATCTGAGTGTACAAATATACAATAAAAATTCATTTTATGATAACCCTATCTAGATACATAAATCTACTCACGCCTAATAAACTGATCAATATAACCCTAGATCTACAGAGCCAAAGCAAGCCGGTTTAGCCCTGTCTGATACTTCGTAATTCAGATCTCAAGTATTTATATTTCGGAAACTATGAAGCTTGCTCTCGGTCAATCCAACTATTTAAACGTGAAATCAAAATATATATATTGAAGATTGGATATTCAAGCACAAACTGATTATAATCTTTTATCTTCATAATTCTTCAAGCAGATTTCAGAGCTGATGAATTGCGTCTGATATTTTATAATCACATTCTTCAAAAAAAAAAAATCGGAACATATGATCCAAGAAAACAATATAAAAAAATCCATTGGATGTTTCTTACGGTGAAAATTTCAAAATATTTTGCCAAATAACCTCAAGCCATAATATGAAAAAGCTATTAGCATAAAATCACTTACAGTATTTCAATTCACGCTCCAAACTTTTCGCCCATAACCTGTACAGATTATGCTTAAGATGTGACATTCAAATCTTCGGATCTTCACTTGTCCTCCGACAATGCATTTTTTTTTCAATTAAGATACGCTTATATATATAAGAGATGAACAAATTCATTTAGGTGTATGGTCTCTCGATACCGACGGAGACAGTTGGATGTCCTACCGATAAATACACATTTTCATATTTAATAATTAATAACCTAATGGCTTTATGACCGTAGGTTATGTGGACCTTTTCAAAGGCTCCAAAAATTATTTATTTTGTTTGAAGAATTAGGTGAGGTGTCTTATATTATAAAAAACGGTTTTATATACAAATTTTTTGACTTGTTAGTTAATTAATGAATTTAAAATTATTATTATTATTTTTATAAAAAATATTTTACTAATTTTTTTTATTAAAGTGTTACTAAAATGTTACCTAACTCTTAACATAAATAAGTAACCACTCTCTTAGATGAGTACACAGTGAATGATTTCGACTTGAAATGTTGACAGACAAAGCCCTAAGGATTAAGTCATTCATTCAACCAATCACTAATCACTCGGTCACTTACAAACTGATTCATTTAAAGCATCAAGTAAGTTACATTTAAATGAAGTCGGTTACAAAAATGAACAAACTACATAGGGGTCAATGTACGATGCAATTTAAGGTTTAAATAACTTGCTTAGCTTATGAGAATTCATAATACTATGATGAGTGTATGGATCTTTAAGATGCAATTCAAGGTTTAAATAACTTGCTTATTGTCCCGGCATGCAAGCATGGATTATAGAAATTGTTTTTGACAAATATTATTACTTTGGCATGGTTTTCATAGCATTATATCTAAATATTTTTGAGAGATTTTGTTCAGGCCAATGAAGAAATTTGAGGCTTTATTTGGTCTCAAACCAACGCAAAATCATTTTTTATTATTTATATATGCAATTTCAGGTACAACTGTCTACATATTGGAGAGAACGAGTGAGCACGTGGAGGGAGGGAGTGAAAAGTTAGTTTCCGTTTCCATGATCTTGGATGCATGCACCTCGGTGGCAGGCTGCATGATTGTAACACCTCGATACATTTGCATGCACCTCTGTCCTGTACAAATGCCTCCCTCTGCACTGGATATTGGATGTTGTACACATTGCGCTCATGATCGATCTTGAACTAAATGAGGATTAGGCTAATCATCTTCACGGTGACAAGGTAGTTCTCTGCATCCACTTTATATTTCATCAAGTGTAATATCCCGATTTTGACCCTATTGCATTAAAATTGTAAATGATGTAAATATCGTTGTTAAATCGTGGTGAGGAGTGCAAGGCCAAGGCCTCGGCATCGATTTAGAATTTTATGTATCGGCAATTAAAAATTGAAGCATATGGTTCTCGTGCTAGCCATGCACAATAGAAATTAAGACATCATGTAAATATGAATTTTAATGAAATACCCACAACTAGCTATGCAATGCAACAAGAGATGGGGGCCTGATTTTTACAAGGAATAGGGAGGGAAAATATTCAAATCCTTGAGCCAATAGTGTTAAGCCAAATGTCAATGAGAGAACCCATAAACCCTCAACTACCCATTTTGACTTATGCACCCAATCATTTAATTCTTCCAAGAGTTGGTTGACATAGTTAATGCATTGGGAATGGAGAGGTATGGCTGTCCAATTTCCTGTATGGGCAAGCCATCAATTTTGAAAATAGTATTTTGGATTCTATGGCAAGAAAACACCCACGAAATTGTTTCCCAAGCCATTATTCACCCATGGTCTTTGCTCCATCACACAGTCTGAGCTAGATGGGTGTTTTCCCTCACGTTTTTCAATCATTTTCCCTGATTTTCCATAGCTGGGAAGTCATTTTTGTGTTGTAGAGTGGCTCGGAGGAAGAGAGTAACGATTTGGCGGTTTAGGGCGGGCGCACGAAGATGGTACCCATTTTCGTTGCAATAGGGGCACGCTAGTGGAAAAAAAAATGGCGCGTACACACCTAAGGCAGTGCGCATGCATCGCTAGGTTCAGTACCAAACCGAGGTGTGTGCTCGTTGCTGGCGTGTGTGCGTGGCTGGCGCGCACGCGCCTCTGTTAAAAAAAAAAACCAGAGCACAATTTCCCCATTGTTCCATTTGGCTGAGTGCGTCCTCCTCCTCCGCGGTGCGCATCGATTCAACCACCAAAGGAGGCCAAAGCGATTCCAAAACCACCCAACAACACCCACAAACTCATCAACACTTCGATTAATAGGTAAATATAACGTTTTTTTTTCATTTTATTCATTATTTGTGTCAATTTTTTTATTTGTTTTGTTTATTTAATTGTAAATAATTCCCAAATTTTGAAAAAAATGAACCAATTTTCTATTGCAGATTGTAAACTGAGACAATGAGTGAACAAGATGTTAACCCTGAGTCCAGTGTAACACAAGGAAACCCAAACCTTGGACCCATTGCAGAAGAAAACTGTGAACACAATCCAAATGCCGAACAAAACCAAAACCCCCAACCCAATTTTGAACAAGATGACCTTAACCACTATGTAAATGAAATGCGAGTGCACACTCGTGAACTTAGAAACCCGGGGGAACCATCTCGATTGTCTCTTTCCACATCAATTGAGAACTCAATTGACTCCCTCATCCATGCACACCAGCAATTGACCGACATGACTCAATTTAGAGCTAGGATGCGGGAGTACTACTCCATGGGCATCTCCAAGGAAGCAATAAAAGATTTGAACATTACAAAAGCCCAATTATATAGTATGTTCACCGATCTGAAAACAAACCAACCACCGAACATTACAAAGCCACGTGTCTGCATGGATTGGTGTCATTACCAACCTTGGAGGGACAATTGGATGCGAAGGTGGTTCATGGTGTACGATAAACCTCCCTGCAATAATAGGGAGGTTCCACAATACTTCCTTCGCCAACTGTGGGCTGAGTTTTGCCTCGGTTTACATGTCAACTCTTTTGACATAACCGAGTTCCAGGGTGTTGGGCGTGGCTCTGCCCAAGATCGACCTACTGCAAGGAGGAACCCAATGAGAGGGCCACCAGCTCCGAGGCGCGACCCCAACCCCTCTCCCCAGCCACCTCAGTTCCCCACAAGCTTGATAAGATCGAGGTGGCAATGAGGAATGTTGCACATGGACTCCTCAAACACACCTCCTCTGTAGCAGCGACTACAGTGGACAGGTCGGTTGACCTTGATAGATATCTAGGTGCAGGGCCTTCATGACAGGGACAGGATATACCCATGACCGGTGGTAGCTATGCTGGGCATTCTAGTTCGACGGGGGAAATTCCACATCTTTGTCCCCATTGCGGGCACACTTGCCCTGGCCCGATCGAGGGCTGTTATATGGATCAGGTCAGCAATTTTTTTAATGTGTTTTCAATCTTCACTTGATAACTTGTAAAGTATTTTTGTTTGACTTAAACTATTATTTCAATGTATAGTTATTCAGAGCTGATACACCAAGATGGGAGAACGTAGGATCTCCCAACCTGGATGCAGCAATGGCAGCTGCAACTGAAATTGCGGCACCCCACATGGAGGTATTTTCAGTACCTGACACAATATTGTTATTACTTATGTCATTTATATTACTCAAGTATTTATATTTATGGCATACACGTTGATAGTTCGTACAATGTTTTTGAATATCTTAATTGCCTAGGTAATGACTTGTTTAACATTGTCATAACATGCATGCATTTTGTTGTCCACAGGTGTTCCGTGACTATGATGATTAACCACCTGTGCTAGGGATCGACACATCACCATATACATAGATACAATGTTTAGTTATAATCATTTTTTTTAATTTGATTTGTTACAACTTACTATGGTTTAATTTATTGTTTGTTTACTAAATTGTGATATTACAAATGTATATGTAGGTGCCACCAGCAGCTGCGTCTCCCCATTTTAGTCCTATGTATCCACCCTCTCTCATGAGTCCCCCCCCTCACTTCCATCTAGACCCCTCCCTACGTCCACCCCCTCCCTTCAATCTAGCCCCCCCTCTCCTTCCATACTCCCCCCTCCATCCATCCTCCCCCACTCGCCCCCCCGTCCATACATCCTCCCCAATTTATCCATGCTCCCATGTCTATCCATCCTCCCCCATTCGTCCACACCCCCCCTTCCTTCCACCTTCCCCTCTTCATCCACAACCTCCCATTCATCCATCCTCCTCCCTCCATTCAGGACTGCCCTCCCATGCACCATCCCTCAACATCCCCCCTATCCCTTTTCGTTCGATACCCTCTATCGTACAACCAACAGGGGTTCATCATCCACGACATCCTCCTCCACCCCATACCACCGTTTCTTCTCCCACCATATCATCCCCACTTCCCGCCACTATTGTGCCATTTACTCTTCCAGTATCCTCATCAGTATCTTCAGTTGTTGCACCTATAGTGGTTTCCACTACATCTGCGCCCCCCCCCATCGCTGCATCGGAGCTGGTTGTCCGGTCATCTGCTCCACCTTCTAGCCCAGAAGCCCAGCCATGTCCATCGTCGGAGGTGTTCACAGTGAGAATCAAGCTAATTTATGAAAATATTTTGATGCATTCACAAAAATTAATTTAAGCAATTATTACTTTTCAATGAAATTATTGTTGTAAATGTTGTAGGCTGGAATTGCTGAGAGGCTCCATAGATCCAGGACACCTGTCCAACGTTTCCTACTCATGTTTGAGGTGATTTATTTAAGATTCGAATTCTACATTTGTTTAATAAATGTTGTAAATGTTTCAAATGATTGAAAATGATGGTATCTTATATCATTTGTTCTAGATCCCGGAGAGATGGTCTAGTCCTAGACGGAGCAAGACCCAAGGCACTGGTAGCTCGAAGAGTAGGAAGATCGACTTTGGATCCGCGCCTAGGAGTGACAGCGGTGGTCACAATGCTTGACATACTGCGTGTAGTGGACATTAGCCACGATGTGGGACTTTTGTGCACGAGTTTTGATGTACTTTGTATCCACGGCACGAGTTTCCATGTATTTTATATCTACGGCATGAGTTGTCGCATTTTGTGTAGGGCAGGAGTTCCCATTGTACGTACATCGGGAACCATGTTCCACTATTTTCCAGAAATTGTATATGTTTGGATGAGTTTTGTAGCCTCGATGTACATGGATTTTTAGTTATGTGATTTTTATATCTCGCTGTCTCAATGTGGTTGTCTCATGCTGTGTGTATCATGATGTGATGTTGTGTAAATTTGGGTTTTACCTAGATCTTAGAAGAGAAGTTGGATATCATAGTTCAACTTGGTTTATCTTTCCACATGTAAAAGCTTCTAATGGTATCTATGTTAAGAAAACATTGTAAACATAGGCTAACTCAAACAAAATCATGTGTGAGAATTAATCTAAAAACAAACGGAATAAATGGATGGACAAATCACACCTCATGGCACATAAGATATATATTGGGAACTTGAATACTAGGAAAAGAATACTTAAAAATAGAAAATGTCCCTTGTCATTTAAAGGTTAAAATGACATCCAACATGATTTTTAATAGCTCTACATAATGAGATCCAAAACGTCCATACTCTACATAATGAAATGTCGTCACTAGTATTTATTTTGACCATTTTGTCCACTTAAGATCATGCAACAAATTAATAACCAAGTTATGGAATCATTTCTTAATCAATTGTTACCATACAAATAGGACAACCTTGAGGACGATGTATAGCTAGCTCATTAATTCTCACTCACAGATATAGCCACCTTTGATTTGATGACCATCACATCCACTACCATTTACAATTAGGACTTCCTTAATTTATCATTATGTGATAGCGATCTAATTTTATGTAGAATGGTTGACTTAAACACATGTATAGTTGACATTACAATAAGTGACTACTATGAGGTGTATTTTTGAGGCTATATCCACCTCAACACACCAACTTGTTACCCCAATACCCCAAATGCTGTCGAATTTTGTCTGGAAGGAATAGAGGGGTATTAGGATATCATAATTCATCTATTGGACACTCAGATACTTGTTAAAGACATTTAGGACAAGTGCATTACATCAATGGAGTCACAAATACAACCTCATCAAGTTGCATGCATCCATTAGTGCATCATCAACACTAGAACATGTAAGCATTACTACATGTTGGAGTAAGCTTTACTAATGTTATGATAATATTAGGTTTTCCATCCATTGAGAAGGTTTCCATAAGTGTGCATATCCACCATATAAAAATCTTCATGGTACAACCAATTTCAAACCATTACGTTTCTAAATTAGGTATCCGCTGCTAGGTACAACTACTTTCTAGTTGTATGCACCCTTGCTATATAGATGAGAAACTATGCATATATGTGTATAGTGATTTGGATTAAAATGTATGCACATGAATATATATGTACAATGAAAATGATTTAATATTTACATGTATTATAATTTAGGGCTAGATCTTACGCTACATAATAGGGTTTCATTGTGATTAGAATGCAAACTAGGGTTTACACTACCAGCTAGGGTTTTTAGGCTAGGCTCTCGTGTTTCTAGGCTAGGATCCAAGCTCTAGGTGTTAACACAAAAATTGACCCCCAAGGCTGAAAGAGGGTAATTCTGGGTAACCACTAACCAATCTTTGGCCTGCGCTACTGACCCAACATAGACAGAGAGGGATCTCTCTAAAATCTCATGAAAAGACTGGAATAATCAAGATTGTCAATAATGAAAAAGAAAAACTAGCATTCACGGCCAAGATATTCAATTACAACAATTATACAGAAGAACAGTTTTTTGTTTGGAAATAAAACGATTCACGCGTTGTTTGGTTGAAAACGTATGGGATTTAGTTTGGGCAATGGAGTCACCGTTAACAAACTATGAAACATCATTCACAAAGATTCTGCAAATGCATTCACAGGGGCAAGGTAGCAAGCATCTAGTAGTCAAAGAGAATTTAATTTTGTGGAATAGAAGAGAAAAGAAACAGTCCATCAATGTAAGGCATACCAAGATGAATCCTACATCAACTTTAGTAGAACATGTTGGTGAAATACTTGGAAAAGACTAAGCAGAGCATAATTTCTATGAATTCCACTTAATCATTACCCTGATCCAAGCATGAAAGAAATAACACAAAACGGGATTACGAAGATAGAAAATACAATTTCACATGGGAAGAGAGAAAATACAGACTACCGACCAATTACACAGGAATCCATGTCAAAACGCACAATTCAGCTCTGCAAACTTTATTAAAACAGCTCAAAAGATGTCTTACAGACTAATCCTCAAAATTACCAAAAGATTTCAACATAAGATTTTCAACCCTTGTGCCTTCGATTACAAACATATTTATAGATCTCTTTGAGCTCTAGGCTCGACTCCTCTAAACCAAAATTTTTTGCAATAGAATGACACTTCATCAAAGTGTGTTTGTCATAACTGCTTTAAAACAGAAACAGGTAGAGCTGGTGTAACTATTTCTTACAATTGCCGATATTATCATAGCATGGAATTAATCTTACAGTAAAAACAAACATAGTAAAGATAAAAGTTTCGGTTGGCTATCCATTTAGCCGGCTCAAAGAATATTACAAATTATATCAAAAATATGAAAAGTCTTATGTGTCTTTCGGACCTTCAAACAAATACTTGAAAACTTATAAAGACTTAGAGAGTTACTGCAGCTGACGGAGAGCGCATCTCATATTTGCATATGCATGCATAGCAGCGCAACGTTCAGCTGGAGGGAGATCGTAATCTGTCATTTCCCTCACCATTACCCGGATTTCAATGTGGTTAGAGTATAAGGTTGGCGGGAGCCTTACGCCAATGGCAATTAACCTTTTCAGGATTTCAAAGTCATCTTGGATCTTTTCCATCAACGTTTTACCTATGAGAAACTGCTCCATGTGTTTGAACTTCTAATGATCCATTCTCCTAGCCGAGATCTTCTTTTGTAGGCGCCTTTGGGGAGCAACTCTAAATTGTCATCCCAAAAAGATGGCAGACCCATTTCATTTAACTTACCAAATGAACTCCTAAAGTCCACTACTTCCTTCCTCATGTCTCTTGCTTTGGCCTCCATGCTTTCCACCTGAGCCTACTTCCTCAAAATTCTTCGAGTCGCGGCGATTGTCATGATCCAGTTGCCAATGTTTAATCGGACCCTATCTTCTTATAACAAGTCATTTAAAAAGGCCACAGCACTTAATGTTGTTTCTTTGGGTTTTTGGGTCAAGTCTTCTCTCGCGGCTACACAAGCCGCCCAAGCATCACTGATCATTTTTTCCTTGACTCTTATGAATTCCAGATAGGGCCAAAAAATCTCATCCTTTTTGTATATCTTGTCCCACACCAGATGTCTACACCCTTGCATAGCAGCTTGTCCTGCTACTTGGCGAGTGAGTTTTTTATTCTGTTCAATTGACTCTTTCTACTTTTCACGGAGGCCCTTTATCTCCTCCTCTTGCTTCTTGTTTTCCTCTTCTAGTTTCCACACCCTTTCTCTTAATTCCCTGATCTCATTGTCCTTCACGCTGACGTGTGACATAGCCTGTGCCAGATCATTTGTACTATCTTCATCACCACCTTGACTTACATTGGTAAGCCACATGTCCATACTGGACAAGTTACTTCTTAGCTCTTCCAGTTGCTTTTCTAGGCTAGTTTTATCCCGTTTCCAATCGTCCTTTTCCCCAACAAGTTTTAGTATTTCTGCTTTACACTCATCCAGTTCTTTAGATAAAGTCTCCTTTTGTATTTCAAATCTAGTTTCCTCAGGGGCTTGGATTAGCTCGATGTTAGGGACTTTAGCCTTTTTCTGTAGATTTGAAATTAACTTTTCTTTATCCACCAGCAATTGCTTCATGGATTTCCCTTTCCCATCAACTCCAACAAGTTCAATTTGTAATCTTTTTACAAGTTACTGAAGGGCTCGGTTTTCACTCTTTTCCTGTTTTAGCTGATTTGCCAATTTCTTTACAGCAACTTCCAAGTTATCACTTTTTAGTGCAGCTTTCGCAAGATCAACATGGATGAGATCACCGATCTGTTGGTGAAAATGGATCTTGTCAAGGACTGGTATCGCGTCCCACCTGAGCTTCATCTCTTTTACTTCGGCATATGTTGATATGGCCAGATTTAAAGTGTTGTGCTTCTCGTCTCTACTGGCTATTAAGGAGGTCTTAGTTTTGGACAAACTGCTAGCTCTCGGCATTAGGTCAAATAGATTCTGAGCTAAGGCTTGCCTAGTTTGTTTATATTTCTCATACAAATCATCCTTGGACCGGAATCTACTGCTGCCTTCACCTTCTTCAACATCTTGAAGTTTGTATTTTTTTATTTGAACATTAGGGGTTGGGGACCCCTCATTTTCAGCTTTCTCATTATCTATCCAGACGATCAACTCTTCCATAGGTGTCCCCTCAACTAACTCTTTTCCATCGAGGGGAATCAATGAATCGACTTGAGTATTTCCATCAAACACCTCAACTGGTGTTATCATCCTACGTCATTTATCTTCACCACCCATCTCAGTATCCATATCTTTTATTTCCTCGAGATCTCTTTTCCGACCCACTTCTCTAGTGTTTGGTACCTGTTCGGTACTCATTTCAGCATCAGACATCCCGGGGTCCCTTTCCTACAAGTTTGGTATTATTTCTGCCTCGGGCTCCCATTGTAGCAGGTTCCATCTCCCAAGTGGCCTCTCTGGCTCCTTGTGTTCGAAGGCGCTCATATTGCACTCCTTCCTTCTTCTGGAAATAACATGCAGGGGATCGTATTCAACAACTATGTACTTTCTGACCCTAGGAGTCTTATCATTTCCTCTATCTCTAGTAAAGGTTTATTGCTTTCTACAATAAAAGGGCCGACCTTCCACGGGTATTTTATATTAGTGCCCTTTTTGAATTGCAGGAACAGTGCCTCTTCTAAGCTCAATTTTTGCCTGATAAATTCCAGGGCAAAAGTTCTTAATGTCAGAAAGGCAGGCAAGATGTACGGTTCCTTGACAAAGCCGTATAGCCGAATGACTGTAGTATCTTTTGAAAGGAACCAGTCTCCAATAGCTACTTCATCTTTTAACTGCATCATGGACTTCATCTCGGGCAGCACTCTCGGAAGTCGCTCCCCAAAAATGACTTTGTACATTGGGGGTAAAACATAATTGAAGTATTCAAACACATTTTCCAACCAAGCATTTGTCTCAAGCAAAGGGTGAAAATGCGGGCTTTCCGCATTAGTGTACATTATCATCTTCATGAGTTGCGTCTGGTATCTGAAAAACCTAGCATTTGGGAAATTTTCCAACTGTACATACAATCTATTAGCCAAAAATTCATCAAACTTCAGAGGAGGGATGAGTCCTATGTCGGACCTCGCTAACCAAATACTAATTCTAAAGAGTAAACTAAGTTGGAACTCTGTTACCCATTTATTGGTATCTAAACCTAAGAATTGAGCCAACAGTGAGAAGACCAACTGGGAATCGTCATAAAAAAGGTTGACGTCCAAGGGGTACAAATTTTCGGCAACTTCAGAATGGGGTTTTAGGAGTGTGGCTAGGAAAGTTCGACGACTTTCTGGGGCAATTTGGTGGAATAGGGCGACCACCGACTCTTCTGAAAAGCTTTACAACTCCTGGTACTATAGCTCGGGGATAAAAAATGAATTTCTTACAACTGATGCATCTAAAACATAGACCACTTTAGACTTGGAGGCATCCATGATTATCCTTGTGGATTCAGAATACTTCACGGAGCACCATGTTACAAACTCAGGGAAAGAGGGTACCTGGTCTAAGCAAAAGTAAATAAAGGACGACCTAAAAACCATGTGTATGTCCAAACCCTACTGATGCATAGCATCTAGCTTTGTTTTAATTTTTGGGACGAAGAGCCGAAGGTGTGGGTCGAATACATCTGCGTCCCTATCTTCCAGGGCTACCCTAGCTTTATGGCTGGTAGAAGCCTGTTCCTCTCCCATTTTATGACTTTAAAAATTCAACTTTCAAGAGAAAGGATGGTTACAAGGCCCTACCTATCGGTTTAGAAGCTTTGAGAAGGTTTCTGGAAGTTCTGTCGCCTTCGCCGTCTACCACATGCCGAGGGACCACCAGACTTCTACAATCTTTGAGAAAAAATGTCAACCCTCGCGGTTGTTTCTTATATATATAACCGTGCCAACATAACCTTGGCTCATCTTCAATTGCTGTCCTTTGATCTCCGCCATTGGTTTTCTCACATGCCTCTTTTCTATCGTTAGATCGGCTGCCCCTTTATCTCTTGATTTGACCGTAGATTCCTCCTTGCCATCGGATCTAGTTTACCTTTCCATCCACGCCGTTCTTTTTGGCCACATTTCTCCATAAGACGGCCTCGCATGCATCCAAATGGTCCCTACCATAATTTTCCTCTTCTATGCGACGGGTTCTGAAACTGACACCTGGTAGATGGGAAAATGTCATTGCATTCATCCCTTATCCGGTGCGCTACTTCTCTATGCGAGCTACTGCGAAAGCCATCGATGTGTATCCCTGTTGCATTCCAAATCGTGGATCTTTCCCCCAACTCACGGCATCGCATGCGCCCGCTCTTACATACTGCTCTTTCATCTGTCTTCATGCGACGATGTCTGCTACTGACACGTGGCTAACGAAGAAACCTCATCGCATCTGCTCCTTTCTTATCTCCCTCGCATCTTGGTTGTGCGGGATTACACGCGTGGATCTGATCTCCGCCCCAAATCTATGGCGTATATTGATGTGATCTTTAGCTCTCCATGACTTGACTGGTGGATCATAATGTTATAAAGTATGTTTCTCATCTATTTATATCCCTACTTCAACATTTCTTCATCCTTTTCACATTTGTTCCTCCTTAGACCCATTAGTCTTTCCCATTAGCATCTAGCACTGGAGCATGGAGGATATCTTGGTTTCACTACCAGGTACATTTTGACCCTAGATTCCTTCCATTCAACTGCATATGATAGAAAAATATATGGGTGCTAACAACTGGCTCCAAAGGGGATGCTATCCTCCCTGTGAGGTAGCAAAGAACTCCGTAGATTAAGTGCTTGATCCATTGGGTGATTCCTTCAAACCCTAGACTGAGACTTCTCTTTAGTAACTAAGGACCATACTTTGCAGCATATTTAGGCTAAACCCCCAAAAATGGAATCATGGCTTCTCCTTCCTAAATTTAGAGTTTTCACTTTCGGGCTTCGAAGCTCTCTGGTTCACCCTAGAACAAAACCTCATAACAACTGTAACAAATAAAAAGATACATATATACAAGCTATGGTACATGGGTTGCCTGGATCCCCTAGGATAGATAGTACTTTAGGTACCTGCCATTGACCGGTCCCCCGGACCAGGCGGATCCATCCTGCTTTTCCAGGATAAAAGAATTTAATCCTCGGTTTGCTGCGATAACAAATGGCCCCATCCACATATGGTCGAATTTCCCGTGTTTATCTTCTCTGGGAGTGTCCCATTTCAGGACCAGATCATTCACTTGGAACTCATCTTCTTTAGCTTTCTTGTCGAACACTTCTTTCATATTTTCTTGGTGCCCCCACACTTTGTCGTAGGATTTTGTCCTTAGCTCATTTAGTTCGATTATCTGGCTTTTCTCCTCTACATATGGTTCGACTCTTCTTCCATTCCTTGCAGCAACCTCATAACCGGCAACCCTAGAGATGCTGGGAACACTACCTCGGCTCCATATACCAACTGAAAAGGGGACATCCCAATGGCTCTTTTTGTGCTTATTCTATCAGCCCATAGGGCATATTTCAGCTTTGTATGCCAAGCTTTTTTATTCTCTTCCAACAATTTCTTTATGATTCTCACTAAGCTTTTGTTGGAGGACTCTGCTAGTCCATTTCCCTGTGGATAGTATGCTGTAGAATGTTTCAGACAGATATGGTATTTGTGACAAAAATTAATCATCTTCTTTGAACAAAAGGCAGGTACATTATCGGTCACAATCCTTTTGGGGCATCCAAACCTAGATAGAATGTTATCCTCCAGAAAATCCATGATAACATTTTTTGTTGCATTTCTGGTTGGTATAGCTTCTATCCATTTAGTAAAATAATCAGTAGCTGTCAGTATCCACCTATGCTGTCCAGAAGAGTTAGGGTTTATTTCTCCAATGAAATCTAGTCCCCATTGTTGAAAAGGAGCTTCTATTATTACTGGGTGAAGGGGTAGTGAGACAACTTTCCTTTTTCCTTCAAAAATCTGACATTAGTGACAAGCCATAGTGTCTTTATATACATCTGTGAACATGGTAGGCCAATAGAAACCAGCTCTCAAGATCTTATTTACTGTCACTTTCCAAGAATGATGTCCGCCATAGTCTCCCTTATGAAATTCTTTCTTAGTATGCTTAGCTTCTTCCTCCAATAGACAATTTAGCAGCACACCTCCGGGGTCTTTCCAATATAAGAACTGATTCATTATACAGTATTTTGCAGCTTTTAATTTCACAGCCGGGACCTATTCTTGCTTAACACTGGGGGAGCTTGTAGATTTTTTAAAACATAAACACTGTCGGCATACCAAGGGGATGCAGCAAATTCTGGACTTATCTGTACTTCAGTGTCTAGCTGCTGTGGATGTTATTCCAAAAAATTCCTCTGCAGGGAATCATAGTTTTCTTTGGTCATCAATTTTGCTAATTCCTTCCCTTTCACCAGCTTAGTAGGATTTATCTCTAAGTCGTATTCTAGTAATACAACAATCCATTTTTCCCTTCTACCTTCAGGATCTGCTTGGGTAAGAATACCTTTCACAACACTATTTGGTACATGGGCGATGATGTGTGAGTGAAGTATGTAAATCCTGAAATCCTTTAGTGATTTTTCAAGGCATAGGCCTGTTTCTCCATGATTTCATACTTCAGCTCTGCATCTCTCAGCACCCTACTGAAAAAAGAAATTGGTTGTTCTGCATTCTGGTCGTTCTTTTGTAGTAGCATTCCTGCCATTGTATGCTTAGAAGCATAAGAAAAAATTAAAAGATATTTAGAAAAATTGAGGCTGGCTAATACAGGGGCTTCAGTGATAGCACTCTTTATTCCCTTGAAAGAATCTCTATCCTCTTCCGTCCATTTTATATGACTCTCCTTTCTTAGCATATTAGTGATACTCATCAGAATTTCAGCGAGACTAGGAATGAACCTTCTCAGAAAACCAACTTGCCCAATAAAAGACTGTACCTCTCTTTTGCTTCTTGGTTGTCCAACTTTCTGGATGACACTAACCCTCTCAGGGTCAATCTTGATACCTCCTTTGGATATGATATGTCCCAGGAGTTTAGCTTCTCCTAAAGCAAAATGAGATTTCTTTGGGTTAAGGGAGATGCCATATTTTATGCATTTCATGAAGACTCGTTCTAGGTGTTTTAAATGTTTGTCATCAGACTTTGAATACACTATTATGTCATCCATGTATACCATTACAAACTTATCCTTCTCTTCAGCAAAGGCAATGTCCATTGCTGTCTGGAAAGTAGCTCCAACATTAATCAATCCAAAAGGCATCTTAGCATACATGAAAGTGCCCCATGGAGTGGTGAGGGCAGTGTTTTCTTGATCTTCTGGACTGACTTTGATCTGATTATACCTTGAGAAACCATCCATTGTAGAAATTCTTTCTGCCCCTACTACCTTCTGCAAGATATGTTCCATTTTTGGCAGAGGGTAATTGTCCTTTAAGGAGGCTCTGTTCAAATTCCTGAAATCTATACATATTCTAATTTATCCATTTTTTTTCTTACAGGAACTAGGTTTTCCACCCATTGAGAGAATCTCAGAGTGACAATAATCTTTGCGTCGAACAACCTCTTGATCTCTTTTTCTACTATTGGTACCAACTTAGGATTTATTCTCCTCAACTTCTGTTTGAAAGGTTTTTCTTTAGGCTGAATTGGGATGGAATGCTGGATTATTGAGGTATCATAATCCTTTAACTCTTCATAGCTCCAAGCGAAGGCACCAGCATACTTTTTCATCAGATCAACATACTGCTTTTTCCTCCTGGCCTCCAATTTTTTAAACAACTTTACCATCCGAGGTTCCCCAACAGAACCCAAATTCTGATCTTCTACTGTATCCTTGGGAGGTTCAAATTTGGGATTCTTTGCCACATCGTTTTGGTCAAAGAGATTTTCTAGAGGTATCTTTCCTTTGGGAATATAGTTTCTTTTTAACTGGACAATGTCTTTGCCTCCCAGAGTGTTCTTCCAACCCCTATTTTCATTCTCTTCGCTGTCTGACTGCTCCTGGTCCATTAGACCCTCTACATTCTCATTCTCTATATCGATCTGAACATTAGCAAACTCATGAGACAGTTCTAAAAACCTTCTAATTTGTAGGTCATCTTCAAACACTTGCCAATACTTGGAATTGTCTGGGATGGATGGCCTGTTTATCACTTCGACCTCGTATTTTTCTTAGGAAAAAATGGGTGTTTTAAAACCTCCTGCAGTAGTGGCCAGGGAGTCAGCTACTTGATTGCCACATCTTATGTTCATCGAAAAAATTCCCAAACATGTCCCAAACTTCATTTCTATAAGATCTCATCCTGGGGTGCTTCACTTGATAACTATCATTCACCTGGCACCACCAGTTCTGAATCTCCAAATACGTGTACTCTCCTGGCTCCCAGATCTTTCAGAGCTCTCAGTCCTAAAAGTAGGGCTTCATATTCAGCCACATTGTTTTTCCATTCAAAAGTCAATTTATAGGATAGGGCCCTAGATTCTTGGTCTGGAGGTATGATCCAAACCCCATCCCCAACTCCATTTTTTCTTAGTGAACCATTGAAGTACATCTTCCAAAATCCTTCTTCGTTTTTTTGCCTCTCCGATGCCTCATGCCTTGCTGCAAATTCTTTGTCTTCCTCTACTTCATGGAAAAATGGGGGTCTAGGATCATTATGTGGGCCATCATTGAAAAGGATGGAGGAACCCATGTCTGTATCCACAACGAATATAGGGTGATTTTCAGGCTTGTCATCACTGCTGACCACATAAGCCATCCTCTTTTCTCTGTATAACTTCCTATTTCCCTCGAAAAGTGGTATAGTAGCATAAGATAGGCCCATCTGCATGGTTCCGTTTAGTTTTTTTACCCAGGATCTAGACAACAACATCCCAAACTTAGAAGGTAAATTAGCTACCACTATGTCCATCATGACACTCTTCGCTAGAATCTAGGCGAGCGTTACCACCACATCTTTAATCAGTCCTAAACAGGGTACCTTTCTAGAGTCAAAAGAATATAGGTCTTTATAGGGTCTAGTGACCTCTAACCCCAACAGGTCCACTACCGACTTTGGCATCAAGTTTTGTGAACCTCCAGAATCTATCAGGGCGTTGTGTAATAACTTATTATGGATATTTAGACTTAAATAGAAGGGAGGGAATTCTTCATCATCAGGTTCTTCCAGTTTGGAACCAAATATTATAGTGGGAGCATCATCCGTCACTTCCAACATGTCTTGTGTATTTCCTGCCTGCCCCTTTACTAGGCTATTTATCTCTTCCCTGTATTCATTTCCTCTCAATAGTTCATTTAGGGGGATAGAGATCTTTACCTTAGACAGTTCAGCCTTCAAGATGAATATTGATGCTGGCTTCCCTACTTCAGTGACTTCTGGATGGTTACCTTGTTTAGAATGCTGCCCCTTATCTTCTGATATTTTCTGTGTAGGATCCTCTGGTTGTTCCCCTTCAGCTTATCTGTATTTTGTTGAACCTTAGGGGGCTGACTCTGTGCAGACTTCCCTTCAGTTATTGGTATTTATTTGTTTCTCAACCTCATCTTTCTGGATATCGTCCACAGCATTCATGTAACCCATTTGATATTGTTCAGAATCGAACTTTGCGGCTTTATCATGATTTCCTTTGGTGAAAAATTCATGCTCCTTTTCAGTCAAATGAACCACATGTTCTAGGGTGTCGAAGAGATGTATCTGGTTAGCAGCCGGGTTCTCAGGTCTCTCTTCATCTACCAAATTCTTAGGAAAGGGAGGTCTAATCTCGTGGTCTTCTTGGTTTCTTGGATTTCTTGGAGGGGGCAGCCTTCTAAAGTTAGGGTTCCTTATCTGATTTCTAGGTTGTTCCCTAACAGGAGGCTTATTCTCCGTGGCTAGCCTATCCATCAATTTTTCCATAGTTCTCATCATGGTATCAAATTTAGCATCACTAGAAGAGGCTTGCTTTTCTTGCTTCTTCTTATTTGCTTCAGTTTTTCCCTTTAATTTCCCAGAAGCCATCATGTTGGCCTCAACCTCTACGACATCCTTCAGCATAGCAGGCAGTGAGGCTGATTTTCTTTCTCTTAATGTGCATGAGAAGTATCCGTCAAAGGCATCTGCATAGTGGAGCTTCGCAGTGCCTACTGAGGGTTTTAGATCATCGGGAATAGAATTATAAGCTTTCATGAATCTGGCAGAAAACTCATTTACTGATTCAAACCCGCCTTTCTTTAAGTGATTATACTGGGATAAGAATATGGCAAGACTTCCCATGGTTTCCCATGTTTCTAGAAACAATACTTTAAAAGCTTTAAAATATGCTATGGAAGCATTGGGTAGTTGTTTGAACCATTTCTTGGGCTCTCCAAATAGGCTTCAAGGAAACAGTCTCATTTTAGCGTCATTGTGGTCCACTTCTTCCAAGTCTATAAAATCTTCAAATCTATCAACATGCTGTTTTGCGGACCAGTCTCTCTCTCCATTGTAAGAGACAATTCTTTGAGCGTAGTTCTGAGGGAGGTCATGTAAAGCAGTAGGTAGGATCAAAGGTGCAAATTTGGCAGCCATAGGTCTAGGTGGATTGTGAGCTTGGGGGAAAGTATTATGAGCGAGATCACTGGCTGGGATTGTAGCATGGGCTCGGGGGGCCGGAGAAATGGGTTTATTGCCTTCAAATTTGGCAATATTTTTAGAATCAAACCACATAGGATCTAAGAGGTAAGATTCAAAATTATTCAGAGCTTCTTCTCCTAGGCTTAGGTATGAATCAGATTTTTTTCTTGACAAAGGTTTGCTAGTATCAATCTCTAGATCTAATTCTTGAAAAACAGATGCATCTTCTGAAAAAGGGACAGTCTCGATGATAGGAGCACTAGCCCGATCTTTCACAGTTCTATGTCTGAGTAAAATTTCTGGATTATCTACTCCTAGCAAGATTTCAGGAAAAGGATTACCTCTCATATGGATCTTTATTTAGGACAGGATGCGTTTGGAATTTCCTCAGTAGTATGTTTTGGCATACTGATCTGTCTCCAGTGGAGTCTTCCTGAATTGTCTGATCTCTATAAGTGGATTTGCCAGGGAAAAATTCTTCAACCTTCTTGAATAATGCAGAAACCTCTGTTTGCCCCCAGGGATCTCTGTTGTTCTTTGAAATTTGGATGTATATGTCGTTCTTCCCAGGGATTGATCAAACAATTGCGTCCCTGGCAACGAAGCCAATTTGTTAACACCAAAATTAACCCCCAAGGCTGAAAGAGGGTAATTCTGGGTAACCACTAACCAATATTTGGCTTGTTCTACTGACCCAACACAAACAGAGAGGGCTCTCTCTAAAATCTCATGAAAAGATTGGAATAATCAAGATTGTCAATAATGAAAAAGAAATACCAGCATTCACGACCAAGACATTCAATTACAACAATTATACAGAAGATCAGTTTTCTGTTTGGAAATAAAATGATTCACGTGTTGTTTGGTTGAAAATGTATGGGATTTAGTTTGGGCAATAGAGTCACCTTTAGAAAAGTATGAAACATCATTCACAAAGATTCTGCAAACACATTCACAGGGGCAAGTTAGCAAGTAGCTAGTAGTCAAAGAGAATTTAATTTTGTGGAATAGAAGAGAAAAGAAACAGTCCATCAATGTAAGGCATACCAAGATGAATCCTACATCAACTTTAGTAGAACATGTTGGTGAAATACTTGGAAAAGACTAAGCAGAGCATAATTTCTATGAATTCCACTTAATCATTACCCTGATCCAAGCATGAAAGAAATAACACAAAATGGGATTACGAAGAGAGAAAATACAATTTCACATGGGAAGAGAGAAAATACAGACTACCAGACCAATTACACAGGAATCCCTATCAAAACGCAGGCTTCAGCTCTACAAACTTTATTAAAACAGCTCAAAAGATGTCTTACAGACTAATCCTCAAAATTACCAAAATCTTTCAACATAAGATTTTCAACCCTTGTGCCTTCGATTACAAACATATTTATAGATCTCTTTGAGCTCTAGGCTTGAATCCTCTAAACCAAATTTTTTTGCAACAGAATGACACTTCATCAAAGATTGTTTGTCATAACTGCTTTAAAACAGAAACAGGTAGAGCTGGTCTAACTATTTCTTACAATTGTCGATATTATCATAGCATGAAATTAATCTTACAGTAAAAACAAACATAGTAAAGATAAAAGTTCTGGCTGGTTATCCATTTAGCCGCCTCAAAGGATATTACAAATTATATCAAAAATTAGAAATGTCTTATGTGTCTTTCGAACCTTTCAAACAAATACTTGACAACTTATAAAGACTTAGACAGTTACTGCAGCCGACGGAGAGCGCATCTCATATTTTCATATGGATGCACAATAGTGCAGCATTCAGCTGAAGGGAGATCGTAATCTGTCATTTCCCTCACCATTACCCGAATTTCAATGTGGTCAGAGTATGAGGCTCGACGGAGCCTTTCGCCAATGGCAATTAACCTGTTCAGGATTTCAAAGTCATCTTGGATCTTTTCCATCAATGTTTTACCTATGAGCAACTGCTCCATGTGTTTGAACTTTGAATGATCCATTCTTCTAGCCGAGATCTTCTTTTTGTAGGTGCCTTTGGGGAGCAGCTCTAAATTGTCATCCCAAAAAGATGGCAGTCCCATTTCATTTAACTTACCAAATGAACTCCTGAAGTCTGCTACTTCCTTCCTCATGTATTCTGCTTTGGCCTCAATGCTTTCCACCTCAACCTACTTCCTCAAAATTCTTTGAGCCGCGAGGATTGTCACAATCTGGTTTCCAATGTTTAATCGGACCCTATCTTCTTCTGACAAGTCATTTAAAAAGGCCATAGCACTTAATGTTGTTTCTTTGGGTTTTTGGGTCAAGTCTTCTCTCACGGCTACACAAGCCACCCAAGCATCACTGATCATTTTTTCCTTGACTCTTATGAATTCCAGATAGGAACAAAAACTCTCAGCCTCTTTGTATATCTTGTCCCACACCAGATGTCTACACCCTTGCATAGCAGCTTGTCTTGCTACTTGGTGAGTGAGTTTTTTTATTCTGTTCAATTGACTCTTTCTCCTCCTCTTGCTTCTTGTTTTCATCTTCTAGTTTCCACACCCTTTCTCTTAATTCCCTGATCTCATTGTCCTTCAGGATGACGTGTGACATAGCCTATGCCAAATAATTTGTACTGTCTTCATCACCACCTTGACTTACATTTGTAGGCCACATGTCCATACTGGACAAGTTACTTCTCAGTTCTTCCAGTTGCTTTTCTAAGCTAGTTTTCTCCCGTTTCCAATCGTCCTTTTCCCCAACAAGTTTTAGTATTTCTTCTTTACACTCATCCAATTCTTTAGATAAAGCCTCCTTTTGTATTTCAAATCTGGTTTCCTCAGGGGATTGGATTAGCTCGATGTTAGGGACTTTAGTCTTTTTCTACAGATTTGAAATTAACTTTTCTTTATCCGCTAGCAATTGCTTCATGGCTTTCCCTCCCCCGTCAACTCCAACAAGTTCAATTTGTAATATTTTTACAAGTTGTTGAGGGGCTCGGTTTTCACTCTTTTCCTTTTTTAGTTGATTCTCCAATTTCTTTACAACAACTTCCAAGTTATCACTTTTTAGTGCAGCTTTCGCAAGATCAACATGGATGAGATCACCGATCCGTTGGTGAAAATGTATCTTGTCAGGGACTTGTATCGCGTCCCAACTGAGCTTCATCTCTTTCACTTTGGCATCTGTTGATATGGCCATATTTAAAGTGTTGTGATTCTCATCTCTACTGGCTATTAAGGAGGTCTTAGTTTTGGACAAACTGCCAGCTCTCGGCATTAGGTCAAACAACTTCTGGGTTGAGGCTTGCCTAGTTTGTTTATATTGCTCATACAAATCAGCCTTGGACCGGAATCTACTGCTCCCTTCACCTTCTGCAACATCTTGAAATTTGTATTCTTTTATTTGAACATCAGGGGTTGGGGACCCCTCATTTTCGGCTTTCTCATTATCTATCCAGACGGTCAACTCTTCCATAGGTGTCCCCTCAACCAACTCTTCTCCGTCGAGGGGAATCAATGAATCGACTTGAGTATTTCCATCAAACACCTCAACTGGTGTTATCATCCTGGGTCATTTATCTTCACCACCCATCTCAGTATCCATATCTTGTATTTCCTCGAGATCTCTTTTCCGGCCCACTTCTCCAGTGTCCGGTACCTGGTCGGTACTCATTTTAGCATCAGACGTTCTAGGGTCCCTTTCCTGCAAGTTTGGTATTATTTCTGCCTCGGGCTCCTATTGTAGTAGATTCCGTCTCTCGAGTGGCCTCTCTGACTCCTTGTGTTCGAAGGCGCTCATATTGCACTCCTTCCTTCTTCTGGAAATAACATGCAGGGGATCGTATTCAACAGCTATGTCCTTTCTGAACCCCATGAGTCTTATCATTTCCTCTATCTCCGGTAAAGCTTTCTTGCTTTCTACAATAAAAGGGCCGACCTTCCATGGGTATTTTATATCAGTGTCCTTTTTGAATTGCAGGAACAATGCCTCTTCTAAGCTCAATTTTTGCTTGATAAATTCCAGGGAAAAGGTTCTTAATGTCAGAAAGGCGGGCAAGATGTACAGTTCCTTCACAAATCCATACAGCGGAATGATTGTAGTATGTTTTCAAAGGAACCAGTCTCCAACGGCTACTTCATATTTTAACTACATCATGGACTTCATCTCGGGTAGCACTCTCGGCAATCCCTCCCCAAAAATGACTTTGTACGGTAAAACATAATTGAAGTATTCAAACACATTGTCCAACCGAGCATTTGTCTCAAGCAAAGGGTGAAAATGCGGGCTTTCCACGTTACTGTACATGATCATCTTCATGAGTTGCGTTTGGTATTTGAAAAACCTAGCATTTGGGAAATTTTCCAACTGTACATTCATTCTATTAGCCAAAAATTCATCAAACTTCAGAGGAGGGATGAGTCCTGTGTTGGACCTCGCTAAACAAATACTAATTCTAAAGAGTAAACTAAGTTGGACCTCTGTTACCTATTGATCGGTATTTAAACCTAAGAATTGAGCCAACAGTGAGAAGACCAACTGGGAATCGTCATCAAAAAGGTTGATGTCCAAGAGGTACGGCTTTTCGGCAACTTCAGAATGGGGTTTTAGGCATGTGCCTAGGAAAGTTCGACGGCTTTCTGGGGAAATTTGGTGGAATAGGGCGACCACCGACTCTTCTGAAAATCTTTCTGACTCCTGTTACTGTTGCTTGGGGATAAAAAATGAATTTCTTAAAACTGACGCATCTAAAACATACACCACTTTAGACCTGGAGGCATCCATGATTATCCTTGTGGATTCGGAATACTTCACGGAGCACCATGTTACAAACTTGGGCAAAGAGGGTACCTGGTCTAAGCAAAAGTAAATAAAGGAAGACCTAAAAACCTCGTGTATGTCCAAACCCTGCTCACACAGAGAGTCTAGCTTTGTTTTAATTTTCGGGACGGAGAGCCGAAGGTGTGGGTCAAATACATCTGCGTCCCTATCTTTCAGGGCTACCCTAGCTTTATGGATGGTAGAAGCCTGTTCCTCCCCCATTTTATGACTTTAAAAATTCAACTTTCAAGAGAGAGGACGGTTACAAGGCCCTACCTGTTGGTTTAGAAGCGTTGAGCAGGTTTCTGGAAGTTCTGTCACCTTCGCCGCCTGCCACACGCGAAGGGACCACCAGACTTCTACAATCTTCAAGAACAAATGTCAACACTCACGATTGTTTCTTATATATATAACCGTGCTAACATAACCTCAGATCATCTTCAATTGCTATCCTTTGATCTCCACCGTTGGTTTTCTCACATGCCTCTTTGCTATCGTCAGATCGGCTGCCCCTTTATCTCTTGATTTGACCGCAGAGTCCTCCTTGCCATTGGATCTAGTTTACCTTTCCATCCACACCATTCTTTTTGGCCACATTTCTCCATAAGATGGCCTCACATGCATCCAAATGGTCCCTACCATAATTTTCCTCTTCTATGCGACGAGTTTTGAAATTGACACCTGGCAAGTGGGAAACTATCATCGCATTTATCCTTTCCTTATCCGGTGCGCTACTTATCTATGCGAGCTGCTGCGAAAGCCGTTGATGTGTATCCCTCTTGCATTCCGAACCATGGATCTTTCCCCCAACTCACGCCATCACATGCGCCCTCTCTTACATACTGCTCTTTGATTTGTCTTCGTGCAACGACATTTGCTGCTGACACTTGGCTGGCAGAGAAACCTCATCGCATCTACTCCTTTCTTATCTCCCTCGCATCTTGGCTGTGCAAGATTACACGCAGGACCATGGATCTGATATCTGCCCCAAATCTACGGCATAGATTGATGTGATGTTTAGCTCTCCATGACTTGACTGGTGGATCATAATGTTATAAAGTATGTTTCTTGTCTATTTATATCCCTACTTCAACATTTCTTCCTCCTTTTCACATTTGTTCCTCCTTAGACCCCTTAGTGTTTCCCATTAGCATCTAGCACTGGATCATGTAGGATATCTCGGTTTCACTACCAGGTACATTTTGACTGCATATGATAGAAAAATATATGGGTGCTAACACTAGGGTTACCTTCTTAATGTTGAATTCCACTATCATGACATCATTCTCACCAATACCATGCCAACTACTACAATCACCATCAAGTTGCATGCATCCATTAGTGCGTCGTCAACACTAGAACATGTAAGCATTACTAAATGTTGGACTAAGCCTCACTAATGTTATGGTAATATTAGGTTTTCCATCCATTGAGAAGGTTTCCATAGGTGTGCATATCCACCATATAAAAATCGTCATGGTACAACCAATTTCAAACCATTAGGTTTCTAAATTAGGTATCCGGTGATAGAAAAATATATGGGTGCTAACACTAGGGTTACCTTCTTAATGTTGAATTCCACTATCATGACATCATTCTCACCAATACCATGCCAACTACTACAATCACCATCAAGTTGCATGCATCCATTAGTGCATCATCAACACTAGAACATGTAAGCATTACTAAATGTTGGACTAAGCCTCACTAATGTTATGATAATATTAGGTTTTCCATCCATTGAGAAGGTTTCCATAGGTGTGCATATCCACCATATAAAAATCGTCATGGTACAACCAATTTCAAACTATTAGGTTTCTAAATTAGGTATCCGGTGCTAGGTACAACGGTTTTCTAGTTGTATGCACCCTTGCTATATAGATGCGAAACTATGCATTTATGTGCATAGTGATTTGGATTCAAATGTATGCAGATGAATATATATGTACATTGAAAATGATTTAATCTTTATATGTATTATAATTTAGGGCTAGATCTTAGGCTACATAATAGGGTTTCATTGTGATTAGAATGCAAACTAGGGATTACGCTACCAGCTATGGTTTTTAGGCTAGGATCCAAGCTCTAGGGTCACCATCTTAATGTTTAATTCCATTATCATGACGTCATTCTCACCAATACCATGCCCACTACTACAATCACCATCAAGCCTCTCAATCCCACTTCGAACATTTCCCATACTTCCAAGTTAAAATTGATAGGTCTTGTTGCTAAAAGCTTTTCACTTATCTATTCACATAGACAAATCCACTCCTGTGAAAGATTTGTTGTAGCTTGGTAAGTGCAAGTTCACATGCAATAATACTTGAGAGATCATTTTACCCCATGATCCATGGAAGATTCATTGGAGTCATATGAACCTCATTTTCATCACCCCAACCATGGTCAAGATGCCAAGATCCATCCTTAGTAGACAAAACCTCATGTTGGCACCGATACCACAATCAAAGATAAAAAATTCTTTGAAAGGGCATGTTTGGGGGTTGAGGGAATATTTATTTTTTTATAATCACACATGAGAGGTTCTTAGAGTCAAATAAATTGGATATAAATAAATTCCCCGAGATAAATAATACATGACCATAGAAGAAGATCGAAATTTGAGGTCAAAACTCATTAATGAAGGTAGAATGAACTTGGATAGATAGATTAGGAAAATTTTAGATGAATGCGTAGAGCTCTGCACACAAGTTAAAGGGAAAAAAAAAACTCCTAGCATTGGGAACAAATAGCCAAAACAAACAATGCCACTAGAACACAATGACCAAGGGAACTTCAAAATGCAACACCACTCCAAAAAAGAAGTTTCTTTAGACCTACCTCACTCATGACTCATGTAAATGTTTTAGACAAAGCCACACCATTAATATGAAATGTACATCACCATCTTCATCATCATCAACGTCTTCATCACCATCATCATCATCATCACCATCTTCATCATCATTGTCATCTCTAGGTTACTCATCAACATCTCCATCATCTTCATCATCTTCATCATCATCAACATCATCATCATCTTCATCATCATCAACATCTCCATCATCATCATCATCTTGATCATCATCATTATCATTATCATCATCATCAACACCATATCCATCTTTTGGATGCGAGACAAAAACATCACCATCTTCATCATCACCATCACCATCAACCTCACCACCATCACCATCAACCTCACCACCATCACCATCATCATCAATGTCACCATCTTCATCATCATCGCCATATTCATCATCATCACCATCTCCATCTTTTGGATGCGATACCAAACCATCACCATCTTCATCATCACCATCACCATCACCATCAACTTCACCACCATCGTCATCATCATCACCATCTTCATCATCATTGTCATCTGTAGTTCCCTCATCACCATGTCCATCATAATCACCATCTTCATCATCATTGTCATCATCTTCATCACCATCGCCATCATCATCAACGCCTTCATCATCATCACCATCTTCTTCATCATCACCATCACCATCACCATCAACTCCACCACCATCACCATCATCATCAATGTCACCATCTTCATCATCATCACCATATTCATCATCATCACCATCTCCATCTTTTGGATGCGAGACAAAACCATCACCATCTTCATCATCACCATCACCATCTCCATCATCACCACCATCTTCGTCATCATCATCACCATCTTCATCATCACTATCATCTGTAGGTCCCTCATCACCATGTCCATCATTATCAACATCATCATCATCACCATCACCATCACCATCACCATCATCATCAACGTCTTCATCATCATCACAACCATCATCATCATAACCACAAGTGCCCGGTGGATGATTTTCCAAAGTTGACCCCCGTGTGCAAAAATTGCACACTCCCTCACTAAGCAAAACCCTAGTTTCCAAGATGGACGTACAAGATGACACCGGGGCCACGGGACCAGAGGGGAGGGGCACCCTTAACACTATCTCAGCGTCCTGAATCCAACGGAGTCAACGATTTGTCGATCCGAGCAACAGTCTTCATTCTATGGCTCATTCCATCTCGCATCCAAAAGGCCTTCAGGGACACCTGCTGGATACCTGCAGGGGGCATAGAACTCCAACCATGCAACAAAACCGGGTTCTAGGGAGTCATGCAAGTGTGTCTAGGTAGGTTCCGGCTGGGAACGCTAGCCACAAGTGCCCGGTGGATGATTTTCCAAATTTGACCTCCACGTGCAAAAATTGCACACTCCCTCACTGAGCAATAACCCTAGTTTCCAAGATTGACGTACAAGATGACACCAGGGCCACCAGACCAGAGGGGAGGGGCACCCCTAGCACTATCCTGGCATCCGGAATCCAATGGAGTTGATAGTTCATCGATCCAAGTCATGGTATTCATTCTATGGTTCATTCTGTCTCACATCCAAAAGGCCTTCACAGACACCTGCTAGATAAGTACCGAGGGCATAGAAATCCAACCGTGCAACAAAATTGGGTTTCGGAGGTCATGCAAGTGTGTTTAGGTAGTTTCCGGCTGGGAAATCTAGCCACAAGTTCCTGGTGGATGATTTTCCAAATTTGACCACCGTGTGCAAAAATTGCACACTCCCTCACTAAGGAAAACCCTAGTTTCCAAGATGGACGTACAAGATGACAACGGGGCCACCAGAATGGATGGTAGGGGAACCTCTAGCACTATCTCGACGTCCTGAATCCAAAGGATTCAATGGTTCGTTGATCCGAGCCACGGTCTTCATTCTATGGCTCGTTCTGTGTTGCATCCAAAAGGATTTCATGGACACTTGTTGGATACCTGCCAGGGGCATAGAACTCCAACCGTGCAACAAATCCGGGTTCCAAGGAGTCATGCAAGTGGGTCAAGGTAGGTTCCAGATGGGAACACTAGCCACAAGTTCCTGGTGGATGATTTTCCAAAGTTGACCCCCGTGTGCAAAAATTGCACACTCCCTCATTGAGCAAAACCCTAGTTTCCAAGATGGACGTAGAAGATGACAACGGAGCCACCAGACCAGAGGAGAGGGGCACACCTATCACTACCCCGGCATCCTGAATCCAATGGAGTCAATGGTTAGTCGATCCGAGCCACTGTATTTATTTTATGGCTTGTTCCATCTCGCATCCAAAAGGCCTTCAGGGACACCTGTTGGATACCTTCCAGGGGCATAGAACTCCAACCGTGCAACAAAACCTGGTTTTGGAGAGTCATGCAACTGTGTCTAGGTAGGTTCCGGCTGGGAACGCTAGCCACAAGGGCCCGGTGGATGATTTTCCAAAGATGACCCCAATGTGAAGACCATCCAAATTTGCTTAAGGGGTGCATTTCTCGTCCGGAGGCCCCTGGGCTTGCGTGGCCACCGTGGACAGGTTGACAATGGCCATGTGGACCTGTGGGAGTCAACGAAATCCAATTCCGCTCGCCGGTTTGGGTTCCATGGCCCTGGAGTAAATCCCTAAGGTGTCCCTGAATGGCCTCGGGGTTCCTGACTAGATTTCCCGTAGCGCCCGAACCATGGATCGGTTCACAAATCCGTCAATTCCAATGGGTCTGGGATGCCAGTTTTCAGCTAGGGGTCCCCCCATAGCAACCTTGAAGACCCAGAAGCGGTGCCAATGGGCCCTCTCCAGAGCTAGGGTTTTGCTAAGTGATCGCCATTCTGAATTTGCTAAAGGGGTGCATTTCTCGTCTAAAGGCCCTCGGGCATGCGTGGCCACCGTGGACAGGTCCACAATGGCCACATGGACCTGTTGGAGCGGACGGAATCGAATTCCGCTCGCCGGTTTGGGTTCTGTGGCCCTGGAGAAAATCCCCAAAGTGTCCCTGAATGGCCTATGGGTGCCTGACTAGAATGCCCGTAGCGCCCGAACCATGTCTTGGTTTGTGAATCCGTTGATTCCAGTGGGTCCAGGACTTTGGATTTCCACTAGGGGGTTCCCCACAGTGTGCCTTGAAGAACCAGAAGCGATGCCAATGGGCCATCTCCAGAGCTAGGTTTTTGCTCAGTGATGGCCATTCCAAATTCGCTAAAGGAGTGCATTTCTCATCCGGAGGCCCACGACCATGCGTGGCCACCCTGGACAAGTCCACAATGGCCACGTGAACCTGTGGGAGCCTACGGAATCCAAGTCGGCTTTCCGGTTTGGGTTCCATGTCGCCGGAGCAAATCCCAAAGGTGTCCCTGAATGGCCCCGTGGTGCCCGACTAGAATGCCCGTAGAGCCCGAACCGTGGCTCAGTTCATGAATCCATTGATTCCGGTGGGTCCGGGGTGTCGGATTTCAGCTAGGCACCCCCCCCACAGCGTGCCTTGAAGATGCGGAAGCGGTGCCAATGGGCCATCTCCAGAGCTAGGGTTTTGCTCAATGATGGCCATTCCAAATTCGCTAAAGGGGTGCATTTATTGTTCGGAGGCCCTCGGGCGTGCATGGCCACCATGGACAGGTCCATAATGGCCACGTGGACCTATGGGAGTTGACGAAATCCAAGTCCGCTCGTCGGTTTGGGTTTCGTGGCCCCAGAGCAAATCCCCAAAGTGTCCCCGAATGGCCCCGGGGTGGCCGACTAGAATGCCCGTAGCACCTGAACCGTTGCTCGGTTCATGAATCTGTTGAATCAAGTGGGTCCAAGATGTCGGGTTTCAGCTAGGGGACCCTCCACAACGTGCCTTGAAGACCCGAAAAATGTGCCAATGGGCCATCTCCAGAGTTAGGGTTTTTCTCAGTGATGGCCATTCGAAATTCGCTAAAGGGATGCATTTCTCGTCCGGAAGCCCCCGGGAGTGCGTGGCCACCATGGACAGGTCCAAAATGGCCATGTGGACCTGTGGGAGCTGACGGAGTCCAAGTTCGCTTGCCGATTTGGGTTCCATGGCCCCGGAGCAAATCCCCAAAGTGTCTTGTAATGGCCCCAGAGTGACTGACTAGAATGACCGTAGCGCTCGAATCGTGGCTCGGTTTGCGAATCCGTCGATTTCGGTGGGTTCAAAGCATTGGGTTCCAACTAGGGGACCCCCCACAGTGTGCCTTGAAGACCCGAAAGCGGTGCCATTGGGCCATCTCTGGAGCTAGCGTTTTGCTCAGTGATGGCCATTCCAAATTCGCTAAAGGGGTGCATTTATCGTCCGAAGGCCCCTAGGCATGCGTGGCTACCATGGATAGGTCCACAAAGGCCACGTGAACATGTGGGAGCCAACAGAATCCAAGTCCACTCTCTGGTTTGGGTTCCGTGGCCCTGGGGAAAATCCCTAAAGTGTCCCTGAATTACCTCGGGGTGCCCAACTAGAATGCCCGTAGCGCCTGAACCGTGGCTCAGTTCGTGAATCTGTTGATTTCGGTGGGTCTGGGAAGCTGAGTTTCAGCTAGGGGACCCCCCACAGAGTTCCTTGAAGACCCGGAAGCGGTGCCAATGGGCCATCTCTGGAGCTAGGGTTTTGCTCAATGATGGCCATTCCAAATTCGCTAAAGGGGTGCATTTCTCATCCGGAGGCCCCCGGGCGTGCGTGGCCACTGTAGATAGGTCCACAATGGCCATGTGGACCTTTGGGAGCCGATGGAATCCAAGTCTGCTTTCCGGTTTTGGTTCCATGGCCTCGGAGCAAATCCCAAAAGTGTCCTTGAATGGCCCTCACTGTGCAAAACCCTAACTCCGGAGATGGCCCATTGGCACTACTCCTGGGTCTTCAAGGCACACTGTGGGGGGTCCCCTAGATGAAACCCGATGTCCCAAACCCACCGGAGTTGATGGAGTCACAAATCGAGCCACGGTTCAGGCGCTATGGGCATTCTAGTCGAGCACCCCGGGGCCATTCAGGGACACTTTGGGGATTTGCTCCGAGGCCACGGAACCCAAACCGACAAGCGAACGTGGATTCTGTCGGCTCCCATAGGTCCATGTCTCCATTGTTGACCTGTCGTCCATGGTGGCCACGCACACCCGGGGGCCTCCAGATGAGAAATGCACCCCTTTAGCGAATTTGGAATGGCCATCACTAAGCAAAACCCTAGCTCCGGAGATGGCCCATGGGCATCGCTTCCAGGTCTTCAAGGCACATTGTGGGGGTCTCCTAGCTGAAACCCGGCATCCTGGACCCACCAGAATTGATGGATTTGAGAACCAAGCCATGGTTCAAGGGCTGCGGGAATTCTAGTTGGGCACCTCGGGGCAATTTAGGGACAGTTTGGGGATTTGCTCCGGGGCCACAAAACCCAAACCGGCGAGCGGACTTGGATTACGTCTGCTCCCAAAGGTCCATGTGGCCATTGTGGACTTGTCCGCAGTGGCCACGCACGATCGGGGGCCTTCGGACAAGAAATGTACCCCTTTAGCGAATTTGGAATGGCCATCACTGAGCAAAACCCTAGCTCCAGAGATGGCCCATTGGCACCGCTTTTGGGTCTTCAAGGCATGTTGTGGGGAGTCCCTTAGCTGAAAATCAGCATCCCAAACCCACCGGAATCGACAGATTCACAAACCGATCCATGGTTCGGGTGCTACGAGCATTCTAGTTGGTCACCCTAGGGCCATTCTAGTGGTGATAACAAGTTTACTGTCTGTTGAGTCTGCTACTACATCCAGGAGCTGCTCAGCAAACTTTGAGATAGAAAGCTTTGTAATTTTAGGATACTGATTCAACCACTCATACAGTTTCTCACCTTCTTGAGGATATGAATTTATATTTCCTTCTTGGTAGATTCAAGCATTCTCGAGGATCTAAATTTATAATTGCCTTATGGGTAGATTCAAGCATGGAATAATATTTGGTGGCACTTCCAAGATCCCTAGACCATTTGGTTAGCCACAATATGTGTGACTCCTTTGAAGAAGGATATTCTGGTGTGGGTAGAAACACTTGATACACTAGCAAAATCTATGTTGTTGGAGGAAATTACATATTTCAACAAAGGAGCATTTTGCAGGTGACTTGAAAATCCCTTCCAATTTTCAGTAATAAAACAAAGAAGTTCAAACTACAGATTTTCAGGCAAGCTTGTCAACCAATCAGACAATCGAATACAGGGAGATAACCACGCCCAAAAAGTTCAAGCTATTATAAAACTCTCGTTTATCAAGATAAGGATGGACTATGTGTACATTACGAGAATATAGATGAATGAAGTTGCTTTGATGAACTTGTCCTCTTGTTTTCTCTAGAATGTGTTTAAAAGCAGGGAGTATTGTTCGAGCTTCTGTTGGTTTACATAAACATTTATTCCCAAAGATGACATCACATAAAACCACTTCCTTAGCTTTCAATTGGGTTTGAATGGCATCTCTAACTTGTGTTAGCTGTGGATAACGAGGAATATGAAAGGGAAGGTACCTATAGAACCAATTGTTCGATGATAAAGGTAAATTCCCACTTATCAGAGCACGAAATGATGAACAAAAGGCTAATGGAACACAACGAAGGATTCCTTGGTCCTGGAAGCTATCCAGTAGGTGTCCCTAAAGGCCTTTTGGATCCGAGATGGAATGAGCCATAGAATGAATACCATGGCTTGGATCGATGAACCGTCGAATCCGTTGGATTCAAGATACCGAGATAGTGCTAGGGGTGCCCCTCTCCTCCGGTCCGGTGGCCTCATTGTCATATTGTATGTCCATCTTGGAAACTAGGGTTTTGCATAGTGAGGGAGTGTGCAATTTTTGCACACGGGGGTCAACTTTGGAAAATCATCCATCGGGAACTTGTGGCTAGCATTCTCAGCTGGAACCTATCTAGAAACACTTGCATGACTCACCAGAACCAGGTTTTGTTGCACGGTTGGAGTTCTATGCCCCCGACAGGTATCCAGCAGGTGTCCCTGAAGGCCTTTTGGATGCGAGATGGAATGAGCCATAGAATGAATATTGTGGCTCGGATTGATGAACCGTCAACTCCATTGGATTTAGGACACCGAGATAGTGCTAGGGGTGACCCTCCCCTCCAGTCCGGTGGCCTCGATGTCATCTTGTATGTCCATATTGACCCTCCCCTCCAGTCCTGTGGCCTCGATGTCATCTTGTATGTCCATCTTGGAAACTAGGGTTTTGTTCAGTGAGGGAGTGCGCAATTTTTTGCACACGGGGGTCAAATTTGGAAAATCATCCACTGAGAACTTGTGGCTAGCTTTCCCAACCTGAACCTACCTAGAAACACTTGCATGACTCCCAGGAACCCATTTTTGTTGCATGGTTGGAGTTCTATGCCCCCGGCATGTATCCAATAGGTGTCCCTGAAGGCCTTTTGGATGCGAGAAGGAACGAGCCATAGAATGAATACCATGGCTCAGATCGATGAACCGTTAACTCTGTTGGATTCATGACGCTGAGATAGTTCTAGGGGTACCCCTATCCTCTAGTTTGGCGGCCCCATTGTCATCTTGTACATCCATATTGGAAACTAGGGTTTTGCTCAATGTGGAAGTGTGCAATTTTTGGACACGGGGGTCAACTTTGGAAAATCATCCTCCGAGCACTTGTGGCTAGCGTTCATAGCTGGATCCTACCTAGACACACTTAAATGACTCCCCAGAACCCAGTTTTGTTGCACGATTGGAGTACTATGCCCCCGGCAGGTATCGAACAGGTGTCCTTGAAGGCCTTTTGGATGCGAGACGAGACGAGCCATAGAATGAAGACCGTGGCTTGGATCAGTGAGGGAGTGTGCAATTTTTGCACACGGGGCTCAACTTTGGAAAATCATCCACCGGGCACTTGTGGTGATGATGATGATGATGATGGTGATGATGATGAAGATGTTGATGATGATGGTGATGATGATGAAGATGTTGATGATGATGGTGATGGTGATGGTGATGAAGATCATGGTGATGATCAAGATGGTGATGATGATGGACATGGTGATGAGGGACCTACAGATGACAGTAATGATGAAGATGGTGATTATGATGATGAAGATGGTAATGATTATGGATATGGTGATGACGAAGACGGTGATGATGATGGAGATGGTGATGAGGGACCTCCAAAAAATCAAGCATTAACATGGGCGAGGTAGGTCTAAAGCCTCCCTCAAGGACATTTCCAACCATTAGGTGACAATGATGAACATGTTAGTGCTACTCAATCATAGCTCCCAAATGATCCTCATATTCATCCAAGTACTAAACCAATATTGAAACAATTCCTAAAGCTCCAAATAGAGAGAGTGGTAGATAAAATGGGGGCAATATCCATATTTGGGTGCTTCGGGCATCTTGGTAAGACCTAGGGTTTGAGGATCAGAATTCAAGATAGACATGTAGACTTGGATTCTATAAGTTGATTTCTCTAGTGGTGTACTTGTTTGACGTGAAAAACCCTTCTAATAGTGATCCTATCCCATTTGGAGTCCAAATACCCCCTACTGAGGGTATGTGTGGTGGGTCACGAATTCTAGGGC
Organism: Larix kaempferi; assembly: GCA_027924585.1. Taxonomy (NCBI): domain Eukaryota; kingdom Viridiplantae; phylum Streptophyta; class Pinopsida; order Pinales; family Pinaceae; genus Larix; species Larix kaempferi. The sequence goes on from BSBM01000247.1 coordinate 1,324,111, forward strand.
TAGATTAGGTTAATAAGACTACATTAGGTTTCTAGGATTCTAGATTAGTTTCTGAGGGTTAGATTAGTGTTTCTAGGGTTAGTTTAGCTTTCTAGGATTTATAGGGCTATATTATGTTTCTAGGATTCTAAATTAATTTATGAGGGTTAGATTAGTGTTTCTAGGGTTAGTTTAGCTTTCTAGCATTTCTAGGGCTAGATTATGTTTGTAGGGTTATATTAGTGCTTCTAGGGTTAATCATGCATGAATAAACAATCACATGGCTATAAATCATAACTTAATCATAACTCAGATATCAAATAAACGATATAAGATAACGATATCAAATAAACTATCTAACATGAATATGATTAATCGTGCATGAATAAACAATCACATGGCTATACTATCTATACTATGTACCTTAGTCAATTAGGCCATCTGGATCCTCTCGATTTTTTATTGTCTCGAACAACCTCTCATGCTCTGCATGAGGTAGTAAGTAGCGTACCTTGTTTGATGACTTCATTGACATAGTCTGTAGTTGGATGTTTGTACCCATGATCAAGTGCGTAAAGTGATACACCCACGACCCTGGTCTATAATCTGTGTATGTGTAGCCATTGCTCTTTGGTCCCTTTCCATCCACTGTAAGATATTCCCCTCAACAACCATCAAGCCAGTCAAAAAGGTAATGACTTCACTATCCATTAATGATGTGAGGAGGGTTTTCTTTCCCTGGATGCATCGTGCCAACCAATAATTCGTCCCAATTGCACTGTCTGTTGGGGCAACAACTGCATAGATGTGTCCTGGAAAAATGCATTTTAAGGTCATATTCCAACAAGTAGTGGTTTGATAACTTGGATAATTACAAAAACAAGGAGGGAATGAGGATATGCATGCAGAAATGTTTACCTGGATGTACAAGATCAGATATATGATCATATTCATTCAAAATAGAGGACTGGCATTCCTCGAACTGGATTGTTTCAGCAACTGCACATGGGTCCACTGCAAGTGATACATGATCACATTCATCAACCCAATCCATTGATTAACACTCATCCTACTCACAACTGCTGCAAGACCCACAAAAGCAAGCAAGTTTTCGTGTCCATATTTCAAATAAAGGGTTGTTTGAGCTTCGAACTGAATGAAATCCACGAGTGCCTTGCACAGTACTACAACTATAAGAATGTGATCGATCTATATCAACTACATTCTAGAAATTTTTGACAACATGTCCTCTACCTATTGGTATGTGTTGCTCTGTGGTTTGATCTGACATTTTTTCTTTGCACCATCGAACTGTGGATTCGACATTCCGAATATGAGGGCCTTCCATGCACCTCATCTCCTCCCTTTGTAGGGTAGTTTTGAGACATGATCCAGCCCCGTCGTGCTCTCTCTTTCCATTTCCGGTCTCAAAATAGTTCCATACATGCAACACATCATAATTCTTGTGCAAAATACTCAACCACTGGAAAACACGTGCATTTTTGAACTGGCCTGCACAACCATCTGACCATATCCAATGCTGATCCATCTGTATAACTCTCTCCTTTAGCTGATCATAATTTTTTTTGAAGAAATGCTGCACACAAGTTGGGTCGTGGCACCTGTCATCACTAATGTAGAAGTTGGCCTCTTTCAATATTATCCTCATGTCGTTGCCACTCTCTAGATCATTCCTGTACGTGATATGGACCATTATGCTAACTTGGTCTAAATGGTAGTATTGACTTTGAATCTCATTATGTGGTTGTAGGGTGTAGTTTTCTAAAAAGTCCACAACCGACAATATTGTGCCATTGGGAAAGGTGTCCCTACACTGTCTGTAATGTTCATCCTGCCATTGTGCTACATGGACGTGTTGTACATAATGCTCGGTCTTTTGGTAGAATTCCTGTTAATTTTTTAGAATTTACTTCAATCTGATCTAGGATCTTAACTGAGAGAACAACATGTACAACATATCTATGGCATATCAATCATGGGCACAATAATACAAGCACACAAGAGACACATAGTTTACTTGGGGAAAACCATAAAGGTGAAAAACCCCAATAACTTGCTCAGATATAGATAGAGCAATGATACAACCCAAGCATAAGAGATAAACATCTCCTAGCAGCAGCTTCTCCTCCTCCACAAGTGTGCCACTCTCCAAAGAGTGTGTGTGAGAATAGAATGATCAAATAGAGTGCCTCCCGCACTCTATTTATACTTGACTTGACTTGCCTAATAACCTTTACTATGTCGGCCTTAACTTAACCACATAACATAATGCTGATTAGGCCAACCCCCAAGAGGGTGGTCTAGTAACCCTTTGACCCACATGACTTATACAGGGCCGACCCCAACAAGGTGGTCTAATAACCCATCGAGTATAAGTTACAACACTTACAATATAAATGACGACACTTTTGTATAGAGGAATAATAACATCTCTATAGGAATAAAATATACATATTTGTAAAATACATTCCGAAGTTACATATACATCAACACTCCCTCTTAACTAGGCAGGTATTTCTCGACACAGGTCTTCTAGCACAAGTCTTCTTCTTTGGATCATCATCAGTGAATCATCGTCCTCGTCACTACTGCTGCTATCTCAATCAATCTCCGATCTACTCGTCATAGGAAGTTCTACAGAGCCAGTCCTTTTTCATACTGGATGTAGGCCCACCACCTGCAGGTCTTCATCATCACTGGCCATACTTTGGAATCCTCAGGACTTATTATGTGAGTCAACAAAACCTCGAAAGATCATCCCAGGACTGATTACGAGCACGCAGCTCAACCTATCGGATCTCCCAGGACCTTTTACATGCTACTGCACAACCTTTCCATAGCCATAGAGTATCATCCTGATACTCATGATCATCGTTCATGAAGCACAACCCAGATGCACATCACAAAACACTCGCCATGGGAGAACACATCTATAACCATGCGAGAATGGCACAACACTTATATTGTAGACATGGGAGAACACATCTACAACCATGCTCAAATGGCCTAGCACTTATATCGCAACCATGGAAGAACACATCTACAACCATGCTCAAATGGCCCCAACACTTATATCGCAGCCATGGGAGAACACATCTACAACCATGCTCAAATGGCCCTAGCACTTATATCGCAGCCATGGGAGAACGCATCTACAACCATGCTCGAATGGCCCTGGAAATTACATCACGACCATGGGAGAACACATCTGCCACCATGTCGAAAAATCCCAGCAATTACATTGTGACCATGGGAGAACACATCTACAACCATGTCCGAAAATCTCATGTGCATCTGTGTCTTCGGAACTCATCACACATAATCCAACTGATTATGTAATGTATCCACCTAATACATGTCATCACATATGATCATCCTGATCATCATCACTACATCGTCCTGATGCATGTCATCCAGAGTATCCTCTTGATACTCATCACACATGATCATCCTGATCATCGTCACTGCATCGTCCTGATGCATACCAAGTATCTACCTGATACATATCCTCGTACATGATCCACCTAATCATATAATGTATCTACCTGATACATACATAGATACACGATCCACCTGATCATACAATGTATCCACCTGATATATATCAACATACATGATCTACCTGATCATACAATCGTATCCACCTAATACATATACACATACATGGTCCAAGCATCCAACATGATGCATATATACATCCATATAAATGATCCAACTGATCATATCCAACATCCAACATGATGCATACATACATAAATGATCCAACTGATCATATCGAGCGGAAACTAGAACATCATCCTGATGCTCATCATCTAGCGCTTACATCCATAGCCATGTGAAGGATCCTCCTTCCACCATGCTTGGAATGGCTTCAACAAATGTCTCCATCACTTCTTCATTGAAGTGTCATCAATCTGAAGAACACCAAGACTCTCTCTGAAGTACTCGAACTTCACTCTGGGTAGTGGTTTCGTCAGTACATCTGCAATCTGCTCATTCATCACAACATATAGGAGCTTCACTGCTCCTCTCTGCACCATATCCCTGATATAGTGATATTTGATCTCAATGTGCATCGACCTGTCGTGGAACACTGGGTTCTCAGACAGCTTCACACAACTCTGGTTCTCACAAAAGATACCAGTAGCCTCCAGTGGGAGATCAAATAACTTAGACAATAGCTTCCGAATCCATACTACCTCACAACTAGCCGAACATGCTGCAACATACTCTGCTTCTTTTGTACTCAGTGCTACGCAGGATTGCTTCCTACTAAACCAAGAGATCACACTTGATCCCATACTAAAGCAGCACCCAAATGTGCTCTTCCTATCTGCAGCACTGCCTGCCCAATCTGAATCAACATAACCCTGTAGGTTAAACTTTTGATTCACATCATACTTGAGCCCATAGTCAACCGTACCCTTCAGGTACCTCAGAATATGCTTTATAGCAACCAGGTGAACACCTCTGGAATCCGTCAGGAACTAGCTCAATGTGTTCACCGCAAATCAAATATCTGGTCTAGTGTTCATCAAGTACATTAAGGACCCAATCATCTGACGATACACAGTGACATCAACCGGATCAGATGAAGCATCACACAGAAGCTTCAGGTTCGATGCCATAGGTGTGGCCATGGCCTTGCAGTCCATCATCCTGAACCTCTTCAGGATCTCTACTGAATACTTCCCTTGTCCAAGGAAGATTCCATCTACACTCTGCCACACCTCCATGCCTAGAAAATAGTGCATCATCCACAGGTTCTTCATCTCGAACTCGGCAGCAAGCTTCCGCTGCGTGTCGGCAATCAATCTATTCTCACCTGTAAGAAATAGGTTATCCACATACAAAAGTAGTATCACTAGATTTCCTTCCTCAACCTTGTAGTAAAGGTTGGAATCCGCTTTACTCTTGGTAAAGCCCAAACTGGATAGAAAGCTATCTATCCTACCATACCAAGTTCTGCACATATATGACTTCCCGTCATGTGTCTAAAAACCAAGTGGCTGCTCTACATACACTTCCTCTTCGACTACACCATTCAAGAAGCTGTCTTGACATCCATCTGGTGTATCTTCCATTTCATCACTGCAGCCAGGGAAAGTAGTGATCTAATGGAAGTGTACCTAGCTACAGGAGTAAAAGTCTATTCCCTCTTTCGGAGAGAAGCCACAAGCTACAAACCTTGCTTTGTATTTTTCTATGCTACAATCTGCAGCATGCTTGATTTTATATATCCACTTGGAAGTAACAATAGACTTCCCTTCTGGTTTTGGGACTGCATCCCAACCATCATTCTTCATGATTGACTAGTACTCCTCGATCATGGCATTCTTCCCGAATCCTGGGAACTTCAATATTTTTAATATCTTCAATAGATAACTTTGTTGTTGAACAAATGTTGTAGTCCTCCTTTTATAGGTGATGGTATATGATCTTTCCTACAAAACAAGTTAAATTGCATGATTAGAAAACATCTCATAGTTTTCAGAACAAATTCTTATACATAAATAAATATGTCATACAGTCATGCAATTATCTTAGCAAATGCTTCAATACAACATTTATCCATATCCTGTAACTTTCTAGATGCCTTCCAATCTCTACTAGAACATTGTTAATAGTGTGCACAACTCCCAACATGTCAGCAAAGAGGTTTCATTCTAGATAAGTAGCAATGGAATGTTGTACAGTGCCATAGGCCACTTACCCATGTATATTAGTAGTATACTATTCATCAATGCAACTATTCTAATATGCACAACCTAATTCTAGGAACATAAGTATATACATTATTGAACAATATTATTTAAACAATCAAATATGCAAGAAATGATATTTCAAATACTTATCTTTGTTTGTTTGTTGGGTGGACTCCCTCTGAATCTTTGCAACTCCATTCTGATGTGGATTGTGAGAAGTGGTCGACTCCCCCTGAATATATGCATTCTTGCAGAAACTACTGGAGTGTGCTCCCTCTTGATCTTTGCTTCCTGGATTACCTGTCCTTGAACTTATATCCATCCTCGATGACTATGCATGCTTACAAGTATCATTATTGTGATATCCTCGAGATCTCATACATAATCATACATTTATTAGTATATTCTGAATACTATCAAAACACAATAATCTTAAGCATGTATAGTTATGATCATTTCAAACAGAAATAATAAGCATTAGTATTCAAGGACTCTTATGGTTAGTCATATCATAAATTAAGGTAAGAAACATAATATGCCTACACCCGTGATTACTCAAACCTATACTTTCATGACTCTTCTGGTTAGTCATATCATCAATTAAGGTAAGAAACATAATATGCATACACCCATGATTATTCAAACCTATGAATAATCATTATCAATCATGCCATGTATACTTATATAAGAGATTCTAACACAAGGTAGGATTCTAACTTGATATAGGAAAAACATACCTAAATTAATATGTTAGCTGGTTATTGTCTAACATACCCACATGATGTCTTCTTGTTCTCTTAATTGACTTGTGCTAGTAACCTGCATATCTCATAGGTCAACCAAGTTATACATACCTCGTAAGTAGATCTTCTATGTGATATATGGAAATGGATGAACCTTTGTCTTCATGTCACCATGGTCATATGTTCTTGAACTAGAACATGATTTGTCTTTCTTGATGTACCTTTCATGTTAGTGGACAACATCAACCTTATACAACATCACAATGCATTAGTACAATCATAAGTGTCAAAAACCCTAATCACTGAATATCTTCTATCATGCATTCATAATTTTATTAAGGTGATACGACAAGTCTAAAATTAACCAAGATTGTACTAACAGTAATAATATGAAGACAAACATATCATAAACTTAATTATGAACATAATTCGAAACATACCTGTATGAGTCATAGCTGTTGAGATTGCTTGTAATCTTCTTATGTAAGGCCTCAGCCTCATCTCCCTCTGAAATAGGAACTTCTTCACTTATGAAGGTGACCAATCCATTCTCTTCTAGGATTAACCCAATCCACTTGATTTGCAGGAATTGGATCTTGAGTTGGATTAGGGTTTGTCAGAGAGACCCTAAAAATTGAAACTCTGGATTTAAAACTTCTGAAATGATATAAAGATGCGCCTTGATGAGCTGATCAAGCCGGTATATTCAGAATTTGAAAACTGCAAAGTTTCACCCCTCAAATTTGCCTTTGAAGCTTCCGGATTCACTAGACATGACCCCGAACTATGGTTTGATAAAGCCCACCCTTCTTCCCAATCAAAAGGTTCGATCCAAAGCTCTAAGCTTCTATTTTTCTGAGAAGCTTCCAGCCATGGTCACAAACTTCAAAAATTCCCATTTTTGTAGAAGCCCTAATTTTCCACTTTTCAGATCAAAGTCCCGAACTAGGGTCTGATCAAGCCCAACCTTTTTCCCAACCAAAAATTCTGATCTTCATCTCTAAATTTCGATTTTGATGGGTAGAATTCAACCGTGGTCTCCGATTACAAAAATTCCATCTTTCTCCAAAACCCTAAATTCCCGAAGCCATGAATGAAGGTGCTAAAAAATAATTCTGTTTTGACAGAAATATGTAGCTGATTGTTTCTGGTGTAACTCTGAACTTTCCAATCCACACGGTCTGAAACTTCTGCTTGTGGTATCCCGACCTGTCATATTTCTAAACCCATAGGTCTGACCTCAATTGGATTCTCTGAGAGAGAGTTATGCGAAGTGTCATAACGTGACCTATTTATGGGATAAAACAAAAGAGCGAACTTGTACGGAGTGTTGTGTGTCACTGGTTAAGTTTCAGCCTCTGAAAAAGTTACCTAAGAAATTACAGTCCGTGCAATACCTGTCACTTTTTACTAAATTTCATTTGGAGCTTCCTAGCCCAAGTTATGACCTTTTTTCCTAGGTCACCTGTTTATGACTCAGATCTGGAAGATGCCGAAACCCTATATTGTACAGATCATAAAACACAAAGTACACCAAATTAGAAGTTGTCCTTTGGACACAAGGTACATGGAGATATGATATTCGACCTGTGAAAGTTTCAGATCCAAAAACGTCGCAAAAATGGATTTATAGAGAAAGTGCTACAATGACTAGTTTTTGCTATATCAAGCCCTAGCATCGTAAGTGCAACAAGTGTCATACATGCCATACCATGCCTTCTTTCAGGCTAGTTCTGATACCATGTTAGTTTTTTCAGAATTTACTTCAATCTGATCTAGGATCTTAATTTAGAGAACAACATGTACAACATATCTACAACATATCAATCACGGGCATAATAATGCAAGCACACAAGAGACACATAGTTTACTTGTGGAAAACCATAAAGGTGAAAAACCCCAATAAATTCCTCAGAGATAGATAGAGCAATGATACAACAAAAACATAAGAGATAGACATCTCCTAGCAGCAACTTCTCCTCCTCCACAAGTGCGCCACTCTCCAAAGTGTGTGTGTGAGAATAGAATGATCAAATAGAGTGCCTCCCGCACTCTATTTATACTTGACTTGACTTGCCTAATAACCTTTACTAGGTCGGCCTTAACTTAACCACATAACATACTGCTGATTGGGCCAACCCCCAATAGGCTGGTCTAATAACCCTTTGACCCACATGACTTATACAGGGCCCACCCCAACAAGGTGGTCTAATAACCCATCAAGTATAAGTTATAACACTTACAATATAAATGACGACACTTCCATATAGAGGAATAATAACATCTCTATAGGGATACAATATACATATATGTGAAATGCATTCCGAAGTTACATATACATCAACAATTCCTTCATGAATTTGCAAATTTGTACCTAGTGCCACAAAACCAAGAGCATTAATACAACGTGACATTTTCAATCTAAATATATGTGTACAAATTCAACATGTACAGTATGAAAGTATGCAAACTTAGATTACCTGTGACTTCACTAATACAATTTTTTTTCTTTCCTTCGAACTATCTACTTGATATGTTATGTACTGAAAGTTCTGCATTTCTACTGACATCTGCCCAAATTCGTGCTCCACGGTTGCGTGGATGCAATGGCTCAATAATGAAAATCCACTGCAACTGGAACATGTCCCATATAAACATGATCTTTTATAATATTTTTGTCCTTCAGGCCTTTGACACATTATGCTATGTGTTGGCCCGGTTTTGCAACCAGGCTTAGTGCTATGGGCACCTGCTAACTAGTAGCAGCAGTTTCAATAGAAATAAAAACAATAAACTAAATAAAAAAGAGTATTCATGGATCTAAGCAAAGATATTAAGCAAATAACTAAAATAATTTAAAATCAAGAACAAGAACATATAAGAATAAAGAATTTGTATTGAAATAATGGGGCAAGCAAGTGCTTGCGGAATCAATACCTCTAATGGTGAGGTTGAATGGCTCCAAGGATGAGCAACTCCAATCTCCAATGGTCTCTTCTCCAATGTGGTTTGCAATGGCTAAAATGCTCAGGGGAGATTTCAGCAGCATAAGGATGAGATAATGGATGGATGTGAAATGAGGAGCCCCTACCACCTTTTTATAGGTTTTGGTGGTGGGAAATACCATTTGTGGTTTTGTGGAAACCAAATGGTATTGACCAACATGGTTTAGGTACTTTTCCCTCCTTTTTCCTTTTTTGAATAAAAATAATATTTTAATTCCCTTTTTAATATTTTTGGGAATTTGGACCCTTTTTGAGGGTTTTTTATGATTTTCTTGGAAAAATAATCTTTTTTAATGGAAAAAGGGGTGTACTGAGGTCTTTTGGTGACCTTTTGATGGTTAGGCTCAGATGGTGGAAAAGTGGACAAATGGGTCATGTGAGTAAGGGAATGAGCTAGTGAGCACTTTTTAGGTGTTAACAGATTGCCCCCTGATGTGTGAGGGCAGGAGCTCATCGTATGGCCGATAGACATCATAGTTCTTTTGTCCTTTTTTCTGGGGTTTAGGGGAGAGAAGAGACCGTTTGGAGACAGGAGGCACGGTCCTTGGAAGCTGCAAAAAACAAAAAGTATTACATGGCCTCAATATGAATGAGGTATAATCTCTGATAAAGGACGAGGCGGGCATTCCCATGCTCGTATCAAGACTTATACAAAACAATTAGTCCCAAGAAGGGGGATCTAATACGTAAAGAAATATACTTGTACATCATAATGGTCCAGAGGGGACATTATTGTGGGATATACTCATGATCATGGCTGTTCAATAACTGATACACTGGAATAACTGAGGAACTGCTGAAACTGAAGGTGTCCAACATCTGTGGGGACTCAAAAACTATGAGTCATCTCTGAGAAATAATGTAGCTGTATACTCAAGGGAGTATGAAACTGGGGTACATCTGAATACTGTCGCCATGCGCAACTCGGATATCTATAGAAAAAGTGTAACTGGTGTTATCCATAGGAAGACTCTCAAATGTGGAGGAGTCAGGAGGTATCCGGGGTCTTCGACTAATAACTGAACGGACCAATACCCTGTGCGAGTCTCAACGATGCGATCAAGGTGTCGAAGTCGAGCATGTGAGAAACAACCATTTGGAGAGGCACTGAGGTTTCCTCTCGAAATGATTCGTAGGCCCTCATCATAAATGGTAATGAGTCCAAGACACAGGGACCTCTAGGTCTATCCTCTGGAATCAATGTGGTTGTCGTCGACAGAGGGAGACCAGCAACTAACAAGGCAATGATGTTTCCTTTATAGGAGTACGAGGTGTATAACTGAAGTGATGTAGTACTGTTGGTAGGACTGACATACTTGTGGGGAAGGGAAATAACTGGGTCAAAAAATGGGTAGACTCAAACTTCCTTTGTTCAGAGCATGATGACATGGTTGACCTGGCAGCGTAGGGAACTGACTTGTAGGTGTGGGGATCATCTTTTAGGGACTGAAGGGTATGTACTGACTCTGGGGGGGTGCAGCTGATGGTAGCTGTCGAGGGAGTTTCAGGGTGACATACTGCAGAATACTCTGAACAAAGGCGACCAAAATGGGGAAGCTGCTATGTGAGTAGACATGATCTGTCGTGTTGCCAAGAGGCACCATTGATTCCTTCTTCGTAGTTTTAATGAGCTCCAAGAAGGGATAAAAGTGTGCTCTGAAATGGTACGGTCCTGTGGATTTTGTGAGCCCAGGGCGGCTCATGCTCATGGTTGTTTTCATTTTTAGAGAGTCTGAAAACGGTAAGTGGACTCTGTTGGTGTTTCTTTTTCGTAAGTTTAGTCTCCAAGGCCCGAAAAAGGATAAAATGTTGCGGATGGAGAACTCTTCTAGCCGATGTGACTAGAGTATACCTTTTTCGTAATTAGTCTACGAGGTCCGGAAAAGGGGTAAAATTATACCAGGTAGACGCCCTTTCAGATACGTTTAGCGAGCATGAAAGGAAGCAAGATTGCTCGGCGATCTTTTCATTGTTTTAGGAGTCAGAAAAGAGCTTAACAGAAACTCCCTAAGTGCCTTTTTCGTAAAAGGGGTTGCTCGGCCCGAAAAAGGGATAAAATTATACCGAACAAAAATGGACGGATGAGGGCGAGAAACGGTCTCAAGCATCGTCATCAGTGCGGAAAATTGGATCCGGTGACATAAGGATTGTCGGAAACGGAGAACGGCCGATGTGGCACGCAAACCGAGGTGACGAGGGGGCGTGGAAAAAGTGGCCAAAAAATATAAAGGTGAGAGCGAGAAATGATCTCAAGCATCATCACGAGCGCGGAAAACTGAATCCGGCGATATAAGGCACGTCAAAAATGGAGAACGGCCAATGTGGCACGCAAACCGAGGTGACAAGGGGGCGTGGAAAAAATGCCTAGAAAATCTAAAGGTGAGAGCGAGAAATGATCTCAAGCATCATCACGAGCGCGGAAAACTGAATCCGGCGATATAAGGCACGTCTAAAACGAAGAACGGCCGATGTGGCACGCAAACCGAGGCGACGAGGGGGGCATGGGAAAAAATGCCCGAAAAATCTAAAGGTGAGAGCGAGAAATGATCTCAAGCATCATCACGAGCGCGGAAAACTGAATCCGATGATATCAAATATATCAAAAACGGAGAGCAACCGAAGTGGTACGCAAACTGGGGCGACAAGGTGTCGGGACACAATGTTGATATTGGTCCTGGTGAGAGCGAGAAATGATCTCAAGCATCATCACGGGCACGGAAATATGAATCCGGCAGTGCAAATGGTGCGAAAAACGGAGGTCATAAGGACTCCGGAATGGTTAAAGGAAAGAACTAGGTTAAAAAATGGCTACAAATAAAGGTGATCCCACCAAGCGAAGGATGTAGTGGTGGGGAGAAATGATGACCCGTGGGGGAAAAATACTATGTGTATCAAATCAACTGAAATATACAAGTGACACGTGACCTCAAAAATGGTTGAGATCACGAATATGAAAAAGTGAGTAGGGTTAATGACCTGCCCCCATGCTATGTGCATGGGGTTTGTGATTGTGGATCACATATGTGTTGGTTTGAACGATGGGCTCATTGAGGTGTTGAGATAGAGATGATGGGGAAGGTTCAAAATGATTGATCATGCCCCCTATCCCGGGGTCGAGGTAATCTATTATGCCCCCTAACTCAGAGGTGTCAATGTGGTGCAGATGTTGTCTCAGAGAGAGATCAATAGGGCATTGAGCAACTGCTGGCGGGGTGTTATACCATGAGGCTGTGGGTCGTGGTGGCATACTGAAGTGATGATATGATGATGGGGGATTCCCGTTGTGGGGTGGATGCCCCCAGTATCTCTGACGAGGATCACAATGATGATGAGTAGGCAAGGTTTTGGGCCTGCCCCCATGTTGTGGACATGTGGTTTCCTGGTCGATTTGAAAGTGTTGAACCTGTGTGTCAAAGGGATCAATGGAAGGGGCCGACCGGACAGAGGGGTATCCAGTGGAGATCGTATAAATGGCGGGGTCAAGGCCAGGTATTTCAGTATCTGACCAAGTAAAGACATCAGTGAATTCTTGGAACAGTTGTTGGTATTCTCCGATCTCATGCTCACTGTGGGAGGTTCCTAATGTGATGGTATGAAGGGCACCAAGTGGGTTAGAGATGTCAATGTGGATGACGGGAGAAGTATCGGCCATGGGATCCGTTAACCAGTCAATTTTAGTAGGAAGGAAATCCTTGGACTCAACCGCGGATTGGGTAGCGGTGGTGGATGAAGTCTCTTCCAGGAGGAAGTATGGACGATGGTGCATGTCTTCCCCGGGATAATCAAAGGTAGTAGGAGTCTCAAGAACCTCTTCATCATTGCGGGAGCTTTGAGTGGTCAAATCGAGTGATGAGGTAGTGGTAGTCGAAGAGATCATGTAGATGGTGTTAATCTCTCCGGATGAGGATGACGCGGGAGGGTAGATCTCCTCGATAGTAGGGGGTGTCGTCTCTAGGTCCAAATTGTTCATCTCATAGAGAGCTGCTCTGTAGTCTGGGATGTCAGGACAGTTGTGGGAGTAGTGGCCGTAAATACCGCATATCGCACATGGGTGGTTGGTACGCAGTGATTTATCACGAGGCATAGGGTTTGGATCGAGCTTGACCACCGGGATGTTGGGGTCGTCGTCCAGCATTTGCATGTGTTCCTGCAATGCAGGTAACTGTGGACACTGATGAGTTGGATGGCCTAACTCATCACACAACGAGCATTTGGGAGGAGCACGGAACACGGGGGAGGTTTAACCACCTTAGGAGGTGGTATAGCAGTGTATGGTTGTGGACTTCTGCCCCCAGTGGGCTTGATAAGAGGGGGAGGATTCGTTGACGACGAAGGGATATTGAGACTAGGAGGAGGTTTCGTTGACGATGAAGGGATTGCGACACCAGGAGGAGGTTGATTTGTGGTAACAATAGGTTGTACCGGTTGGAGGATGACGTTTGGTGTCGGCGGTGGAACGGGAGGTGAAATATACCACACAGGTAATCCCAATGTTAACCCGGTTAGACTAAGGGTAGCCATAACCGGGGCGCTTACTACACCCGAAGGAGGAAATAGAAAGGGGATGGTGTAGATGGGTGTAACACCGATGTGACTAGGGATCAATGGTGGTTGACTACCGGGTGTCTGTGTATTCTGTGAAAGAGTACAGAGGTTTGCGACATGGGTCTCCGGTGACGGTGGTGGAATGGCCTGGAATGTAGAGGTCATTGGTGTATCTGAGTAAAGTCCGGGTCCCACAGAAGAAACTAAGGAGGTAATTGCACTAGAAGTTGGTTGTTCAATCATGGGAAGAACATTTTTGGGTGCTGCAGGGGCATTGGGATCATAGTAGGTGAGTTGGTCAATTTTGACCACGCGTCCCTCGTGGGGGAACATCATGGTGCGGAAAACTGAGGAGGCGACCGCTTTCATGGCGTACATGTAACTACGACCAAGTAAAAGGTTATAATCGAGCTGGGCGTTAATGACCTCTATGTCGATGAGCACAGTTTTCCCACCCAATTGGACGGGGACCTTGGGTAGTAAACCTTGAGGTTGAGCTGACCGGCCGTCATAGGCCCGCAACGCAGTGGTGGATTGCTGGAGAGTAGGAGATCCCAACTTCTGCCAAACAAAGGTGGACATGACGCATGTGGAGGCACCCTCGTCGATGATACATCGATGGATGACAAGATTCCGAATAGAAACAGAAACTTGGACTGCTATGGTGGAAGGCAGACGTGGTTCGGACTGGTCCAAATCAAAGGTCATCAATTTCGAATCATTTGGGTCAATCGCCCCAATGGCGGAAAGTAAAGTCTTGCGCTGAGTAGGACAGTTTTTTAAGACTTCTAACGCAGACATGGCTGCGGGAGATTGAGCTAAGTCATCTACAATGTTGTAACTGGACGCATCCCGTGCATTGGGGTTGTTGTTGATTCGGCGAAGGGGGAAGCGAGGTGTTTTAGAAGCGCCTTCGAGTGGAACCTGAGGTATACGCAATGTCTGATCAGTGGGATGAGCATTAGTATCCTTTTCGGTGGGAGTAGCCTCGGATGTAGGACCATACTGGTTCCGTCGGGTTTGGATATTGACGTCGGCAGTGGACATCATCAATAAGTGGTGGGTGCCTGAATCAAACATGGGTTGGTCAGGAGCTGCGTAAGTACCCTATGGGGGGGCTAACGGCTGAGTGTTCACCACTCCTTGTGTTGGAAAAGGGTTTTGTAATACCAAAGGTTGTTGTGGCGGTGGTGGGGGGTTGGGTGGCGGCTGAGGAGCCGCCTGTCCTTGACGATGGGCGTCATTTGTCCATAGTTGTCGAGCTCGCTCCAGATGTGGGCAAGCGTGGGTATAGTGGCCATAGACACCGCAAATGGAACAAGGATGGTTTGTTCGTAAATTAGCATTTTTGGCTTGCTTAGGTGGTCGATCAGGATTCTGATGAGCAGGCGCCGCGTTATTGTTTTGCGGAGGATGGGTAGGTTGTGGAGCTTGGTTACGGTTTTGATTGTTTCCACGGTTGCGTCCTCTTCCGCGGTTTGGTTGCCCACCCTGGTTGCGTTGGTTATTTTGGTATTGGGGCTGATGTTGTTGTGCGTACACATGCCCTTGAGCATTGGGGGGATTCTGAGGAGCCGCAGGTGCGGGATCAGGTTGCAGTGGATAGTATGCAGGAGGAGCTGGAGGTGGTCCAGTTGCCTGTTGGGGTTGTTGGTACCCCTGAGCTGGTGGAGGTGTGAGGTTAGCTGGTGCAACCGGTTGTGGGTAATGCATGGGCTGTTGTGGGAACTGCATGGGGTTTTGTACCGTAGGTTGAGCATAGTATGTAGGAGGTACATATGCTGATGGCGCTTGGCCATAACAATGTTGTGGACAAGAGGGTCCATGAACGTGATGGGTCTGGTTTGTTGGAGCATAAGAAGTTGTCGCTCCGGAACTAGATGTAGCCCTAGAAAGGTCTGGGGCGGGCATGGTGCTGACCATACTGAAATATTTTGCTTGCGGTGTAATTTGGCCAATAATGCCATCAGCAGCATGTGATGCCCCCGGTGTGTCACCGCGTGCAGAGTCACCTCGTGGGGCGTCAGGTATGATCGTGTATAGGTAACCTGACTGGGCATAGATAAGATCAAACTGTTGGGCCTTGAGGATGGCCTCCTCCTCAGACTGGGGTCTTTCAGATGCTACATCCTTCGCAATGAGAGGAAGGAGGGATTTAAGGAACCAGTCTAGGAAGATTCGGTCGTCTAATTTTATTTTGCATAGGCTTCGGCGCCAACGCCAATCATGAATATGGTCAGTGATATGCGTGGCCGTGTTCTGTCTGCAAGACAGTAGGATCTCGACGCCCGCATCGTAACGGACAGGTAACTGGAAGAATTGTAGGAAAGTCGAGGCAAGGGAGGTAAATGTGGCATGCGTCCCATGGGGCTGCTCGATATACCATTTGGCTGCGGAGCCAGTGAAGGTGCGTTGTAAAAGCCGTAGGCGGATTGAGTCATCCACTATGGAGTTTGAGGAACACCATAAATGGAAGGACATGATGTGATTCTGGGGGTCTTCTCCTGCCTTACCCTCAAACTTAGGGATGTCAGAGGGAAGCTTAGTGGGAATATGGGGCCACGCAGGATCATGTCTGATGGGGTCATTTGTGAGCCTAGCTAAATCTGGCAGGTTCAGACTTGCCATGTATGGTAGACTAGCAGATGCGGTGACCGGAACTGGGACATGCCTAGCCATTGTGGTATGGTGTAGGGGTCTAGTAGTGCCTAAAGGTATGCTAGGTATGGAGGGTATGTGCCCTCCAATAGGTGTAGTCTGGTGTGGGCCAGCGCCTCCAAGTGCAACTTGGGTTACACTTGGGTTAGGAATCGCACTAGGGATTCCTGGGATAGCACTTCCAAGCGCAACATGGGTTGCGCTTGGGTTGGGAATCGCACTAGGGATTCCCGGGATGGGGTTTGTGGAAACCAAAGGGGGTATGACCCCCATGTTGGGCATACCCATGACAGGTGGTGGCCCTGTGTTAGGCATTCCTAAATGTGGAGTGTTACCCATGTTGGGCATTCCTAAATGTGGAGTGTTACCCATGTTGGGCATACCCAAGGGGGTGGTAGTCACCGTGGATGGCACTACCGCAGAAGGGTCTGTAGATGTCTCACCAATGGTGCTGGTAAACAGTGGATCAAATGGTGTTCCAGACATTATGGTGGTTAGTGGTAACTCTGTGGGATTTTCGGATTCTACCTCCAAATCAAAGGTGAAGTGGGGTATGTCAGAATCGGATGATTGTCTAATTGATTGACGATGTGTCGAATCAAGGGATAGGGCTCTGCGTCCGTGACGTGGAGAGCCAAGTGGACTAAACTCTGGGAGTTCGCCCTGTAGACGACGAGAGCGTCTAAAATTCTCAATGGTGAGAATATGTGTTTAGGTAAAAAATTTGTTTTAAGTATCAGGTGGTGATATATATATAAAAGACTCAAAACCCTAATGCAACCAAGGGTGCAAGAAGGGGAGTGAAAAAAGAAGGCTCTCAGGCCAAAAAATCAATCCTCAAAAAATGCACCTATTCTAGCAGCTGTGCTACAATAAGTGGAGGAAAGCAACAACTGGTCAGAATACCAACAAGCAAGCGGTTCCTAGAAAAAATAGGTGTAACTAGACCACAGGTAGGTTGAAATCATGCAAACACCTAATCTAAAAGTATTGTGACTCAAACAGACGATATCCTCTGCAAGGTGATGAAATCCAAGTCAGACAATATGAATGTTGAGACAACGGCTAGATATCCCCCTACCGGGAGGGACACCGGGTAATCAATCCTAAAAGACAGGCTACTAGGATACTCCGTTCATGACGCGTCGAGAAAAGGTAAATCTGCCGTTTGGTCCTTTGATCGCAATATCCCAATACAGGGATATCCCGAGAACTGCGAATGGTAGCCCTTCGGTTACTGAATGGATTTCGGTATTCCACTCAGGATTCTGGAACCATCCTCGCGACTTCAACCCTCCTAGGGGAGAGGCCTTCCCACAAACCGGTTGTGACCGCGCCAAAAAGTACTAAGAGATTTTAGCTCCCTAATTGGACAACTTCTATGTCTCAGATGTATGAACTGAGGGGTGTTATTGGAACACCTATCCCCCCAATACTACCTAGCTACAAGAATTCTTTTAGTGTTCCCCAAGTGGGGTTAAAAGTGTGTTCAAATTAAGGTACGTTTTAAGGCTTAGTTCAATTAAGTGATTGTGTGAGTGCACGTGAGGTGTTGTAAACTGAACTTGAAAAAATTAAATGCTTTATAGGAAATTTTCAAAAAATAAAGGATTTTTCGAAAATAAAAAGCAAATATTTAAGACTTTTTCACTAAAAGAAATTTAAATGCTTTTCAAAAAATAACTCAAAAAATAAAGGATTTCTTGGATTTATGAAAGCAAATAATAGACTTCTTTTTAAAAGAAATAAATGGATTTCTTTGTTTCAAAAAATTGCTAAGGGCAAGATTTTAAAGAAGTAAACAAGAAAAAATTTGAATCTAAATGAAAATGCAAAATGAGTCTTTCTTTCACTTTCTTGAAAATTTTTAAAAAGATTTCTAGATATGCACTTTTAAATAGTAAAATTTTTTTCAAAGCTGTAAAATATGCAGAATTTAATACTGTAAAAAAATGTGCTATGGGCAGAAAGTACAGTAAAAAAAATTTTCAAGATCGGGATGGCCGAATGAAAAATTCAGCCGCGCGGGTTTTGGGCGCACAGCCGCGATGGGCCGCGTGGGTTTTGGGCGCACGGTCGCGATGGACCGCGCGGGTTTTGGGCGCACAGTCGCGATGGACCGCGCGAGTTGTAACCGCACAGTCGCGATGGGCAGCGCGGAAATTGGCCGCAAAGCCGCGGTGCACAGCGCGGAAAAACGCAGAAAAGTCGCGATGGACCACGCGACTGTCTGGCAAAAGGCCGCGATGGACCGCGTGGAAAAACGCAGAAAAGTCGCGATGGACCGCGCGACTGTCTGGCAAAAAACCGCGAGGCGGAAGCCGTGCACGGAAACCGAGAAACGAACCCGAAAATTGAAAATTTCGGGCTGTTTATGGGGCCAAATCTCAGAGCAGCAATGGATCTGTTGTCTAAGATGGCAGATCTATGGATCTAAAGGTTAAAAACTAATAAAAAACTAAGATTAAAGGTAAAACTAGAGATCTATAGTTCAAACCAAAGCGGAGTCACCAAAAACTGTTGGCCCGGTTTTGCAACCAGGCTTAGTGCTATGGGCACCTGCTAACTAGTAGCAGCAGTTTCAATAGAAATAAAAACAATAAACTAAATAAACAAGATTATTCATGGATCTAAGCAAAGATATTAAGCAAATAACTAAAATAATTTAAAATCAAGAACAAGAACATATAAGAATAAAGAATTTGTATTGAAATAATGGGGCAAGCAAGTGCTTGCGGAATCAATACCTCTAATGGTGAGGTTGAATGGCTCCAAGGATGAGCAACTCCAATCTCCAATGGTCTCTTCTCCAATGTGGTTTGCAATGGCTAAAATGCTCAGGGGAGATTTCAGCAGCATAAGGATGAGATAATGGATGGATGTGAAATGAGGAGCCCCTACCACCTTTTTATAGGTTTTGGTGGTGGGAAATACCATTTGTGGTTTTGTGGAAACCAAATGGTATTGACCAACATGGTTTAGGTACTTTTCCCTCCTTTTTCCTTTTTTGAATAAAAATAATATTTTAATTCCCTTTTTAATATTTTTGGGAATTTGGACCCTTTTTGAGGGTTTTTTATGATTTTCTTGGAAAAATAATCTTTTTTAATGGAAAAAGGGGTGTACTGAGGTCTTTTGGTGACCTTTTGTTGGTTTCAGAGGCTCAGATGGTGGAAAAGTGGACAAATGGGTCATGTGAGTAAGGGAATGAGCTAGTGAGCACTTTTTAGGTGTTAACACTATGTATAAATTCTCTAGATGCATTCGGTGGTTGAAGCGAAGGGAAATGCTGCATAATATTAGTATGCAAACCAAAAAATATATGTCTATATGTATCATAATAATACTCAAATTCTACATGGTATCTACAACAATATGTATTGTGATCAATGAAAATTCTAACATACCAGGGTTTGCATTTTTCGAAGGACCTTTGGCCCAAGTTCAATTGTGTGTGCTCATTCCTAAACCTCTCATAGAGTTCTATTTGTGTTGTGTCAAGGAATTGCTTGACAGGGGGTTCAACCCCCCAACACCTTTTCTCAACTTTAAAACATCTCTTTGATTCGATGACGGTCTAGTGTTATCATTCCAAAACTTTTGCACTAGTTCTTTAACAACATCAATGAGCTTCATGTCTGAACGAGGTAACCTACCAACAAAGGCCCAACAATATTTTTGGCCTAGGGTCTCAAGTTTTTCTCTAATGGAAGAATACTTTTGAAGAGTCTTCCTATCTACTTTAAAGATTTTACATGTGTGTGATAGTAGGCGACGTTGCCTTGTGGATCTGTCTACAATTGATTCCGATAGTACACGACGGGACGCATTAAAATCTTTTGTACGAGAAGTTTTTGCAATCAAATTAAATGCAGATTGTAGATTTCTAACAACATGATTGTTGGCCTCTGAACTTCTAACTACCTTTATGCACAAAATTCTCCTAACATGAGCTAGACAATGTGATTTTAACAAAGCAAGAAACAATTGACATTTTGCTGCATCGATTTTGGATTCAAAAAAATCTTTGATTATCTTGTTACAATAGAAATCAATAGTGTGTTTGGGCATCTTACCTTCAAGTCCTGAAAATGAACTTTCATCCACATGAATATGTCTAGGAGTTCTTCGCCGTTTGGTTGATAGTCGATGCAAGGGAGTCGGCAAGGAAGTACGAGTCTCGTCAATGGTTTGTTGTGGCTCTTTGTTCACAAATTGGTCCTGCAATGGAGTGTGTTCTCCAGGTGTGTGCTCTTCTTGGGGAGGTTGCTAGTTAAGAACTTGTTCAACATCCATCCATTCATACTCGACATCAGGCAAGATTTGATTGACTTCAACCACTTCGTCATTGCTTGTTGATGGATCTAACGCACTAAAATTTTGATTTCTATGGTTTTGCATGTACAACCTAGCATTTTCTCTTATCTCATGGGTCTTTTCAAGGGGCGGCTACGTCTTTCTAGACTTTCTTTTATTATTACATCTGTTGCCCATATTCAATGCGTTTTTTGGAAAGAAAAAAAATATGACTCCTGCAAGAATGAACAACAAACAAGATATTAAAACTCAATGTGCATGATTATTAAAGCTCGATGTAGCAATTGATTATGTACAACAACATCTAGTGAGAATGTTTTCATATAATCTTAAAAGCTATTGGGAATGCCCTACATATAAAGTTACAACATCACCTCTAGGAACTCAGTAGGATGGTATTAGATGGTGGTATGGGATGTTAGTAGGAGCAAATTCCCTACAAGGGAGAAGCTCACACTCACTTCATTGTCATGGTATGGATGAGGGAAAATAGCCCCAAAAGACTAAGAGTTTTAAATTATTTAGGTGTTTGTGTGAGTTGTTGTAGTGAAACCATGAGGAATTCAACAAACTACTAGATGGAGGAGTGTGATTATGAAATGTTATTGGTGGTGATGAAAGTAATTTGTTTTTATTATCTTCATGAAAGGTTGAAAGCATTGGTTGGTGCATGTTGTAGTTTTCTTTTGGTAACATGTTTTTATTGTCTATTTTGAAGATTAAGAAGACTAAAATAGATCTATCATACAATTCATGAGGAAAAACCAAAATAGCTGCCATTCAAACAAGTGAATGAAGACTAAATTACATTTAACAAGATAAAATTATCTCCATACCTCAAGGATTATGATTGCTCTTTGCTTCAAATGTCAAATGCTCTTTTGATGTGTCCACTATATGTAAGAAGACTTCATGTGTGTCCAAGTAGCATGAGAATTCAATCCAAGGTTCCAAATAGAGTCCAACTGATGTGTATTCACTCAATTGATCGAAATAGAGCCCAATAGGTGTGTATTCAATACAAAGAGCCAAATAGAGCCCCAAATGTTGTGTATTTTATCCAAATGGTGAAGGAAACACCAAATGGTGTATGAATTCAATCTACCATGTAAATGCTTGTTGGACTGTGCGTGAAACCAGTGAAGAGAATGCAATGAATGAGGAAAAAAATGTGGGAGAAAGAATGTGGGTGATTTCTAAATTTTATGCTCAACAGGGACGCACACGTGCCAGATGCACATGCGCGCTAGAGGTGTGTGTGCACTAGATGTGCATGTGCATCCATGCTGAACGTTATAATGTTTGGTGGATAACATTCACTGTATTTATTTCTCAACAGATATAAATGTGTCGGTTTATGCCTAGAGCCCCTCCCCATGAAGAGCCCCTCCCCCATAAATGCCTTTAGGACCTCTTCTAACCCATAATCCCTAAGTGCATTTAAGTGATTTTAGGTGTTTAGGGGTTTAAGGGTATATTTACAAATTTGTGTATTTTGATTTCAAAACATTAATTTAATTTTCAATTAGAAACATATGTATTACATCAAGAATAATTAAATACATAGTAGATATATTAATGTTGTATAAAGTGATGATAATGATGATGAGAATGATGACGATGAAGATGGTGATGACAATGATGATGATGACTAATGGAGATGATGGAGATGATGATGATGATGTTGATGATGTTGATGATGAATATGATGATGAAAATGCAGCACATCATCCTCATCATCATGATCATCTTCATCATCATCAACACCATGATCATCATCATCACCTTCGTCATCATCATCATCATCATTGTGAGGATGAGGAGGATGATGATGATGATGGTGATGATGATGATGATGATGACAATGGTGGATGATGATGAATATGAGTACGATGATGAAGATGACGATGATGATGACGAATATGATCATCATCAAAATCATCATATTCGTCATCATCATCTTCATTAGTCACCATCATCACCATCTTCATCATCATCATCATCATCATCGTCATCATATGATCACGGTCACGATAATCATTGTCTTCATCATCATAATAGTCATCTTCGTCTTCGTCATCATACTCGTCATCGCCATCTTCCTGATTATCATCATCATCATTGACATCTTCGTCATCATCTTCGTATCATCATCGTCATCATCATCTTCATGATGATGATGATGATGATGATGATGACGAAGATGTTGTTGAAGATGATGACGAATATGCAGCACATCATCATCATCATCATCGTCTTCGTCATGATGATATGATGATGATGATGATGGTGGATCATGATGAATATGAGTACAATGATGATGATGACTAATTTGGAGATGATGATGATGCTGAGGAATATGCAGCACATCATCATCATATTCATCATCATCATCAACTTCCTCTTCCTCATCATCA